>OX463757.1:62035473-62470868 GCA_949824845.1 Rhingia rostrata
TTACAAAACCTAACGTCAAAGGATATTATAATTTACTTATCAACGAGCTGGCTAAGCGTGTGTTCTGCCAGTTCGCTATTTCAACCAGACCCTGAAAAAACCTTACCTCAATAGGTTTTAAATCCCTCGAATGCCATTGGGCTCTCCCAACTGATCCATAATAAATTTCAACTTTTTGCCCTGGCACTGATATATGAGTTCACACTTACACATTTTATACTTGGCTGAGATTAGAAAACGGTGTCTACCGAGAATCCCAATATGGGCAGTCATGGTAGTATATATTACCCCCTAACCGAAACATGTAGTATCTACATCTGTGCCATGCTGTTATAGCAGATATTTATGTCTATCGAGAGGGCAGCGTACCTTCAGTATTTGCTATAACCGTTAAAATTGTTTAAATGCTGGAAGAGAGTGTGCACTTGAACGTCCTAGATAGCATATTAGGGGCCGAAAATAAAAGAGACGCCCGCCTGCGACAAATATTATGAAAATTGAAATAAATCGTTGGTACCGCATGTCACACATGATTTTTTTCAAGAAATGAAATAACTTAAAATTATGCAAGTGCATTTTATGACTTTTCCGAAAATCAATATGACTAGATAACAACAAAATCAATGCAAGTTCAAGAAATTCACAGAATCCTGAATTGCTTGTGCTAGTGCTATTGAAACCAAGAGGTGGAATACTATATTTAGTGCTTTGCTATTACCAACAACAGCTGTAGTAGGGTAATACGAGCTATACAATTTATTACTATGTCTTGGGAGGCGACGACGTTACTAACATTGCAACTTCGATTTATCTTGTCGATAAGTTTCTTGACTTTCAGCCATTGATATACGATAAAGTTGCATACTTTATTAGATTCCAATAATGCGGTCCGATGACAATGGTATGCATATTTCAAACGCATTTTTAAGGAGAGGAGCTTTTATATCCTTCTTTAAATTTGTATATGTTTGTTACCTATGAATATACCAACACAGGTACTGAGACGGCTTGCATTTTTAGTGGATATAAGATTTAGATTCTTGGTTTCGATAGATACATATCACAGGTCTTGATAACATTTGTATGATATATTAGTTATAGAATGTGCCTAAACCTAATACATATTAAAATGGTAAAGAAGCCCGATGGATGTTGTAGAACGAGGACAAACCCTGAGCGGCGTTAACTTGCCAACGTAGACATAACTGTCATCCACGATATACGTAAGGAAGAGGAAGAAAAGCTGTGAAATCTATTACGGTGCATCGTTTAGTAAACAGAAGCCGCGACTATTCGGATGTGGATTTATTATAATTGTTGGACTTAAGCAAGAAGTCTTATCCCTTGATGACACAAGTGAACACATTCTAACAATCTGGAATATGGATTTTATATGCTCACGTTTATACGGAGGAAAGGGTGGTATTGAAAAGCAGTAAGGACTCTTTCTACGAGCTCCTAGACAAGACTTATAACCGATTACATAGGTATATTATCAAAATTCGTCGCCTTAATGACACAAAAACATATGTGAATATTTGATAATTTTAGTTTGGTTGTGATTTTTGTGATTTTTTTTACCACTTTTTAATTCGTTAAGTTTCATGAATACTTTTGTAAAGTGAATGCTTCTATTCTACTTCACTTAGAGGTACAAATATTTATATTTAATTCTATATTTTAAGTAAGGTGGCATACCCAGCACAAGATCGTAAAAAAAAGTAGTTACATTCTTGTGTCACTAGTGCGACGAATTGTGCTTGGAAATTGAAACGCAAAGATAAACATATGAGAAGGCTACAATCCACTGTAGCATCCCACCCCATCCTTAAGACAAATGCCCCCAAAACAAAGGATTTATGGTGATGAAATATAGAAAATGTCATTGTCATAACATATTGTTCAGACAGTTTATCAAAGTCATTTATGGTTCGACAAAAACAAGACATAATATGGTTTTCGCCTGGTTATGCTATGAGGTAGTGTATAGTAATGGTTTTTGTATGAAAACGCCCCCAAAATGTGGCCGTGGCTTATATTGATATATGAAAGAAATGTTTATATTAAGAGAACCAATGATTTTGCATCACCATTTTTTTTTTCGAAATGTTTAAAATTTTTCCGAAAAACGTTTTAACTAAAACGACCCCAAAAAGTGGGCGTGGCAAAAAACTTTGTATAAACAAAATATAGACATTATGATTGTCTAGATATGCCGTTCAGACACTTTCTCAGTATCTCTAACGGTTTGGCCTAAAACTATGTTTTTCTGAAAGGGGGGCGTGGCAGTAGGCGGATTTAAAAAAATGTTCACTTGTTCTGCTGGGAGCAACAACAAGCACGTGTAGCAAATTTTATCATTCTTGCTCAAAATTTAAGGCCCAAAAACTGGTGACGTACGTACGGACGGACGGACGGACGGACAGACATGGCTAAATCGACTCAGCTATCGATTCTGGGTCGATCCATATACTTTGAGGTATACCTAGCTCAATTACGTCTCTATGTTACAAACTATGTATCAAAACTAATAGACCCCTATGGGATAGGGTATACAAAGATACTAGGCAGTGTTGTTGGAAAACACAGCCCATATGAAACTACGTCTTAGGCTCATTGACTACTTCCTTACCTCGATGTCCGTAAGGGGACAGACAATCAAAATGATCAAATTGCGATAGACAAGAGGCATGCATTAAGTGTTTTTTATGTACGAACACTCCGAGGTGCTAACATCGACTCGAACCACTACCATGATTCAACCAAAGTAAAAATGCGACACAACAAATTAAAAATACAATGCAATTAAAACATACAAAAACAGTATTCCTCAACCTTTGGATTAACAACATTCCATCACCATCTAATGTCGAAAAACATCCGCGAATAATGTGCTAGGTTTCTCGCGTCCACCAGCAGGAAACGTTTCGTCCGTTTCGGCTCATCTATTAACTCTGCCAACAACATCTTGTCAGAAACATATATATATATATATTTATTATATATAGCCTATATAAGGCTATATCCTATAAAAGACTCTGATCATCTCAGTCCTATGGCGACCGAATCAAGAACAGAACAGGTGATAAAAAATTATTTGGTAAACTCTCAGTCTTGTTTGCGTCGATGCGCGATGGCGATGAATTTACTTTGAATTTACTATCTGTACATTTACCTGGTCAAAAAAAGGTTGCAATTAAATTTGCGTCAGTCTGTGTGTCGGTTTGTTCGGATGGACATTCTAGAATTGAGATTTTAAGTGCAAAACTAATTCCCATTAAAAGTTCATATTTCTTAAACAGCACTTGGTAATTTGATAAAAATAAATTACTATATATAATTGATTAACTTGAGTAGTTGATGGCCTAGATGAGCACCTCAAAAGATACAACCAAAGCTACACGCTCCCCCTTTTGGTATTACTCCCAAATATAGATAAAACCGTTAAACATTCAAAAGGCAATCTTGATCAAAAGTGCCGTTATATAACTGAATACCTATATCATCAAAACTAAGCACGTCATCCTACCCGAATCAGACCAGATACCAATTTTCATCCTCAACTTGCTGCCTCTCTCGTTCAATCTGTCCTTTTCAAAGAATCGCAATTTGTATTTACACCCACAAAAGTTAGAGGAATTCGTAATATCTAGCATCTCATTTTAAAAATGTCGTCATATGAAAAACACCGTTCTTCCTGAAGGTAACACTCCTACTCCAAAGTATCACTAATCACATACACATCGAAAACTCAATCAAATCCACCTATTTGGATTCAAGCTTCAATTACAGACTCCAGACGTCAGGCACACACTTTTAACATTCAGAGGAAAATAACCATTTTAGCCCCATACATGTTACCAAATGTCCCATGCTAACATCTGTACATCTGGCAACTTTTGTTAGATTCCTTATAACAATGGATATTGCTTTCCTGGACTCAACAACGGGTTTCCTAATTTGATCTTGCTCACACACAATCCCACGTATCCAAAATTACTTATTGACAGACACCACACTTTCTTGGTGCATGCCGGTACACCAATGTCATTTCTCTAACCAACATGCTAACACGAAACCATCACTCTTTTTGCACATCCGGACTTGTTGCTTTAGTTACAAGTACATCTATTCAAACACACGATCAAACAGCCGTGCAAAAAAAAGTTTCATTGCAAACAAACAAAATGAACCAAACACCGACATCAAACAGCGTCGGTTGTGGCTAGTATTTGGATGGTGGAAGGGACCAAAACACCGTCATCGTGATGTTTTTATGTGTCATAATATCAAATTCACACCGTCCTAAAAGAAGTTTCACTTCAAAAAATATTATTTTACCGTTTTTTTTTAAATAGTTAAATGAAATCTGTATAGAATATTCCATTCAAACGTGCCATCTATATCTAGGGGCATTACTACTTCTTAAGATTCACAGTTTCACTTTGTCATTCCTAACTGGGACTAACTTGGGATAAATTATTTTGCTGTTCCTTAGTTTAAGAACCTATCCCTCACCATTATCATATAATCCCATTGCCTAATACTTGGCAAAAAATAAGGCTGCCCGATAACAATCACCACATTTTACTTTGCAATCATTTTAAACTACATAACCGCAGATATATGCTTTTCTGTATTTCTTAATTTTGACAAACCATGAAAGATGGATTGGAAGTTACAAGTTATGAGAACAATGTAACAAAAGAACACAAGTTCTCAATGGGATTGTGTTCTGGGAATTGACTTGGACATGGAATGACAGAACTTTTTGGTTACGAAACCAATCTCTTACAAGACTCGCTTTATTTTTTGGATCCTGCTGAAAGTACAGTCAAAGGGACAAATGAAAGTATGACATTCTCCAAAATCTCTAAATTATTAATTATACCATGTAATCATTGAAACGAAATAGAGGGCCAACACCCTGCAATGCTTTTTCCCCCTCCATATCTCACGATTTTCTGATATAGCTGGGGTGGTATTTCTTGCATTTTGTTCGCCCATCGTTATGTCCGAGGAGAACGAATTAATTTTGGTTTCGTCCTTCTTGACGTCAGTTCCAACATGTATGATTTACGAGAATAACTCTCTTCCGTGCCTTGAGTTCTCAGCTATTATTTTTGGAACCTTCCTGGTCATTCTTCCTGGGAGATTTGAACTCTGGAGTATTGCACACTTTTTAAATTGTTTGTCTGTCACCTGGGAGTCTGTTATCTATAAGTGATCTTAAGTCTTATTTTGACACAGAAGTCAAGCAAATCATTTGGCTTATTTTGATTCAAACATTTTGGATATGTGCATTGTTGGTGATCCTAAATATACTGTTTTTATCGATAAGGATCAGATTTATTTAAACTAAAATTAGTACAAAGTTTTTACGAGTATTTATTTATCTACCTCTGCGCCTTTTGGCATTTTTTTAAATGTTCGTTCAGAGTATAGATCATCATCATACTTTTGCGGTGTGAATGCGGTTAATGTAAATCAAAATGATAATAAACCATTTGCAGGCAAAGGGTGGTGGCAGTGGACGCATTTAGAAAATATTTACACGTTCTATACGGATAGACACGGAGATTTTATGCTAAATATTAATTTTCTAGCTAAAATTTAAGGGCTTCATTTCGCATTTGTCCCAAAAAAACATAAGCTCTAATTTCTAGCTGTGAAGCGTCAACCGCAAAAGCTGCATTTATGATAAAAATGATTACAATACTACGAGATATTATGATATTTATCGACAGCCAAACTTTCCAAAATATCATTAACTTCGCTTAACAGTTTTTTTTATATGTAGTTGAATTTTCCAAAGAGGAAAATTGCATCACTTGAGCTATCATCCACTTATGGGTATCGCAATAAGACCAGAAGGAACTATGCATGGCAGGGTTCAGGATACTCAACTTCAACGACAAGGATTTCATCAAGGATTAATCCGGGTTGCAGCGGTACATAAGTGAGTAAGTAACAATTCACGTAAAACCACCAATGCTGACAATTTCTACTTTGTAACAACAATCATTGAGAGAGATACTGCAATTTACTAATGAGCACATTAGGCAGAAAATTAAACTCCACACATTTCGCCCAAACATTCAAAGTAAATGCAAAAGGTTTTTGAAATAACTTATTTTTTTAAGTTTAATCCAGAACACGATAATTTTATATCTAAATAAACTAACTAATAAAATTTCCTCAGAAGACTCAACGTCAATATCATTGTAATTGTTAAATATGGCTACCTGACAATTTCCTTAATAGACCATTTAGGGACATAAAAAAAAATGTCGACCCTCTTATGATTTTATTTTAAATTAACCAAATTTTCGTTACAATGAATGATTTTCAAATGCCCCAAACAAAAAATGCAGGTGTTCTCGAAACGAACATAGTAAACATTTTAGTATTTTCAGACCTGCACATTGGCCAGATGCGTTGAGTTGAATGCAAATGACTTAATTTGAATCTAATCACTACACCACAGCCAGAGGGAAAGTGATCAACGTAACGTTTTTGTAAATATCCTGCGAAATAAATTGTTTTCGAGACTTCCCATTCATGTTCGCTCTAAGAATGCTCCTCATTTGTAATAAACACGCAAATCGTTGACAGGTTGAGAACTTGAGGGTGGTTTCATTCTCTTGTCGTGCAAAAAGTTTTACATAATCTTACTTGTGTGCGATGCTTTTATATTAATGGCGACCATGGAAGCAACACTAATAATAATGTTACTGTCAGCCGGAATCGGATATGGATGCTACTCGTACAGTGGATCTATTTTATGTTCATACCCGTATATAACAATTACATGAACAAAAGGACATTTGCTGAAGTGTTGCGAAAGCTTTCACTTTGTAATACCGTGCAAACAGAACGGAGTTACGAAATTAATTGGTTGCCGAGATTATTTCTAAATCACTTTTGTAATAAGGGTAAGAATTAAGGTTTAGGATGCCAGAAGGCCGAATTCTAGATTTGAAATTATATATAGAAAGGAATTATATTTAAAAACGCGCCGTTCTTGTTTCGTGTATGCCCGACTTTGAATTACCTATTTTCAAATGCTATATGCATTATATAGGAGGTACTGGTAATGGAATATACTTCTAATATTCAGGACACAATTGAAAATTGAATGCAACTGAGATTGTCAGTATAGGGATTCTAGTGCCAAAATATAATAATTTTCCTTAAGAGGTCAATGTAAGTTATTTTCATAACAGTATAATGCCAATTAAGAAAACTCGTTACTGATCTAAGAACTTCGTATATTAAGTTTCTTATTATGAAATCAGCAAGTGAAAATGTTTTTACTTAAAATAAATAACTACTTAAAATGTCAGTATTTAATAAAAAAAAATAGATAACACTTTCAAACTCTGCTTACAGCTTCACACATTAGGAATAAAGGATAAAGCTTATCGTTTTGATCTATGACAAAGTTTCTTCAAATTGATCCCAGCATTGGTGATTTGATCTCAAAGTCGAAAGTATTTTTAACTTTCTCTAATAAAGAGAAAGATATTGTTTTCCTCGAAATTTTTGACCTCGAGATTTTGATTGAATCTGGAATTCCGTCCGTCGGTTCGTGCGTCGGTCCGCCTCACCGTGGGCCCAAATGGAGTTTCGCGTCTCAAAAATCTGTAATTTTTTTGTCTATTGGAAAAATCCACAAAATGTGGATTTTCATTAAAAATTTTATTTTTATTTATTATTTATTATGCTTAGGATATACATGTTGAGAAAATATAAATTCAATAAATTATATTTACATTAAAAATACATCCCAATATGAAACAACCATAGCAATATATAATATATAAAAAGTAAACAAAAATTAATTCTTTAGTAGCTGTATCGCTTCCTCAGAAAGCTCTTTGGATTCAGCTGTATTTTGTTTTCTTATACTTGATATTAAAGGATCTGATGTCAATAACAACCGATGAAAGACATCCTCATTTGTTGCTGTTCTTGAACATTTTCTGGATTGCGTCAACCTTATTTTTTTGTAATCTTTTTTACGTGCTTCTTGGGCATCTTCAGAAAGCTGACCGATTGGTAGGACTCCAAAATGTTGAATTATAGCTTCACCGTGAATTAATATTTTATGGACTGAAGATGGCATGTAGTACCATTTATATTTTTCAACGTAAATGCGAGCTGTAATAAATGTATATTCACCAAATTTTTGAGCATCAATGTGCATACCAGATGAAAGTGTTTGGAGAATAACATAAAACCTCTTAATAAGATCTTGATCAACTCCTGTTATATTAGCAGAACTTTGAAAATTTTTAAAGAATCTGCGAGCAGTGTTGCCACCGTTACTGCTACCAGTACCTTGTCGAGGTTTATCTACATGTTTTTTTTTTTTTTTTAGAAGAGCAAGTTTGATTTTGCCAAAAAACTATATTTGTATTTTGCTCCACAAGTTTTATTGGAACAATTGAAGCAATCGACAGGTTAGCATCAGAAGTAACTTCATTTTCTCCTGATAACCTTTGCTTGTACTCGCTTTGTCCTGAAGACCCGTTACAGCCATATTTCGAAAAAAGCTTCAAATTCAGAGATCCAGGTTTTTTAACAGAATCAATTTGCAAAATACGTTTAGCAGTATGGTCTAATACATTCTGTAATCTAACTTTAGCACCAATTTCAGTACTTACTTTTACTTTTTCCATACTCTTGTAGCAACTCAGTATTTTTTTTTTTTTTGGTTTTTTCCGATGATTCCTCATATATTTTTGAAGGCCGACCTCGCTTTCCAGATGTTGTTGGCTGCTCTTCAGCAAATATTACAGAGAATTCATCATCAAGCCACTCTCTGTTATTAATTTCAAAACATGCTCTCATCTGTTTTGCTTTGTTCCACCGATCATTGAATTTCGAAATAAAATTTTTACTGATGCTCCTCTCAACTAATTCAAGTTTTGTATCTGTCGGAAGTCATTATTTTTTGTTTAGTAATGTTTTGTAAAATTTTTGTATCCGATAGTTTTATACCTGTTAACTGGAAGTTGTTTTGCAGATAGTTGTTGAGTTGTAATAAGTCTTGTCCGTTGTTAATAAAAATATTACTCAAATCACCTTTTGAAATCACAGAGCTATCAATATTTTCCATTTTTACCTTATTTGTTTACTTTTGAAGACAAAATCTAAATTAATGCACTTGTATTTACTATCGGCCTCGCTTTTTCTTTTTTCCAGCCTACTCAGCCTATTGGTAAATCCAGCACTGCACGGTGGCACTTTTTTTTATTATTATTGAAAGTGATTTACTGAAAACAGTAAATTCATTCGAAGAACATGCATATCTAACGTCATCATTCCACTGCGAGTGTGAGAGCCGAGTTAAGAAAAAACAAAACAATAGGAGCTTATGGGAGTTTTCTTTCTAGTACTTCATGGGGTCATGTTGTCATTATTCGAAAAAGGGGCAAATTGGGGCAAAACATTTTTTTGTGCCTTTTTATTAATGTACTAAGAAATAAAATGCACTATGCAAGAACACAGCGCAAGGTAGCGCAACCATTTAAAACCTTTATCAAAGATTAGTATATAAAAAAAATGGCATGTTAATAAAAATTGATAAATATAAAGAAAAAATATATTTTTTGAAATTGAGTTTATTGATTTTTAAAGCTTAAATTACAAGCTTTCTAACGATATATAACTCTTGTGTAATCACATAATAAAATGCCAAACAAAACTCTATTAAAAACAGTCTTTATTTCGTTATTGCAATGGGGCTATACGAATCGACCACTTCAGATTGCCATATCCTAAAAGTATGCAGCTTTATACATTTAATTTGCGCTGCGGAATTTGACCTTTTCGTGATTAATTTGCATAAAAACTTCAGCTCCCACATTACTTTCGAAAAAATCATTTTTCAGACGATAAATGCCATTTGGGCCCACTGTGGCGCCTGTCCGTTTGATGGCTTTTGGCCATGTTGTTACTGGTACCTGCTATATAAAAATCATACATATCCTCAATTTTCTCAAAAACAGCTTTTACTATTTTGATTAAACTTCTTATATGCTATTAGCATATTAGTTCCAACAAAACTGCATACCCAGTTTTTTCGAGAAAGTCCATATAACGGATTTTTGCATTTGCAATTTCTCGCAAACTATTTTGCCAATTTAATTTGTATACTACAGTTACAGTTTTTCTGAGTTACACGTAATTGGTTTTTTCTTAAATAACTCTAAACGGAATTTTCAGTTTTGGCCTATTACGGAAAATCATTTTTATTCACATGGACACCGATTATTTTCAATGACGGAATAAACGTTCGTACAATCACATTTCGACATTATTTACTTGATTTTTAGCATCATTAATCAAAATAAATATTATTGTGTATATTGTACAAATTGTTAAAAACGTAAAATTAACTCGCTGTGAAAGAGAAAGTTACGTACGACCCAGTTGTGCACCCACCACTCATTTGAACTACAAGACCATCGCGTTGCGCCTCATCGTCATTTGCCGTAGATGGTCCTAAAACGGCATGATCGAAGCGATAAATGATGTAAATATCATCTGCGTATCCCAGTAGCTCGGTGGATTTGTTGAAGATAGTGTCTTCAGTATTTAATCCTGCCCTTCACACTATTTGTGCCAGCACGAAATTGAAGAAATCGCATGCTAGCGCGTTTTCTTTTCAGAAGCCGGTGCATGGTGGAAAAAAATTAGATGAGCTGTTTTCAAACTGAACGTTGCTTCTTATGTCCTCGAGTGTTATCCCGAATTCCACCATCACTTCACAAAATTTTGTGTGTCTCGACTTCGACTTCGAGGCTCTAAGTTGGGCTGCGATGCGAAAATGGTCAGAAGCTAAATTTGTCCCTAAGAATGTGTTTACACTCAAAATTCCGTTAAGGGATAGTTGGGTCAAAACTAATTATTTCGGATTGTTGCAAACAGTCGTATTAGAATATATATAAAGTATTAAAGTATTAAACTTGATTCAATTTAACAAAATGGTTGGAGAGAAATTGGCAATTTTTTTTAATGGCTTAAATGCAAAAAATCCGTTAGATGGACTTTCTAAAAAAAACTGGGTAAGCAGTTTTATTGAAACAAATATGCCCTTAGTATGTATATATAAAGTTTAACCAAAATTGTTGTAGCCGTTTTCGAACGAAAAAAATGGCATAGAATTCTGACCAAAAAGCCGGTCAAGTCGTTTATTCTGGAGAGAAAGTAATAACAGACGGACCGCCGGGCGGAATTCCAAAAAAACCCATTTTAATTTCGCTATCATCGTTATGGTATAATCAATCAAAATCTCGAGGTCGAAAATTTTCACAAAACGATATCTTTCTCTTTAAAAGAGGAAGTTAAAAACTGGAATAAAAAAATAATTTTTGTCGTTGGCACCAGCTGAGAAAGTTTTTCCTCGTGGCACATTCTTGGCTACATTGTGTCTACACTTCACATATAGCCAAGTCTCGTTTTCAAGCAAATATTTCGATCCCTAAACAAGGACACAAGTCCGAGGAAATTTCATTTCAACAGGTTTCGAAGCAACATTTATGGAAAAATCCTTCGGTTGTACACGCGGATTACAGCTTGTCTTTACACAGGGTCACTTGTTGCCACGAGAACTCTAAGAGTCGGAGTTGGTAGGCATTACCAAATAAACATTACTTTTATGAACATATAAACTAGACCCGGCCACGGTTAGTAAACCCGAAAAGCAATATTCCTTTAAAGAAGCATTTCCTTCAATGTAGTTTTTCTCCATGTAATACCTCATTTGCATATAAACATTCGTGACGAGTGTTAACATCACATTGAACCAACTTAGCTTAGAGGTATATCCTTAAGGTATATCCTTAATATGTGTGAAGATATATGATTTATGATTCTTAAGGCTTTAAAAGCATACATATGCAGTACTTAGCACACACTTATTGTTTCTTTATTATAAAATAACGCAGCAGGTAGCAATGGAAAAGTGATGATGCGTTTCTCAAACCAAAAATTCACGACAAGTGTTATAACCTTCAAAACAAAAAAGTACTTACGTTGCTAATGGATCTAGACGCCTAGCGGCAATATGACAATACCATACCTATGTGTCGTTATCGTTTTAATAAAACCCTACAGACAGGATTGGTACCATGTGTCGATAACATCAAAAGTAGTCTCTTCGCAACATACAAATATTTGCGAAAACGGATGTCTGATGGTCCGCATCTGATTTTCTTAATTTAATGTGAGTTAACGGAGCAGTGTAAGTATGTAATACCAACGCTGAAGTGATTCATTTTCTCATTTTATGTGGTTGGCGATTCGGTGCCTTTATTTCACACATTACGCGCATTGATCGTTATGGTTTGTGACCATCTTCTTTCTATCGTTTGACAGTGCTCTTAAATTCGGCTATAGCCCCTAAAGTGCCAATCTGAGCGTTTTGATGATGCGAAAATATAATATTTTATTTTATTGGGAGGAAAATTGATTTATTTGCACGTAATATGGTTGTTAAACGCTTTGTTGACTATTTGAAGGTTTTAACCATATATGTTTGACATGACGTTGTTTTATAATAATCGTATATTCCAGTTATATATGAGAAATAATACAGAAACAGGAGTAATTTTTAATTAATTTAGGCATTTAGTATCCTTAAAATAATATACACAGAAAGCCCTAGTGGCTAGTTATTTTTATCATAAAAATGTTTTAAAGAAAACGCCCCCAAAGCGTTGTTGTGTTGCTTAAAACATTAGATGGGTGCAATATTAATGATTGTTTAAATATTTTGTTAAGACCTCCTAAAAATTTCTTATCGATTGATCAAATACGACAATTTACTGAAAGTAATCTAAAAAAAACAACAAATAAGTGTACATTATAAGCATAAGTCAGCGACTTAAAGCCCCATAAAAACAAATCCTATGGCATTAAGTAGCCTCACCGAGGTGGGTATTCTTTGGAATCAATTGTGCATTCAATGCTGGGTTAAAGGCGGTTACTTAGTTATTATAATTTTATTCATTTTGTTTTCTTCATGTTGAACTTTTTAAAGCTTGATCTTACGTGGGAGCGTTTATCGATACATAAAATTAATACAATAGTATTTTTAAAATGGACTCTTTTAATGTGTTGGTATAATTAATATCTCTTCATTAAATATTTAACTTGCCACACATAGACTTTCTGCCTTTAGAGGGAGAACCTCATTTGATTCCATCTGAAGTCTCGGCACAACAAGAGCTATTATTACTTGAAAACATTTCATCATCTGACTTACAGCAAACAAAATAGTATCGTCAGTACCCAGGGCCGAGCTTTTTACAACCATTCATGAGTGCGTGTGTACATCTTGCACGATGGCGGGACCTTCTATTTTATGCCGACTCCGAACGGCGAATTTGAGATAAACTTTTCTTGATATTTTGTACTACTCGGATGATTTGTCAGATCATCACGAGAGGCAGCCAGTAAAAAATCATAAATCATTTAGGTGTTGCTACGGCCGGTAATCCAACCCAGACCTTCTGGTGACAGTTCATCGCACCAACCATCGCGTCATATATAAAAAATCATAACTATCGAATTATCAGTTTAGTTTTTTTAATCTGACTCTGTTAGTTCTGCAGTATTGGAATTTAATACCACGATTACTTACATATACAAAAATCATCCTTATCACTGGATGCTCTTTTGACTTTCCAAAAGCGAACATTTTAAAGGCTATCCGAAGAAATTATTCTTTAAAATATGAATATTGACGACTTGTCGAATCTAGAAAAATTCTACGTTCTAAAAGACGGCTGCATGGATAGAACTATCCCAGTCAAACAGTCTAAAAATGTTCAAATCCAGCATCCTTGAATTATGAAAGAGCTTAAATCTCTTCGAAATAGCCGTAATCAGGCCTGGAATAATTTTGTAAAAATCCCGTATCGTAACGACTATAATAATTACCTGAACTTTTTTAATTAACTCTCAGCGCTGTCAAGTAGTTTATATAATGGCTAAATAGTCAATATAGAAAACGCTGTTAAATTTCTCTTGCAATAATTCAAAAATATCGAGCTATCTAATTACATCAATCGTATTCGCAGAGAATTTCAATAAATCATTTAGTGATACCCCTCTAGTCTAAGAATAATATTATTTCAGTTACCTCAATTACTGCCCTCCAGTTAGTTTCAGCAATGTTACAATTGACAATTTCATTACTGAAAATATCTCTTCATGAAACAATCATTATTATGCGGTACTCGTTAAATCCCACCAATAGGCGCAAAATCAATGCAAAGGTGCTCTTTTGCTAGCAGCAAGTCCAACCCTTTTGTTGCTCAATCTGGAGTACCTCAAGGAATTCATTTAAGACCAATTTTATTTATAATTGCAATTTATGATGCAAGAGTTTGTATTAGAGATAGCAAAATATTAGTATATTGTGACGATATAAAATGTGTAGAAGATCTGAACGATTCGCTTTCACTATAAATGGGTTTAAATAGCTTTACCATATGATGTCTTAAAAACTGTTTTAATCTGAACCCTACTAAGTTAAAGCATATCTCATTTTCACGAAAACGTGTTCGATGCAATTTAAATTATGCTCTGTCCAGCAAACTCTCTGTCGTGTAGACAGTTAAAATGAATTTAAATCTAACGCTATGTTCAGATTTATAAAAAGGTGGTCAGAAGAGTTTAATTACCATTATGCCAATCTTTTGTTATATAATTGGCCATTGAGCCATCGCTTGGAGTATGGTCACACCCCTTTATGTAGTTCAATCAAATACAATTGAATCTGTCCAACGTATAAATTCATAAGATTTGCTTTGAGAGAGAGAGATGATCTACACAATTTGACTCCGCATAGGTTTCAGGCAAATCGTTTTTGGTTTATACGAAAAATCTACATGAATCGATTTGTGCAATCCGCCAGTATTCTGTCCATTCATTAACCTCGTTAACAGCCTTTTGTAATTTCATATTTTTTTCCTCTATTGTTGTGCCAACTGCTAGTTTTGTCAACAATCGTTGCCACTATTGTGTCATTTGTTTGTGGGATATCACGTGTAAATAGGAGGTACAAGAGTGGTCCACAGATGATTCCTTGAGGTACTCCTGACATAATCTCTTTGAACTCTGAATATTCGTTTTCAAGCCTATGCTCAAGATACGACACGAGGATTTTATATAATTGTTTTGGCAGAAGGTGTCTTAATTTGCATTGAAGGAACATTGTCAAAAGCTTGCGACAAGTCAAGAAATACGGCTGAGCAAATTTTCTTTCTTCTAAAGCTTTCTCAATTACATCAGTAATTTGATCTTCTTGGTCCACAGTCGAGTGTTTACTTCTAAACCCAAATTGATGGTCAGGTAAGAGGTTTTTCTGGTCAATAACAAGACAACGGTGTATAAACAACGGTAAATAGACAACGATGTCCAACATAAGATAGTTTCAAATTTATGAAAGTTGATTTTCAACTTCCCAGCATTATATTGCTGAATTTTGTGGAAGTCCCGCTTTAAAAGAATTCGAATAAGCACGATAGTAGGAGCTGTTCTATAAGCGATAAATTCATCCGCATACGCAATTGTCTGAGTAATACTACCTAGAATATCACTGGCTCTCAGTCAGACCATTTTCAAAGAAAAATTCTGTGGTTGAAGTTACATCGCCACTTTTGACGATAAATGTTCTCCCAGTCAGCACTTCATGAAGTATTTATAGTAGTAAATAGTTTACTTATGGCAAATATGGTCAGCTTTAGATAGATACCCTCTTACCAAATGTTGTCGGAAGCCTTCTCTGAATCAACAAGACATGCACGCGTGCAATTTTTTTAGATTTTTTTCATTGTATATCAGAGACAAGCTTGGAGGCGCCATGAATAGTGTCATGTCCCGCCTTGAAACCTAACTGGGTCTCTGATATTATTTTTTTGTACTCAGACCGCTTGAATAAATCTTTGAAAACCCTTCTTTTACTCGGTAGGAAGCTTATCGACCAGAATTGTTGGTTACGATATTTTCAACGATATGAAAGTTGAGTAAACACAACTGAACGATTATAACTTTTTTCAATAGCCTTTTTTGACAGATCACGTGTGAGTCGTGTCATGCTGTCATGTTATTTTTGTTAAGTATTGTTTGGCATTTCATAATGGAAAGACTTACGCGTGAACAACGTTTACAAATTGTTTAACTTTGTTATGAAAATTCACGTTCTGTGAGGAATGTGTTTCGTGCACTTCGCTCAACTTATGGTCAACATAATCGGCCTACTGAGCGTACTATTCGCAACACCATCACCCATTTTGAGACCCAGCATTTATTATTGGATAATATTCGACCGAATAGACCACGGTCAGTACGCTGTGAAGAAAATATAGCGGCCGTAGCTGAGAGTGTACACGAAGACCGTAGAGAGTCGATTCGGCGCCGTTCGCAGCAACTCGGGCTGACGTATGGAACGACTTGACGAATTTTACGTCAAGATTTTAAATTGAAAGCGTACAAAATACAGCTTGCGTAACAACTGAAGCCGCTCGACCTTCCCAAGCGACATCGCTTCGCTCTATTTGCTCTTGAAAAGTTCCAAAAGGATCCGACGTTTTCGAGGCAAATTTTGTTTAGCGATGAGGCCCATTTCTGACTCAATGGGTATGTAAACAAACAAAATTGCCGCATTTGGGACGAAGAGCAACCTGAAGAGATTGAAGAACTGCCACTTCATCCAGAAAAAACAACGGTTTGGTGTGGTTTGTGGGCCGGTGGAATCATCGGTCCATATTTCTTTAAAAATTATGCCGGTGCGAACGTAACCGTCAATGGCGACCGTTATCGTGCCGTGATAACCGACTATTTGATCCCTGAAATTGAAGCTCGTGATCTCGGCGACATTTGGTTTCAGCAAGACGGCGCCACTTCCCACACATCGTTCAATCAATGGACTTATTGAGAGAACATTTCGGTGAGCACATAATTTCACGTTTTGGGCCCGTCGATTGGCCACCAAGATCGTGTGATATCACACCGTTAGACTTTTTCCTGTGGAGATATGTAAAGTCAAAAGCTTATGCCGACAAACCCGCTTCGATTCAGGCCTTGGAGGAAAACATCACGCGTGTCATTCGCGAGTTACCAGTCGAAATGCTCGAACGAGTGATCGAAAATTGGACTCAACGGATGGACCATCTGCGACGTAGCAACGGCCAACATTTGATAGACATAATCTTCAAAAAATAAATGCCAAAGAATGTTCTTTCAAATGATAATAAACATTCTCCATTAAATTTGAATTTTCTGTTTTTTTTTCTTTAAAAAAGTAGGGAACCTCGAAATGGATCACCCTTTATTAACAGCGTCACTATTTTGGTGAATTGTTTCAGTATGATGTGATTAAAATTGTACGTAGCCAATTCACATATCAAAAATATGTCTTTTCAAGCAACCGGTTAATATTTGTAAAATTTGGTCAACAGTTACAAACCAAAAGTTTGTTCTAATGGGAAATAAAATAAAATCCAACGCTTTTCATATAAACCTTGTTTTTGGTAAACCATAACAAATTTTGTAAAAGAGTTTGAACAACATATTTACACAATCTCATTACCAACATTTCGTTGATGTGAAATGTATAACAAATGTTTCTTAGGAAACGTTTATTTAAATACTAAAAATAAAGGTTCTTTACCCCATCACATCGATCCATGTATGTTAATCCGCAGATTTAAAGATAGAACGATGAAATTTCATACACGATCTCATTGTTTATGCAACCAGTAGCAGTTTATATACATGACGGGCGCCGGCGGTGGACAAAGAAAGATATACATCTGAAACTATACACTTGGGCACTTGGGCTACACGTGGGCTTAGCTCAACAAACTTCTTTATTCTTGTTAAAGTCCAGTGAATAACCATGGCAGAAGTAATGCAGACGTAGGTCTTCTATTAAATTGCCTTACCTCCTTTCTGAGAGGGTAGACAAATTGATGTCTCAGTTATTTCTTATGACATATGTACTTTTAATAGCTAAATATTGTTAAGTATATTTACATTATATACAAAGCATCAAACGCAGTAATGATTCTTTTAATTTGCTGATTGCATTTAATCCGTTTTCATATGAGAATGTACTCCAGGCCAAATAGATCGGAAGAGTAAAGTGAAATCCCGTTGACCTACTTTCCATATTTTTTTTTCTGATTGATGATATCGTTTCACTTCACTATACCTCGTGACTTTTTCCCGTTTTTTTTTTTTTTGCTTAGACTTTAAGGTTTGCTCAAGGACTCAATTCATCTTTAAGATAAAGTTGCGCGAATACTTTGTTCTCCATTGCTTCTCATGCAATTTTACGCTGAAGTGCAGTTTGTGCGCGTGATTTTTTTGAATCCCTGTTTTATCATGATGTTGGTGTGTCTTCTGTGTATAACTTTGCATAGGAAATAAGCAAAATGATTTGTAGTAGTGATATTCTACTAACATTGTATCGATATTTTGTCAAGGTTCAAAAATGGGTTTAATTGGCTTGATTCATGAGTTGCCGTTTTGAAATAAAAGTTCCATGTTGACGTGAAATATTTATTTAACATTGAAGATTACTTAGATATTGTATGTATATTATTATATTGCTTAAAGTAGAAAAACACGAAGTTTATTAGTTAACAAATTAATAACGTGTTTATCATGACATATAAGGATTGCTTAGTGATACGTGATTGCACTAAACAATTTTCTTGGTCTTGTCAGAGACATTTTGATTTGAACACAAGTTTACCAAAATGAAATATTAATTAAACAATCAAATGAGGTAGAAGTATCGGACAACAACGACACAATAATGTTGTCTTACTTAAACTTACTTGATTTAGTAGAACTACAGTATAAGATGAACTGGGACCTTAATCGAGATGAGAATTCATTTATACATTTATACACAAGTTCAGGCAAGTCTTACCTTTACTACTTTGTACATCTATATTTAATTTAGAACTAGGGTCCGCTCATCAGTTCTACCCATTTCAATGGCTAAGTGATAATGTCGCCACACGTACTTGAAGAATATGGTGCAGTGGCATTAATGGAGATATTTCAGGATATGCGTACCACAAAGTTATGAGTGGTCAACTGCGATTACAGTCTTTCAAAATTTGAAAGGCGTAGACGAGGCGTAATTCCCTAGTGTGCTTCGTGAAGTTGTTATTTGGTGGAAGGCCAGTAAATGTGGGTACTTAAAAGAATATTATTGGCATGTGTGTTAAAAGAAATGACTAATAAGTCTAACTCTAGAACACGTTCTTGCAGTAGCAGAATGAAGTTGTCAATTGTTTTCAACTGTTCATTTAAATTGCTTATAATTTCGTTGATTTTACTTTCTTTACTACATAATAAATACTTCATAACTTTACCGTCGTATGATCGCTTAAATTGCTGCCGAATTTTCCCGATTGTTCCCCATATAACTTCCTCCAAATTCTAAGTATGGAACTACTTCTTTGTTCATTACTTCTATTACCAACGTTTACAACTTCATAGTTAAAGGGTGGCCCAAAAGTCTGTCTGCTCTGAACTTTTTTATGTGGTTTCCAGAAGGAAAATGTTAACATTAACAACACGTACACTATTTTCAACATCCGCACAAAAATCGCTCAAATTACCAAGGCAACACTTTAAAAAGTCATGAAAAGTGCCATCAAAAGAACACAAGGCACTTGTATTCTAATGGTGCTCACATAACTGATATGATTTTCAAAACATAATTAGAGTCAGATCGAACATTCTAAGTACCTACTCTAGAATTTGTGTGTATAAGCTAACGAAAATAATATCACACGTCAATCGAATTCCCAAATACAGTTAACCCACAACGTTCTAATAAAATACCGCCCAATTAAAGGCCACTTTAGAAAAAGCGAACAAGCAAAACGATATATTAATAGATTTCAAAAAACGTGTGGTCTACCAAACCATGCTTTAATTCAAGATGTAGAGACTAGATGGAACAAAACCCATTTAAAGATGGAAAGGTTTACTGAGCAAAATGTTGCGATCAATCTCTATATGGCAGAACATGGTGGAATGCATGTTTCGATTATGGAAGAGAGGATTCTCCTGAACATCTTGATAACGGTTGATAAATATTTCCTAAGTTAGCTACTGCAACGAATATGGGCTCAAGATTAAAACCAAATACTTAACCAATGATGAAGTAGCAAGCTACAAGATTGACATTTTTAAATTTTAACGTCAACAATTTTCTAGATTATCTGAAAATAAAAAAAATATATGAACGTGTTGCTCCTTCAACTTCTTCAAATCGAAAATCTGTGGGATTCACATGATAATATGGCGACAATTCAGAAGATTTTCCACCCTTTGGAAAATATCTTAAATCGTGCATAAAAGAACCGTTGCCTGACAAGGAACGCTGATATTTTTCATTACTGGGCTCCAAGTAGCAACTAAATGCATATCAGCTCCATCCACCAGTATAGCGAGCAAACATTCATTGCTGCTGGACAGATTTATGCTGAGGGCTATCTTACACGGAGAAATTGGTGAAAACTTTTATTTCCTACGGACAATATCAAGTGGTTTCATTTTAATTACTTATTCAGTTTTTTTATTTACTGTTATTGAAACGATTATAAGTATTATTTTTTTTTAGGTTTAGCATTTCGTAGTAATATAACATTTCATGGGATATGAACTTGTAGTTGAAAATCCAATTTAACTATATAAAAATATTAAATTCAAGCCTACACAAGTGTCAAACATTAAAAAAAACCCACGCACTGTAAAATCCACTTTCAGAAAAAATAATTATTAGCAATTTTGAAAAGTGTCAGATAATAAAATTAAGTTTCGAGCCACTCCGACTTGTTTGGTGCATTTCATCCAGGTTATCTTAATCCTTTATAGTTCCTCAAAAAAACGTTGCTCTGTTGGCTATATTTTGTAATACAAACAGTTTTATAGAAAAAAAACTATAGACTAAGTGTTTATAAACATTATAATAACCAATGATTTTGATGAGACTGTCTATTTTGTTGTTCGGACACTTTTTCCAAATTCCCTACGGTTTGGCCAAAAACTACGTTTTTCTAAAAATAAGTGAGAGTTTACTTATTCTGCTGGGAGCAGCAATGAGCACAAGTCACCACACTAACTAAATATTTAATATTTACATGGCTTAATTTAATCAGCTAGCAATTTTGAGTCGATCCATATACTATAAGGTATATATCGCTATATTATATCTTTATGTTACAAACCATTTATCAAAACTAATATATCCCTATGAAATTGGAAGAGTTTCAATGAAAATACTTGTATCTAGAGATGAATTTAAACCATTTTGTATAGCTCAGACGATATGTGTTAAAATATTGCATTTGCATTGCGTACTTAACGGATATAAAACTTTTTATTTAGACACTATTTTACAGATTTTTTTTTGATTTTTTTGTATACTCAGTTGTTCGCTGTTTTTAACATTTACCTAAACCGTTTTATTAAGAAAACGAACGCAGCTATCTCCTTTTGTAATTGTAATTTGAAAATAAGCGTATCATATGTAGAAGTGATTAATCAACTAACAATTTCACTTTGATAAGGTTCTATCAATGCTCTTTCCAGCAATACTAGTTAAATAAGGTCTTATGGAAACTCGTTTGGCCCAATCTACGGTACTCTATAAACTTTTCTTACCGAAGCCTTATCGAAACTTACAAATAATGATACAAATGGCGCGGAATGAATACCCGGCCTGCTGTTCCAGGCGAACCTAGGCAAGCTGCTTCGACATATTGGAACAACAGGTTGTCTAGGAATTTCAAGGGTTACTCAGGCCCCTAGAACAGAGATGGTGGCGGATGAACCGAAAGCCAAATGCAGCGCTCAATCTCGTAGTGGATACTGATGGCCCCATGTCCTAGGGGTATCTAATAAATAGGAACTGTCCCGCCAGGTTGGGGGTTGTGTTTTGGGTTAACTACCCAACCATAGAAAAAACTAACGGTTACGAAGAAACCGGATGGCCCGGGAAAAAAGAGGATAAAAACTATGATATCTACTACGGACAATGTTATAGTGAGCAGAAACAGCAACTATTCGGATGCGGATTTGTTATAAGTGCCAGACTTAGGCAAGAAGTCTTATGTTTCCCAGACAAGCGAACGCATTGTGACAATTCGCATCAAGGAGGGAAAAAATGATATAGCTAAGGACTCCTTCTATGAGCTCCTTGACAAAACCTTTGATCGACTACCGAAGTACGTTGTTAAAATCGTGCTGGGAGATTTTAACTCAAAGGTAGGACGAGAAGAAATCTTTTGCAGATATGACAGAATCCTGTCGAGATTTACAAGGAACTATCGTAGTTGAAATACAGTCGATGCTGGGGATATGGAAGAATCACATCTGTAGACTGTTAAACGGCGATGGCGAACAACATTCCGCTGTCAGGCAGAAAGAACTTAAGCTTAAGAAGGCTGCCAGAAACGACGTCCTTCCTGATGAGCTTTATCAAGTCAGCTGATATGACTTGGTAAGTAACATCCACCAAATCATAAGCCAAATATGGTCGCAAGAAAGAATGCCTGAAGAATGGAAACTCAACATCGTTTGCATTTACAGAGGCATTAGTCTCCTCAACAGCGCCTACAAGATCCTATCTGCCGTAATATGTGAACGCATGAAACCGTTTACCAACAACCTGATGGGCCCTAATCAGTGTGGTTTCAGGCCAGGAAAGTCCACAACCGATCAAATTTTCACACTTCGGCAGATCCTGAAGGCTACGACATGTAGAACGAAATGACACCAATACTCCGGCTCGCAGAGTCTTTTTATGAAAACGCCCCCAAAAAGTGGACGAGGGTTAAGATTTTATATTGACGAAATGCTTATATTACCATAACCAATGATTCTGCATCAATTTTTTTCGCAATATTTGAAAATTTTACCGAAAAACGTTTTTTACTGAAAACGGTCCCATAAAGTGGGCGTGGCAAAAGAGTTTGGATAAACCAAATATAGACATTAGGAATGCCTATATATGTTGCTTAGACACTTTTTCAAAATGTTTAATGGTTTGGCAAAAAACTGCGTTTGTCAAAAAAGCAGGCGTGGCAGTGGGCGGATTTTGATTTATTTAAGACAACGCATCTAAAAAGTAGGCGTGGGTTAGAATGGCATATAAACAAAATATTTTTTTTATCTTACCCAATGATTTTTCATCAAAAGTTTTTTCGAATATTTAAAAAATTTACCGAAAAACGTTTTTTACTGAAAAAGCGCCTAGAAAGTGGGCGTAGCAAAAAAATTTTATATGAATGAAATATAGATAGGATAGATACATATGTTTTACAGACAGTTTTTCAAAATTCCTTACCGTTTGGCCAAAAAATATTTTACACGTACAAGGATAACATGTACCAAATTTCCGCATCACAGCTTTAAGGCCTAAAAATCAATGACCTACAGATGGACGGACGGATAGACAGACATGGCTGATTCGACTCAGCTAGCGATTCGATCCATATACTTTGAGGCTTATCTAGCTAAATGATTTTTCTATCTTACATTGTATGTAATGTATCAAAACGAATAAACCATTATGATAGGATAGGATATAAAAACATGTTGGTGTTGCCACAGCTGCGAATCGAACCCAAATCTATTGCGTGGTAGTTCATTGCAAAAAAAAACTCCTGGTTATGACCTGACTACAGGAGAACTTCTGAAAATGTTGCTTCTAAAAGCATTAACTTAACTTCCCTACATTGTAAATGCAGCAATTAGATTAAAATACATACCTAGACAGTGGAAAGTCGCTGATCTACCATCTACCATCTAGCGGAAGTCATTATGGTTCTCGAACCAAAACAAATCACCGAATGAAATAAAATCTTACAGACCTATTTCACTTCTTCCTATAATTTCAAAAGTTTCTGAAAGGATATTACATAGTCGCTTACACCCCATTATTGATCAGAAACGCCTTTTGCCTGACCATCAATTTGGGTTTAGAAGTAAACATTCGACTTTGGACCAGTTCATCGAATTACTGATGTAATTGAGAAAGCTTTCGAAGAAAAGAAAACTAACTCAACCTTATTTCTTGACGTGCTTTTGACAAGGTTTGGCATAGAGCCCTTCAATACAAACTAAGACAAGTTCTGCCTCGTCTCCTCGTTTCTTATCTTGAGCATAGACTCTTCCGCGTTAAACTTGTAAGCGAACATTCGGAGTTCAAAGATACATTGGCAGGAGTACTGCAGGAAACATCCTTGGACCACTATTGTAACTCCTATTTACATGTGATATCCCACAAACAAACGATACGATGTGGGTGGCAGCGGTGAAGTGGTAATGTGTTCGTCTGTTGAGTGGAAGGTTGCGCGTTCAATCCCAACCTAAATCCATTTCACTTTTATTTAAAAGAAATAAAAAGGTCGGTGTAATACCTAAAAGTATGCACACCATTTTCCCATTTTCAAATGAAGCCAAATATCTTGGAATGCCACTCGATGCATAATTAAAATGGAAGTCGCATATAAAAAAGAAATGCGAAGAACTAAAAAATAAATACAGAGAATTGTACTGGTTACTTGAAAGATATTCGAGGGTTAACCTTGATAACAAGTTGCTATTATAGAGATCTGGGTATTCCCGCGGTTAAAGATGAAACAGAACGTTTGCACGCAAACATATAATACGTTTATTGGGACACGTTAACGCAATGGTAATCCAAACTCTTGTCGAAAAGCAGGAACTCTTTAAGGAAAGTTACCTGTTAAATCTCAACGGTTGAAAGGATTTATCGCACATTTGGTACACAAGGTTCTTAAATTATTAGCCAGATTTGTGTTTGAATTGGAGTTTTAGGTTAAAAAAACTTTGAGTATACAACTACACGGTGTACAATCTAATATGGTTATGTATATTCTTGTTATCGAACCTTTAAGATAAATGTTGTTGGTTCGGATTTATTATATTATTTTCTCGAATATTCTTACAAGGCTTGGACAAACAATATGCCAAAATAGACCCTGTATGCTGTTCACTAAGCTCAGCGTTACTGAAGCTGTAGACTTAAAATGAGTAGAAATTTATTGTGATATGGAGGCTTGCCAATTTAATAAGCTTATCCTAAAAAACCGAAATCGAATCACCTAAATTGCCATCTTAGAACATGCACACATTATGGAATTTTTTAGAGCAATTCTCTTATATGTGAATAGAAAAAAAGTATTTAAAAAAAAAACTGCTACAACATCACGTATAAAAAGTTGGTTCCACAAAACTTGGTAGCCTTT
Source organism: Rhingia rostrata (assembly GCA_949824845.1). Lineage (NCBI taxonomy): Eukaryota > Metazoa > Arthropoda > Insecta > Diptera > Syrphidae > Rhingia > Rhingia rostrata. Next base: position 62,060,796 of record OX463757.1, read on the forward strand.
CAATTACATTGTGCACATTGGACTGTTATGCTCTGTTAAACAAAGGTAATGCAGTCAAACACAAACTTCTGTGCACTGAACACTTGAGTGTTGAGACTATTGGACTCACTATAGTATAAACTGACTTTGTCTTTGACAGTTCCATTCCATAGCAGCTATGTGGTTGGTTCACATTTATAAACAGTTAATGCATTTTTTTAAACCGAGAAGTGTTTTTAAAAATTCAGTTGCAAATTTATTTTCGCTCTTCAAACTCTTTCCTCGGAATCAAAAGGAAGTTCAAGTACAGTTTCTGTTTGGATTTCTGAATACTAGTCAGTAATAGAAAAAACTTTCACGATTTTTCGGATTAAAAGTTAAAGAGGAGAACATATATGCTGTCTCATTTGTCTTTAAATTGGTCATATCAAAAGAGAATCTATTTAATAATTATATACTAGTTTTTCTGTTTTGGTTAATAACAATTATAATTCACATTCTTTTAAATTCCGAAATAAAAGTTCTTATAATCATAGTTCAATTTTATTTATGTATCTTTTACATCAATAACATAATTTTGGCCAACCTGTTTTTGGTCAAATTCTCGCATGGTCGGTATTCGATCTTAAACGTTCCTGATAATGTTAGAGAAAGCTGCGTATGAACAAGTCGTTTTTTTATGAAATTCGGTATATAAGCTGTCATTTCAACCAGACAGAACAAGTTAAAAAACACTCATGCACACTTTTTATAAAAATGTTTTTTTGGTCAACACAACATTTACTACCAGCCTAAATAAGCAGACCATAAAATCATGAGAAAACTTACCAAAACGCAGCGGAAGAATTCCCATTGTGAGATCAACGGTGAAGTTAGGCTAGAAGAAGTGAAAAATCTTTATGAACTGCTCTGACATATTCGGACAATAGAAAATAAGGAAATTAAAGGGATAGTCAGGAGCATTGAATATAGTTGGTGATAGATGGGCGATAATGACGATGCCAAAAAGCCATAAGATCGGCCACAACAGATGTCTGCCCAACAGCAAGAAACTCCTGTTTTGACGAAGAATGCCGACAGATACTCTCAGCTAAACACGATGCTTACTAGCAAAGAGTATAAAACTTCATAGAGTACGCATCAAAGCTAAACATTTTGAGCGGGCGGTTAATGCGAAGGGGAAATTTCGTCGATCGTATTCGTCGGCAATGGAGTAACAAAATCATAGAATACATAGAAAATGTTGATTGTATGAGATGCGCACTCTATGTAGTTCTATACTCTTTGCTACTAGGCGAAGCTACATTAAAAAGAAGAAAAGAAATGGTAGAGCGATCAAAGATATAGAGAGGTACTATTTAATAAACAATGTTAGAGCTGAACAACGAACTATTTATTATTGACGGTAACGGATACTACCCAGCCATGTAAGAATAACAATTTCTGAACTTATACTCAACAAAGCTGCTAAAATTATGTCTTTCCGTTTGTTGGTTACTGGAGAAGTAACATGTACCAACCCATAAGCAAAATTTGTTTGGATAAAAGTATGTCTCAGCATCGTTTACCCAATAAAATTTGCAACTAATAAAATGTTTACACTACTGCGAATCCTGTAAAAAAAAAACCAAAGAAGTCCAAATCCATATTCACTACCTATTAATGAATTTTATAGCCGCATACGACAGCATTTATAGAGACGAACTTATCAGAACCATGTCAACTAGGTACTTACATTCGTCGATGATTTTGACATCATTAGTTGGAATGTAATCTCATTGCCTTGTTTGATATTATAGAGAAGGAAGCGGCAAAAATGTAAATCGACGAAATGGACTTACCGTCGTCATCGACACGTAAAACTTTGAGAGAACTTTGTCTACCTCGCTTCCGCTATGAACTCTGATAACGACACCTCGCCAAAAATCAAAACAAGAATTATTCGAGCGATTGAGCTCTTTCTCTCACCCGATCTATTAAAGAATCCCAGTCCTCCTCTGTGGCACCGAAGCATAAACCGTATCACAAGAAATCCTTGGTCGTTTCGAGCGAACAATTCTTCGGAAAGTCTTTGTTCCCGTTTGGATTGACGGGCTAAGAAGACGGGTTGGGTACAATACATACCTACAATACATTCCCCAATATTTATTCGTATTGGGGAAAACGTACCCAACCCATCTTCATAGCCCGTCAATGCAAATGGGAACAAAGACTTTCCGAAGAATCTGTTAACTAAAAATCGCCAGCAGCAAAATCTACACAGAGAGAATCCCCAGGTCTAAAATCCCCAATCCAAAATGAACAAAAGATAGATGTTCAAGTAGTGAAATGCCTATTTGTTTTAGATTACGATTATTGAAATGTTATATACAAAGTAAATATATGTGCAGTGATTTCGAAATTTTTGGAGATATAAAAAATGTCAAGCTGCATTATTTTTCTGTTTTTTTTTCGTAATGGGATATCGTACCGCTCCCTCTATAATAATACAAGGTGGCGCAAAAGTAATCCTCCTATCAGAAAATGCTATAAATTTTGCGATTGGCCCCTAATGTCAGTTCTGTTTTGACATTTGTTACGCTACACTGCTCCAGAACGCGAAATATTGGTGACTATTTATTTGAGCAATAATCGGTCGGTGACTTTGGCACAACGTGAATTTCGTCGCGGATTTCCTAGCCGTCCAACGCCTACTGGTGAAACACTGCGACGTTTAGCCGCTCGCCTCGAAGAGACTGGCACAACACGAGATGCTGCCAGGCGTGGCAGACCCCGGAGTAGCCGTTCTGCAGAAAATATTGCTGCTGTAGCCGAAGATGTCATGGAAGCGCCGTCGACATCGACCAGACGACGTGCCACGCAAATGGGTATTAGTCGACGGTCTTTACAGCGAATTTTGGTACAAGATTTGAAGATGTTTCCGTACAAAGTCCAGACGGTGCATCAGCTGTTAGCTGCTGACCGCCAATCGCGTCTAACATACGCTCAAGCCATCCTTAATCACCACCAAGAGGAAGATGATTTTTAATCAAAAATAATCATTAGTGATGAGCCCCATTTCCATCTTAGCAGGTACGTAAATAAGCAAAATTTACGCTTCTGGGGCACTGAAAATCCGCGTGTAACCCACGAAGAGCCATTACACCCGCTCAAAGTCACTGTATGGTGTGCTGTTTTCGCTAGAGGAGTCATCGGACCTTTTTTCTTCGAAGACGTCGCGGGCCAAACGGTTACTGTGAATGGTGAGCATTACAGAGCAATGATCAACGAATTCTTTTTGTCGCAACTTTATGAATTGGGATTGGAAAACATGTGGTTCCAACAGGACGGTGCAACGGCACACACTGCACATGCCACAACCGATATGCTGAAGGATCTCCCGTTTTGGCGATTTGCACTGGCCAGCAAGATCGCCTGATTTGACCGCTCCAGACTTCTTTTTGTGGGGCTTTTTGAAGTCGCGGGCTTATGTCAAAAAGCCTCAGACTCTTGCAGCTCTTAAAGACAATATCCGTCAAGAATGTGAGGACCTATCGCCAGAAGTTTTGGCCAAAGTGATGGAAAATGCCATAAAAAGGGCTCAAATGACAATCAACTGTGGCGGCGGCCATTTACATGACATCATATTCTCGACTTGATGTAAAAAAAAATTAAAAGACCATATAAAAATAATCCACAAGAAGAATCAAAGTTTTTAATTTGTTTTTTAAATTACAGCCAAAAACATCGGAAGGTTATTTTTGCGCCTATATATTCAAGAAATAGTTTTAAATCTGGTTTATGAACTCGGATTTAGATGTTTAGGAAGTTCGGTCCTTTTGATGTTCTATGTTTATTTTTTGGAGAAAATATAAAACTTTTGGACGCAGTATTGTTACACACATCCACGCAGCATATTAGATGTACAACATATTCAAAATCAATCTCTAAAATCAATATTTAATATTTAAAAAAAGTACTATAATTAACCGTCTTTTTAAATCAGTGTATGCAGTAAAGTTTATTTAAATAAATTTGGTCGTTATTGAGTATGTGCAGTTTTTGCAATGTATTAAAATATATATTGTATCAACATCGCTGTATCCTTCTTTATTTTAGTTAAAAAAGGTCGATATATGGGAGACATCGGTCATTTTTGGGTCTAGCACTCCAATTCAAAAAATGTTTTTATAAGACTATTATAACACACGAAATTTCATTCAAATCGATGAAGTAGTTTGGACTTCAGACCGCATTTAACAGACTACAGAGTTTAGACTTCGGAATAAGAATAATTCCATACGTAAGCACATGTGATGTAGTATCTTATAAGAGGATTTTGCGATAATATTTCCCTGCAAATCAATTCACGCGGAAACTTTTGATTTCGAATAAAATGTTGATATATACTACACCTGCCCGACTACTGGACCTCACCTAAGGACAGGTTAACAAATGAAATTCAATAACATGCTTTGTATTACCAATTGAAATAGTCCCTCAGTTATAAGAATTTGTTTACGAACTTTTCAGTTTTGCCCTTTTAAGGAGTAGATATCAATATGATGAACGCTTTTTCCATTTTCCTTCAGATTCAATATAACAATACCTTCAATATATTGCTTATATTGGCCAAACTATAAACACCGTCAATTGCTATTTATACCGCAATTAATGAGAAATGTGCGTACGTCCCACTCCTGCACTTTACTTTAAAGATGAAATTTAGAGAACGGCATTGCATTGGTATGCAATAGGTATATTATATTATATTATTTATCTTACAATTATACACAACATTATATTATATATTATTATATATCTTTATATATCTTTTTAAAAAGTTTGATCATTAACATTTAAAGAATAATTTTAAATGTTCGAAAGTGATATCTCGAAAACTATGATACTCCGAGATTCAATTTGAATAACAAGCATAATAAAAATAATAATATCTCGTTGATTTTCCGTTCGTTGTAGAAACCGATAATGGATTAACTTAACCAGCTATTCGAAGGCTAACAAGAATCGTAACACAATTGAAGCACCTACTTAAATCCAGGAAGTTATTTAAAATGCATTAAACTGCTTTACCCATGTTAGGCTCGTATGTATTTGCATTTAAGTTTATAATGAAATTTCCCTTCAAATTAACTATATAGATGAATTCAAATTCGTTAAACAGTTTGAAGTAAACACAAAAAAAATCTCCAATATAAATATTAAAATTTCGAACTATTAAACTCTTCCGCTATCAAACAAAATGCAAATACCCATTTTGTCAATGACAGCCAAAGTCGGGGTTAGTAGCCATTCGAGTTTATTACATACCTCCAAATTGCAGTCTTCATAAAAATTTGAGTTTTGCTTTGCAAAAACAACAAAATTATACAAAATACTTCTTTTTAACTTCAGTCCATATTTCAAGGCCAAAAAAGTTTCAACACAATCGACTAACACCCCTTAAAGCTCTTCCAGTGTGTCAGACATTTTCTTGCGCACGCCTAATGCATATCTGTAAAACGTCAAAAGATTGTAAGCTTGCACCCTAAAAGCTACAAAAACTGCCAACTCTTAATGTAAAACAGTGATAGCTTTACCACTAGACAAGAAAGTGTATAGGCAAAACTGGAGAAACCACATGAAAAGGGCAAAGAACAGAGAAATAGAGAAAGAGAGATAGAAAATCATACAACAAAACTGCTCACAGGAAAATTCCCTTCAGCAATACACAAATAATTATTATTGAATCAGCTTCAAAACGCCTTGAACGTGAAGACCGCGTACCACACGGCATCGTCGAAAACAGCGTAAAAGTTACAGGATTTTTTTCAAGGGCCTCGCTTTTCATATCACCTGTATTTCGGGTCAATTGCTCTACGCATTGTGTATGTGTCTCGTTAATATTATCTATTACACGCTAAAACGGTCTTCTAAATCAATAAATCGCTACACAGTTAAAATATACGAACGAAAAATATGATAAGTGCATCGTTCTTCATCTCACGAGAATAAAGCCATTGGATACAATAAAATTAAAAGATACGTTTCCGCATTTGCGGGCTCATTCCCGGTCATATCGTGTTCGTTCTACTAACCTAGAGTGCTTACGTTGCGTAACTCCCGTGCTGCCGCCGCAGGTCCATCGGGATATAATAGAGCAAATTTTCTTCCTCTCTATCTGTAACAATAGCAAAGCAAATACGAGTTCATTAAGTCAAACTTCCTTTCGTGTGCGAGTGTATATGTGTGTGAACTGTGAAACAATGATAGTGATTACGTTAGATAATGGATACGATGAGTGCTTCTTAACATACAATCACCATTGTGCATCTGCTTCTATTCTCTAATAAGTACGACGGGAGGCGGAAGTTACCTACCGTAAAGCAGCAAGGCAGAAACCTTTTTTTTTGTTTTTGCACTCCCACTGCCCCACAATACGCGCGCGACCGAAGCGAACAGGGCTTTCCTTTCGTCGTCCTCAGCGTTTATGTAAACATAAAGCTCTCCAGTTTCTGTCAATTTACGAGAAGGCCGTGTGTGCTAATGAAAAGTGTGCAAAATAAAACACAAAAAGAAGTGAGAAAATTCTAAAAGGATGTTTGACTGCATCCTTTAGGCCGTATATTTCTGTTTCTGTTTTTTGTCTGTTTGCTATTTGTGTTTGTACACAATCACCCACAAAGCCCACATTTAGTGACGGAGCAAATAAGAGCAATTTACAATTGACTTGTAAACAAGTTAAACGCAGTGTACAAGTGAGAAGTGAATGTATGGAAAATGTCAAATCGAAATTGTCACAAGAGAAAGGAATAAAGAAAGAGAAAATGCAGTTGTGAAAACAGGCTAAGATTTATTATTTATTTGCGACATCATGGATAAATGGATGACACAACAAATTGCAAATTTTATAAAGTGAGTTTATTTATTTTCGTGTTTATACCCTATGTCATATGGGGGTTTATATTAAGTATGTCCGAAAATGTTCGCCTAGGTTAGTGAAATTTGTCTGTGGTATAAGGTGTTAATATTATTCAAACTGTTTTTTTTTAGAAACAACTTGTTTTTGGTTAAATCAGAAGGATTTCTGATAAGGTGTTTGAAGAAGAAATTCAGACAGTGACATTTTCTATATTTTATCCATAGTTCTAAGCCACGCCCACTTTAGTGGATGTTTGATTTTGGCATAGGATATTTTTGGAGATATCATCATAGATTTTTAACTTATATATAAACTGTCGATGAAAACAGAGCCAACGTTTTACTTCACCTGTAAACATGTATAACAAAGTTTTGTGACGATGAGAAAATTAAAAAAAAAACATTTTTTTAAATTTTTTTTATATTTTATAGAATCCTGAGTTAAACAAAAATTTGTATACTCATTTATTTTAAGAATCGTTAAAATTTATCATTTCAATTTTTTTAATTTTATCGACAGAAGCGTAACTATTTTGATTAAATTGTATAAATTGTTGACATGTGTAGTAATAATGCATACATTTTTTTCCTATTTCTTGACAATTGAGCTTAGTATTTTGGCCAGACTGTTAATTGCTTAGCATTGTCTAAGAGGAAATATCGTAAATCCAGATTTCTTAAAAAAAACGGACAAATATCAATAATTTGCATAACTGCCTTTTTCCTAAAAGTTACGAATTGGATTTCTTTTTGAAATACCTACCTATTAAAAGTGCCCCAGTGTTTTTTTGTGGATTATTCTCAAAAAATAATAAACTAATAGTAGTATGACAGAAAAAAAAATACTTAATTTTCCTGAAAATGGATTTTTTTGATTGTTCTTTGTAGAGCTGGGATGATCAGGATCTGGACCCCGCATAGCCTTCCGTAAATGGGGTGTCTTAATGAATTAAGGTTATGGAATAAAGAGACCGTTTTTGTTTACATAGTATAGTGGAAATATTTTATTACTATTATATGGCTCATCGGCGCATGATACATAGTTTGTAACATAGAGATATAATTTAAATATTTTATGGATTTACTCAGAATCTCAAGCTAAGTCGATTTATACATGTCTGTCGGTAAGTCATCAAAATACAAAAAATAAAAATTTTTGGCGCAACACTGTCGTTAGTGCCCAGGCTCAAGCTTTCTCATAAGTATTCATGTGTCCGTGTGCACTTCTTACACGACGGCGGGACCTCCTGTTTTATGCCGGCTCCGAACAGCAAATTAGAGATAAGCTTTCTTGACAATTGATACTACTCAGATGATTTGTGAGATCATCCTGAGAAGAGAACCATTGAAAAACATTTAGGTGTTACAACGACTAGGAATCGAACCCAGTTCGCTAACCATCTGCAGTTCTCTAATCTTCGCGCCACTACATTTTGTTTAATCCACGCCCATTTTTTGTTTGCGGAGTTTCAATAAAAACGATTTGACATAGATTCAGACGTATGCCATATATATATTGGTCAGTCTGAAAATGTTAGTATAATGAAATTAAGTACATAACATTGCCTCATTATTCGACATTAAATAATAACAAAACAATAGAAAATACAAAGTGTCCGCCGGGAAAATAAAAAGGGTGATCCATTTCGAGGTTCCCTACTTTTTTAAAGAAAAAACACAGAAAATTCAAATTTAATGGAGAATGTTTATTATCATTTAAAAAAACATTCTTTGGCATTTATTTTTTGAAGATTATGTCTATCAAATGATGGCCGTTGCTACGTCGCAGATGGTCCATCCGTAGAGTCCAATTTTCGATCACTCGTTCGATCATTTCGACTGGTAACTGGCGAATGACACGCGTGATGTTTTCCTCCAAGGCCTGAACAGAAGCGGGTTTGTCGGCATAAGCTTTTGACTTTACATATCCCCACAGGAAAAAGTCTAACGGTGTGATATCACACGATCTTGGTGGCCAATCGACCGGCCGGTGATGGTGTTGCGAAGAGTACGCTCAGTAGGCCGATTATGTTGACCATAAGTTGAGCGGAGTGCACGAAACACATTCCTCACAGAACGTGAATTTTCATAATAAAGTTGAACAATTTGTAAACGTTGTTCACGCGTAAGTCTTTCCATTATGGAATGCCAAACAATACTAAACAAAAATAACATGACAGCATGACACGACTCACACGTGATCTGTCAAAAAAGGCTATTGAAAAAAGTATCTCTACTTGGATCACCCGTTACTACTTTGCTTTGCCGCCATTTTGGTAAACATAAGTCTTGACAGTTTATTTCTGGCAGTCGTGAAGTAGACACTTGGTAAATTTATTATGGAAAAACTAATCGATGGAACAACGTTTTTTAATCGTCAAAACATTTTATCAAAATCAATCATCGATGACTTTGACGATGAGTAAGTAACGTGAAATTTTTGGGCGAAACAACATGCCAACAAAACGCACTATTTATCATGTAGTGAATGATTTCGAAAAAAGAGGGTCTGTAGGTGATGGGCCAAAGCATGGACCAGAACGTACTGCAAGATCGGCTTAAAACATTACTGCTGCTAAAGGAAGTGTTCAAAATAATCCAACAACCTCAATTCGACGGCGTGCTCAGGAGCTTGGTCTTCAAAGAACAACTTTTACCACAATTTTGCACGAGGACTTGCATTTGTTTCCATTTAAGATTCAGTTGACACAATAGCTTCTTCCACAAGACCATTTACGCCGCCTTACATATGCCAATAGGATGTTACAGCTAGCCAATGACAACCCCGATTTTCATGAAAAAATCATAATGAGTGGCCACAACTGCACACTTTGGGCTTGATTAACATGTGGTATCAACAAGACGGTGCCATATACAACCAGGATTACAATGGAATTACTGCGAGACCTCTTTCCACAACAAGTTATTTCAAGAAATAGTGATGTTGATTGGCATCCACGGTCGCCTGATTTGACTACTCCGGAATTATTTTTGTGCGGATATCTGAAAAGCAAGTTTTATGCAAACAAACCAGAAACGCTTGAGCAACTCAAACAAAATATTCGTGATGAAATTAATGAAATACCGCTTGAAATGTGTGAGAATGTAATGAAAAATGTGCTCAAAAGGGCTCGCGTTTGTGAGACTAACAGAGGCGGACATTTACCTGATATTGTATATTCCGTACATAAATGATATTATATAAAGCATTTATCAATGTAAGATTCATTCTCTTTCATATAATCAAAAATTATAAACAAACAAAGAAGTATACCTTCCCAGCGGACACCCTATACATCAGAAAAGACATCGATTTCGGTTGAACGACAAGCAATTTTGATAACCAAGATATTCAGACAATTTAATTTTTCATATTGCATGCAGGTAACGTATACAAAAACATTTTACAATTAATTTTTCTGTGAGAATTCCATCTTACTCCACGTGGTATGTACAGTTTGTGATTATTGGGTTTAATCCAAAGGTAAAGTTCTTTGAAGGCGACGCAATAAGATTGCTGCGTCAAGAATTTTGAGGACCGTAGTCCTTAAAGAACTTTTTTTTTACAAAATTTTTTTGTTCAACCGTGAGAATACATATATCGCTGCTGTGGTCTTCATTTCTTACATAGTACGGCGCATTGACAAGTGTTCTTAACATTTTGTTATCAAAAGTGTGTAAGGTGGTTAAATTCGTGGCGCTCTGGTACCACCATACATACAATAACCCTACAAAGGTAAAAGAGAGTCATTTTGTATTTTAACAATTATATATCACGGTTTAGATTATTCAAATGCTAATTCTTATTGAAAAACGATGTTATCAATTCAACTTAAGTCTCCAAATTGTTAAAACAACTAGTGGTGAGTGCACGACTGGGTCGCACGCAACTTTCTCTTTAACAGCGAGTTAATTTGACGTTTTTAGCAATTTGGCCAAAATGACAATATTATTTATTTCGATTAATGATGCTTAAAATGATATAAATAATGTCGAAATGTGATTATACGAACGTTTATTCCGTAATTGAAAGTAATCGGTGTCCATGTGAATAATAATGATTTTCCGTTATTGGCCAAAATTGAAAATTCCGTTTAGGGATAATTGGGCCAAAACCAATTAAGTGGAACTCTATACAACAGCAATAGTAGTATACAAATATTTCATTCATTTCATTCAATTTGGCCAAATAGTTTGCGAGAAATTGACAATTTTCTTAATATGGCCTTTATGCAAAAATCCGTGGATTTTCTCGAAAAAACTGGGTATGCAGTTTTGTTGGAAGTAATTTGCTTATAGCGTATAAGAAGTTTAAGTTTTTAAAAGAGATAGTTAAAAATGGTAGTCAAAAATATGGTAGCTATGAGTTCCGGAACCATAAAAATGATGCGTTGGTTATCCTGCCGAGCTGTGAAACTTGCATGTCAATTTTTTTTAAATTTTGATTGGGTATCAAATACAGGCAAGTTGCAAATATTTTGTCTTTTTTTTGTGGAATATCGAGTGGAAAGAGCAAATGCAAGAGTGGTCCAAGGACGCTTTCTTGAGGTACACCTGCCATTATTTCTTTGAATTCAGAATATTCGCATAATTGTTTACTGATGTATTGTCCAAATTTGTATGTAAGGCTGTTGTTCAAAAGCTTTTTCAATCACGTCAGTAACTCAATGTACTTTGTCGATCCTTGATTGCTTACTTCTAAGCGCAAATTGCTGGTCAGGTAAGAGGCTTTTTTTTGTATGCGACCGTGCAATATCCTTGCAAAAATACTAACATTTTTTGAATAAGGAAATTGGGTCGGTAAGACTATATATGCCTTTCTCGGTTTAAGAAACATAAACACCTCGAACATTTTAAGAAATTCTCCTGCAATCACTTCATAACCCGGAGCATTTTTATACCATATCCCATTGGGGAGTATTAGTTTTCATACCACGTTTGTAAATAATTTAGCTAGATATTCTTTTATGTATATGGTTCGACTCAGAATCGCTATCTGAGTTTGGGCCTAAAATTTTGAGCTCGAATGATGAAATTCGGTACACGTACTGTTTGTTATCCCCAGCAGAACCAGTGTAAACCTTTTTGAATCTGCCAATGTTAAGTCCTGTTTTTAGATTAAAATTAGTATCCCCAAAATGTGCACTGTAAAAAAATCGTTTCCATCAACAAGGGAGGTTGCGTACTATAATTTCAGTATTTTTACGCGCGTATTAAGTTTAAATATTTAATGTGTATTTCCCAAATGGTTTTTGTATGAGTTTTGTTTATTTATAAACATTTAAGCGTAATATTTCAAAAATATTAGATTATGATTAAACAAAAGTTATTGAAAGGTACACACACGGTGAGAATATGCAGAAAATATGTTTAATATCTATCACTATGTGTTTGTATTTTTTGTTTACATATTGTTGTGTGTATAAAAACGTGACTGCACTAATTTTACACTAAAAATAACACACATTTTCGTAGTAATTTTACACGCATTTTTTAGAGTGTGGGCTTTATGGCGATGAAATTGAGAAAATGACATTACCACAACATATTGTTCATACAGTTTTTGCAAATCTTTTATGGTAAGGCACAAAATAACTCTTTTCTCCTGCTTTTTGCTATGGGGTAGGGTATGCAAATGGTTTTTGTAAGAAAAGTTTTGTTAAAAATCGTTTTTTTTTTAACAAAAAGCCAGAAAAAAGTGGGCGTTGATAAAAACCTTATACTGACGAAATGTTGATATCGGGATTGCCTTAACATTTTATTCAGATTGTTTTTCAAAAATATTTACAACTGACTAAAAACAACGTTTTACTGAAAAGCAGTGGGCGGATTTTGAAAACGTATACGCTCGTTCTGCTCCATCGGTTCAATATATAATTTTTTTTTGGCGCAACAGGCTCGTTAGTGCCCAGGGCTGAGGTTTTTCATAACCATTCATGTGTGCGTGTACTTATGCACTATGGCGGGACCTCCTGCTTTATGCGGACTCCGGATGATTTGTCAGATCATCACGAGAGGAGGGCCAGTGAAAAATCGTTTAGGTGTTGCCACGGCTGGTAATCGTACCCAGACCCTTCTGCGCGCCAGTTCATCGCACCAACCAACGTGCCACTGAGCCCGTCATCGGTTGGAGAGACTATATACCAAATTTCATTCATCTAAAAATTCAAAGCCCTAAAAATCGGTAAAATACAGACGGACGAACGGATAGACAGATATGGCTACATCGACTCAGCTCTAGGAGTTAACTATATTTGAAAAAAAAAATACAAATACCAAAATGCATAAAATGGTTTATAGATTTCCTCCAGATAAGCCAAACATCTGCTTTTTTGCCCAAAACTTTTTAATTACCTTACTTGATGCCACAAAATTATCGGGCCTTTCTTTGACTTCAATTGCTTTCAAGAGCGAATTATTTTCTTCTCTTCCAGCTGTTAGTCTCCCCAGATAAATTGGCAGGTTTTTCTAGTTTTAATCGGATATCTAGCGGATTTGCCATTTTATTGTTGTCTTAACATTTTTTTTATTTCTTAGAAGTTGTTAATATTTCTATAGCACACCAGTTTTCTTGTGGAATATTATTCCATGCTGCTTTTTGAGCAGTATCGATAAAGGAGTCAACAGTGATTTAAAGTTCCAATAGACTTTTGACCGTTTTTAAGGCCTACCCAGTTTTTCTTTTCGTTTAATAATATGGGTAGTTTTTCATTTTTGATCAGAGAATGATCAGAGAAAATATCAAAGTATTCTTCAACTATTGATCGATTAAAGCCGGTGTTTAACCAATATAAAATTGACAGTAAGTTCGTGTTTCCTTAAAATAATATTCGATATTATAATTTCAGTCTATATCGTTAAGCATTCTACCTTTCTGTGATTTGCATTTAAATCCAAAGAATGTATGTTTTGTATTTAAGTCCCCTCCTATTAACGAACTCCACGTGCATTATCTTCAGATCGCAATTAACTGCTTTTGACTTGTATAGAGATAACTTGCACTGTTTCAACTTCTTATTTAAAATCGATGTTTTATGTTTATGTTTCATATGAAAACTCTTTTATATGTAGTGATACTTGAGTTCTAGCCTTAGTTGACGGATGTAGAGCATGATTTTCAAGGCAACCTATAGTAAGAAATTATCTTTGTATGAGTTGCGGATACTAAACATTTGACGATATTAACTTTCCTTATACAAGGTGGCGCAAAAATAACCTTCCGATGTTTTTTGGCTGTTATTTAAAAAAAAGAAGAAAAACTTTGATTCTTCTTGTGGATTAATTTTACTTAGTCTTTTAATTTTTTTACAACAAGTCGAGAATATGATGTCATGTAAATGGCCGCCGCCACAGTCATTTGAGCCCTTTTTATGGCATTTTCCATCACTTTGGCAAAAACTTCCGGCGATAGGTCCTCACATTCTTGACGGATAATGTCTTTTAGAGCTGCAAGAGTCTGAGGCTTATTGACATAAACTCGCGACTTCAAAAAGCCCCACAAAAAGAAGTCTGGAGCGGTCAAATTAGGCGATCTTGCTGGCCAGTGCAAATCGCCAAGACGGGAAATTAGGCGCCCGGGAAATGAATCCTTCAGCATATCGGTTGTGGCACGTGCAGTGTGTGCCGTTGCACCGTCCTGTTGGAACCACATGTTTTCCAATCCCAATTCATCAAGTTGCGGCAAAAAGAACTCGTTGATCATTGCTCTGTAGCGCTCACCATTCACAGTAACCGTTTGGCCCGCGACGTCTTCGAAGAAAAAAGGTCCGATGACTCCTCCAGCGAAAACAGCACACCATTATTTACGTAATCGCTAAGATGGAAATGGGCCTCATCACTCATGATTATTTTTGATGAAAAATCATCTTCCTCTTGGTGGTTATTAAGGATGGGTTGAGCGTATGTAAGACGCGATTGGCGGTCAGCAGCTAACAGCTGATGCACCGTCTGGACTTTGTACGGAAACATCTTCAAATCTTGTACCAAAATTCGCTGTAAAGACCGTCGACTGATACCCGTTTGCGTGGCACGTCGTCTGGTCGATGTCGACGGCGCTTCCATGACATCTTAGGCTACAGCAGCAATATTCTCTGCAGAACGGCTACTCCGGGGTCTGCCACGCCTGGCAGCATCTCGTGTTGTGCCAGTCTCTTCGAGGCGAGCGGCTAAACGTCGCAGTGTTTCACCAGTAGGCGTTGGACGGCTAGGAAATCTGCGACGAAATTCACGTTGTGCCAAAGTCACCGACCGATTATTGCTCAAATTAATAGTCACCAATATTCCGCGTTCTGGAGCAGTGTAGCGTAACATTGTTTATTAACGTGTATTTCGCATGTGTTTACTACACAAATGTCAAAACAGAACTGACATTAGGGGCCAATCGCAACATTTATAGCATTTTCTGATATGAGGATTACTTTTGCGCCACCAGTTATAAGAGAAAGATATTGTTTTCGTGAAAATGTTCGACCTCGAGATTTTGATTGATTCTAACATTACGATGATAGCAGAACTGAAAAAAGTGTTTTTTTTTTGGAATTCCGTCCGTCGGTTCGTCGGTCCGTCTGTCCGTTAGGCCTCTCCAGCCTAAACGAGTTGACCGATATTATTCAAACTTCGTATCCAGCGTTTTTTTGGTCATAATTCTAGGCCATTTTTTTTTTGTTTTCTTTTAGCCATGTTATTACTGGTACCTGCCATATAAAAATCATACATAACCTCAATTTGCTCAAAAACCGCTCTAACGATTTTGATTAAACTTCTTATAAGCTATAACTCTAAACGGAATTTTCAGTTTTGGCCGATAACGGAAAATCATTATTATTCACATGGACACCGATTACTTTCAATGACGGAATAAACGTTCGTATAATAACATTTCGACATGATTTATATCATTTTAAGCATAATTATTCAATATATATATTATTGTGTATTTTGGCCAAATTGTTAGAAACGTCAAAGAAACGTAACTCGCTGTGAAAGAGAAAGTTGCGTACGACCCAATCGTGCACCCATTACTTGTTTTTTCTTGCATACACAATATAATTCTTAAAGTTTCTCCCAATGTTCATTGGCATTTCAAATAAAAATTTAAAGCCATCTTTTAATTTTGAGGGTGTAAAGTTAATTCGTTTCGCTCTGTTCCTCGAATTTCGAAAAAATAATCTAAACGGAGGTAGGTGAAATATTTTTAACTTTCTCTTACAAAGAGAAAATTATTGTTTTCGTGAAAATTTTCGATCTCAAGATTGTGTTTAATTCTATCATTCCGATGACAGAGGAACCCAAAAAATGTATTCTTGCAATTCCTTCCGTCGCGTCGGTCGGTCTGTGCGTGATTGTTTCTCCAACCTAAAAGACTTGATAGATTTTTTAATAAGAGATCATTTTATTCCCCCTTAGCCATTTTGTAAAACTTACACATTAAAATTACACATAACGTTAATTTTCTCAAAATCGGCTTTAGCGATTTTGGTTAAATCTTATAAGTATACTAGTTCCAACAAAACTTCATACCCAGTTTTTTTTTACAGAAAATACATATATAAAATATATTGTCAATTTATCGCAAACTTTTTGCCGAATTGAATGAAATTTTCCAACGCAATAACATTTTAATCTTAGGAGAGTCCGGGGATGTCACGCCCGTAAGTAACATCAAGCTTCCACCGACGGTCATAAGTTTTGCGTTTGTTGACTGTTATTGATGCATAAGACTTCTGGCATACGATGAATACTTTTGGCGGACTAATTTTAATCTACCTAGTATCAGAATAACGTATCAGATAACGCGTATTTCTGATTGTCAAGATAGTGTAACTGCATTAAAAAATAATTCACTTCTAGTAAAAGTCAAATGTCAAAGTCAAGAGCCAAACCATGAACGAAGGATGTACAAAATATTTCAAAGGTAGCCTTACATACCGATCATGCCATGAACAAACCTTACACTTGAGTTTATTTAACGAATTTTAAAGATTTTCATTGGGTATATGATTAATTAAATGTCGTAAATTAAGACTTTCAAATGCGCAGAAAGGGAAAATACGAAATTCAACAATTTCTCAAGTCATATCATCAGCATGCGAAACACCATCCAATGTTATTCCTTAATCCAATTGAAAAGTTTTTCTGTAATTCATGGTTGAACTCCTCGTGTAAAAGCAACGACAACAATTTAAGCGCCTTCTCCAGAACAGAGAGCCCGCTAAATCGGCTGGATCAGAAAAAGTACACTCGAAACAATCATAATAAGAACTTATTATACACTTTTAACTGTTCATCCGTTATTACAAAAAAAATATATATATCCAATATGTACCACTTTCGAAAGCTCTTTACCGCCCCGGAGCTGAGCTCCAATTCCATATAAAGTGGACAATACAATTCCGTTTCGAACTAAATTAAGAACTTTCATCTTCGCGTTCAACAAATTATTATGGTTTACTTCTTGTTTCGGGGTTTTTCAATAATAAACTCCCCGCCGGCCACCACCAGCAGTTCGCAAAGGATTCGGAATCAAAGGAAAAAAAACTTTTTGGAAACATTACATTTTTTCCAATCCAAACACATGGAAGGCAAAAGTGGGACGCAACCCCCATCTGGAACACCAGTAGGCTATGAATTATAAACAAGCGTTGAGATACGGATATTGGCCACTAAATTTCAGGAAATATTAGGGATATTGTCATCCAATTGAGGCATCAAATGCGATTTCCCTTTAGCCGCGAGATAAACAAGTACCTCAGGTATCAGATTTAAACATTGTCCATGGCACTGCATGTACATATGTGCTGTGCTTTTTACGAGAGCTTCAGAATTTATTTATATAATTTTGAGGGAATCCAATGAGGATTTTTGCATGCTTTGAATGACCTGTGCGTCGCCCAACGGTTCGCAAAGTGCCGAATACATAACGCGCGTTCAATTCTCAAATTCATTTTGACGTCAGGGACGGAAGTATAATAACAAATCCGGAAAGGCTTTGCAGTTCGACGAGGTGGCAATAATTAACGAATGTCGCTGGTGTCATTAGTCGACCTGTTTTAAAAGGGTTTCTATGTTCCAAATGAAAGACGAAAATCCCATTTAAACGTTGGTAATTTAAAGTTCCAGCCAAAGCTTAATGGTTATTTATGGTCATCTCTCTTTTCAAATTTCAAATGATTCGATCACTATGCTGAGCGATGGTAGAGGAGTACCTATAGGTATAGGTAATAGCGTATATATTATCGATATAATATTATCGTTTCATAAAAATATTAAATCCAAAATGTTGTCCTCCCTTCAGTTTTGGTTTTAGAATGTTTCTTGGTGTTTTGGTGTTTTTTTTTGTTTTTTTTGAAAAGTTATCCCTTGTTTTGCGATGAGTGATGAATGTGCTTGTATATTGGAGGCTATCAACAGGGGCGGCACTCCACTGAAACTTCAAAATTCGCGATTGAAATCACTACACAAAACGTCAAGAGTGTCAAGGAAGAAGGTAGATGGAAGCGAATATGTAAGTCATTATAATTCCATAGGCCGCTTGGCATGTGTTGTAAATTGCTGGCGTGAAAGCCATTACCCAGAAGAGGGTGTATAATTTAAGTTTCAAAAGTATTCCCAAATGGGCTGTTATATTTCATCTATACATTTACACAATGGTTCACTGATTTGAGGCTGCCGCCATGGTTCTACTTTATTGATCAGATAATTCCCTAATGAAATTTAATTATACCGTATCAGATAATTTATTATTAAGGTTGTGCATAATGAATGGTTTCGCTACTAGGGAATATTTTCATTGAATTTAAATATCATAGAATTTATAAAATATGTGAATGCGTATTATGATGGATCCATGTATGTTTTTGGTGAAATGCAACTACTGTGAATGCTGCCGCAGTGTTATGTCAAATAGCGTAATGAACATGAAGATGATTGAATGTTTTTCCCACCAATTTTTTTTAATAGCGAACAACCAAGAAGACCGCTTGATTTAAACTTTCTATTTCTACGTATACATATCGCATAAATAATTTTACTTAAAACTACATTTTTACTAATCAATTTGATTAACAACTCCCACATTTTGGATTTTGGAAAATCCTTGGAGGATATTCACCCCCTTTCGAGGTATCCGTTCGGAATAGAATTACCTCCGATTTCAAAAATCAAAGAATTTTCTACAGAGATATCCGTCCCCGATTAGCATTTCGAACTGATCTTCCAACGAAATGTAACTCACATGACCGCTCATCGAAATGCTTCAAGTCGGCAATATTTGACATCTATGCGTTCAATTTCTTCCTAAGTTTTCCGAGAAAGAATTGCTGAGGAATCAAGCGAACGCGATTGTATGTGTCTATATACCCTATCCCATAGGGGTATATTAGTTTTAATACATAGTTTGTAACATAGAGAAATAATTGAGTATATCTCAAAGTATATAATATACTTTGAAATAATTGAGTGTACCTCAAAGTCGATGGACCGACTCAGAATCGAAAGCTGAGTCGATTTAGCCATGTCTGTCGGTCCGTCCGTCCGTACGTCACCAGTTTTTTGGCCTTACACTTTGAGCTAGGCTGATGAAATTAGGTACACGTGTTTGTTGTTGCTCCCAGCAGAACAAATGTACAAATTTTTGAAATCCGCCTACTGCTACGCCCTCTTTTTAGAAAAACATAGTTTTACTCCAAACCGTTAGAGTTTTTGAAAAAAAGTCTGAACAAAATATATAGACAATCTTTATATCTATATTTCGTCTATACAAAGTTTTTTGCGTTTTTCGTAAAAACTTTTTGCGGTAAAGTTTTAAACATTTCGAAAAAAATTTGATGCAAAATAATTAATTTTGGTAATATAAACATTTCTTCCAAATATCATTCTTACCCACGCCCTTTTTTTGGAGGCGTTTTCATACAAAAACCCATTGTATATCCTACGCCATACCACATGCAGGAGCAAAACGTTGTTTTTGGTCGAACCGTTATTTGGTCGAACCGTTATTGAAAAAGTGTCTTTGGAACATATCTAGACAATCCTAATTTCTATATTTTTTTCCCCGCCCACTTGTTGGGCGCGTTTTCAGTAAAGAAACGTTTTTCGGTAAAATTTTATATATTTCGAAAAAAATGTTGATGCAAAATAATTGGTTTTTGTAATGTTAACATTTCTTTTATATGTCATTTTAACCCACGTTTTCATACAAAAACCACTTCTATACATTATGTTCATATCATAACCAGGCGAAAAACGATGTTTTTTGTCGAACCATAAATGATTTTGATAAACTGTCTGAAGAATATGTTCTAACAACGACATTTTTTATTTCATCGCCAAAGAGCCGACATTTTGAGGATATTTGTTTTAAGGATGGAATGGGATAGGGTATAAAACGATCCACACAGTGGATTGTAGCCTTCTCATATGTTTTATATTGTTCCGCAACGGATACCACGAAAGTAAATTGATTCCGGTTGAAACTGACTTTCGTTTCGGAAATCGTTCCTAACGGCTATTAATAAACCTGTTCAGAAGGTATTCTACATTCAAGGTATTCCCTTATGGGATAAGAATAAGTGCCAGTACCACATTCTGTACCACATGGTGCAACAGGCTCGTAAGTACCCAGGGACTAGCTTTCTCAACCAATCACGTGTGCATATATATGTGCTTCTTGCACGATGGCCGACTCCTAATGGCTTAGTTGAGATAAGCTTTTCTTGACATATGAAACTACTCGGATGATTTGTCAGATCATCACGAGAGGAGGGCCAGTGAAAACTCATTTAGGTGTTGCTTAGCGTGGGAATCGAACCCAGATCTTCTGCTCGCAGCTCATCAGCTGACCATCGCGCGACTAAGTCTGTTTAAATAAGAACGCTTGGTTTACTAATCTCAATGAAAAAAAGGTGTGGGTGAGATATCCACCCAATCTTTTATTGCATTAAATAAGGAACACAAAATAGTTATGATTTGATTACGTTGTCGTACAAACCAGGATATATTTATTAAATTAATATAAAGGAAATTATTTGATTGCGATTTATTTATATTATTTATTTATCTAAGGATGTTAAAGTGCACGATTTCGATGGGACGCTGCTCTAGAGCTTTCAAATCAGCTTGCAGAATATCTACCGTGGCATCCGTGCCGTGTTAATACCAAATGTTATCAACATCCAGTTAAGATCACAAGAAGTATCTTATCTCTGCTCGCCGTTGACGGAAATGAATTAAGTTTTGAAAACCAAAAATGCAATCAATAACATCTTCTGAATAAGCCCGGCAGTTTTGTTCACACAATCATTGGCTTTCTTAGAATGGAGCCTTTATTGGAGCCTTCATGAATGCAGTGCAATAACCCCCACTGAGTTAAGCCCCGCAGGGCTAAACTCCCAAAAATATGAAATCAACCCCGCGGGGTATTTTCTTCAGGCATTTTAGAAAAGTCTTCGATTCACAGCCAGACGTCGGACGCTGTAGAGGAAGACCTCGCCTTAAGTGGCGCACACAAGTACAAAGCTACCTCAAACAACTTGGAGTGCGCATCTGGAGGCAGTTAGCTAAGGACCGGGCTAATTGGAGAGGCATGTTGGTTGAGGCCCAAGTGTGTTAGGAATGGAAATAAGTCTCGTGGCTATTAATACCTATTGCCTTTGCATGCATCCAAACTCCCACACAACCAAAATCCAACAGTGAACCCAAGCAGAAGGTTTCACTCTCAAATTCGAACTTTGCATACGCCCAAATTTTATTAGAATGCTAATAAAAATAAAAAGAATAAAAAAATTAGCCCCACGGGGGTTTTCTCCTTGTTTTATGGGAATTTAGCCCTATTGGGCTTAAGTCCGCATTTACTGTTCATAATTATACCCTATCCCATAACGAAATGGTTCAGCCAGATATACCTCAAAGTATATGGATCAACTCAGAATTTATTGTTAGCTGAGTGGATTAAGCCGTGTCCGTCCTTCAATTTGTAAATCGCCGGTTTTTAGTTAAATTTTAAGCTGAGATAATGAAACTTAGTACATGCTGTTCGAAAAAGTGTAAACATTTTCAAAATCCTTCCACTGTCACAGCCACTGGAACAACCTTATTTTTAGTCAAAAGGTTAAATATTTTTAAAAAGTGACTGAGCACTATTTATAAACAATCTTAATATGTGTCTATATTTCGCTCATATAAAGTTTTTTTCACGTCCACTTTTTGGGGCGTTTTTAGTTAAACACATTTTTCGTTAAAAGTAATAAAAAATAGAAAAAACTTTTGAAACTTTTCTCATATGTTTATGAATATGAATATCTCAAAATAATATTTATTGCAACATATGGAGTTGTTAATGTAAAAAATAGAACATTTTAAGGAAAACGCTTCGATTATTTTTTGAAAACATTCAGGGGGCAAAATGTAAGTATTAAAATGTCAGATACTCAATATGAAATTTGCTATGGGGTTTTTAATACCTTCCACATCTCTTCTTTAATGGTGATTCTTAAGATATACAGTATAAATCTAAATTAAAAAAAGCTACTGGAATTGAAAATTCCTAGTTTAAAAACTTGCATTTTTACTGTGAAAATAGTTAAAACGGACAAGCAATAAAAAATGGCAAAACTTTCTTCTTTGAAATCATAAAGATATTGTAAAACATAGTTACATTTTACATTACATAGAGTTTTTTTTGTGTCTAATACGTCTAATATGGTTTACCAAAAAAAAACAATGTCGATATTGTCACCGGTGAAAATCTATTGATAAATTAATAAATTGAATGAATAAATTCCAACAGTGATGAAAACACTTCGATAATATTGATAGTAATACACAGGGGGTAGGGTGGGATAGGCTATTAAGCTATTCGCACAGCGACTGGTAGCTTTCTCATATGCTTCATAAGCAAATTCGAACTCGGGACTTAAATCAAAAATAACATTACGATGATGTTTATCCAACCGAAAAGTTTATCTCACCATTCTGTCCGTTTGTTGGTCTGATCACGCAACCTGAGACTAAACAGCTTGACAACTTAATTTAACTTTGATATTCGAGCTTGTCGAATCAGTACATAGACACAAATTTTCTGTAATTGCCACTATAATAGAGCTGCAACATAATTTTTTTTTTAGAGAAACTTGTACTTTCCTGCACAGTTGTGTAATTTTATAAATAACTTGAACCATTCGTTATATAGCTTATCCCAACATAAACCTTTCTTAAAATAAAACCAACATTTAATATTAAAAATAGAAATAAAATCTACGATGTTACTTTCTCTTTCACTGGGAGGAAAGTGTAATTTACAATTTATGCCAAGTTTGCATTCTTGGCATAGTGATAATTTGATATTATAAACGGCTCTACCTATTTTGATTAAATTGATACTCAGTTTATTTCTAGACAGCCTTATATAGAGATTTAAATAAATTTATAATATCTAAAGTATATTTTGTATATTTGCCTATTTCTCGATAAGTTAACAGATTTCAGCCAAATGCTTATTTTAATATTTGGGGAAGTCTGTTTGCGTCAAGTCAGATCTTTTATTTAACACAACCTTTATTTTTGAAAAAAAGCTACATTACCACTTTGTCTTACTTTGTGTTTTTAGAATTTATTAATTTGTTCAAATTTAAGATATCGACTAGTTATATGAAACAAACTGTTTGAATAATTTTTAATGTTTTGAACAGAAAAGGCTCTCCACAGTGTATTTAGTTTTGACTTATAACGGAAAATTATTATTTTTTACCACACGAAAGCATATATATTTTTTATATACTTACACACAATTCGATATAGTTATGTTTACTCCATGTCAACGGTATCCTTATGTAACGTATGTAGAACTTTGATTATATAGAAAACCGCTTAACAAAACTTTGAATACCTTCGAATTAATAAAAATACATTAAAATTATTAAAAAAAAAATTAAGTTTATATGTATATCGTGCCTCACCCATCCTCTAATCCATCCGTCGTTAACTCTTTAAAGATATTATTTCAGCATAATGAAATTATATGACGCGATATTGCCAATACAATTAATTAAAAAAGTATTTCTTTTGGGAATTAAAAGTGGAAGAAAGAAAAATACAAACATGAAATTCCTGAATTAATCTAATTTTCACAACCATAATTAAAAACTGAAACACAAATTATATTGTACTTTAACATTAAGGAATGAATACACAACCACCATCGACTCACACAAGAAAACAAATCAAATTAATCCAATGAGGACGAAAAACTTGAAAGTGGGACAACTCAAGCAAGATTCTTCCGTCAATGACAGACTGCGTGATCCAAAAATTGATTGTATTGTTCTTGCACAAAGTTCGTGTACGTATTGATGAGTATAAAACTCAATTTGTTGGTCCTTCTTCGAATCCAGTCAACACCAAAACCTACATTCGTGAAATTTGCATTTTAATATTCCTTTGTAATTTGTTTTCTGGTAAATTTCCATATCTCGCAGTCGACGCAGGCAGCTCTTGAAATCGGATTAATTACGAATAGATTGAAATTGGAAATAGAGCTGAGAGACAGACACCCACGTCCAGGAAATTTGATAAGCAATCGACAAAGAGAGATGAAATCAATCTCGATATTATTGTTTTCTTAAAGGAATCGTATTATCCTTGGGAAAACATCAGGTTGACATTGTCGTTCCTAAAAAAACCTTAATCAAAACATTTAAAAATGAGGCCAAGTCTACATATAATCGAATAATCATAGGATTCTTGCGAAATATAATAATCTAAATTTTGAAAATATTCAGACGTCGGCATGTGACATACTCTTCAAATGCTGGCTATATCTAGTAGTAGTGGTTAGTGATTGGTACAATCATCTAAATCGCTTGACCTTAAAAAGACTCGATGACTCGGAGTTCCTAGATATTCCTCGAGCATCATTAATCAACAACAGAGTGGAAGTCAATTCAATTTTATTTATTTGTCAAACAAAACTATTTGAAATACATACTTCACAAAAAAAATATGTACGCCAACACTTCGAATACATTAGACCACGATGTCAGTTATTGAAATATTTTGTAATGTTATAATCTTTACCAATATTCTAGTAGACATCTACCCTGAATTTTTATGTGAATCCCATTATATTGAGAACATACATATTAGACTAGAGGAACTAATTTTCATCTTAATCCTCGTTCTTAAGAAATCAGTATCTCTAAAAGTACTGTTTTGTGCATTTTAGCTAAAAACTTCTTTTGACATCTTAGTCTAGTAACCCACTTTTTTAAGTCTTTATAGAGATAATTGTGTTTTAAGAAAGGCATCATGGTAGCCAACAGTACACAAATCGGCAGAATAGTTTGCTCTCCAGTATCATTAACAGATTACAGACTCTAGACACATATTTTTATAAAAAGTACTTTTCTGTATAGGGATATCTCAAACCTAAGAACTTTGAATTGTTAATTAATTTTCGCTTAAGTCCGGAATGCCTTCAGTTGCGCACTCCAAGTGGGTTAAGGTCGGTTTCTACTTGTGCGCGCCATTTAAGGCGAGGCCTACCTCAACAGCGTCCGATGTCTGGCTGGCAGTCGAAGATTCTGCGAGTAGTATTGCTGTCTTTTCGTTCTATATGTCTTAGCCATCCTTAACGTCCAATGTGAAGTTTTTGAGGCAGGAGCATATAACTGTACAGCTCATATAAAAAAGGGAAGATTTTGCGAAAAATTGTTCTCCCGATTGACCAAAGATTTCCCGTAATACCTCAAAGTTATATCTGTCACTGATGACGTTCTGTCAGATTTGTCGATGTCCATTTGCTGCTTTGGCCCCTTCATTCAGCAAACGTGGTTATGACATCACCTTGAGTCAGAACATCGATGTCAATATCTTCGGCGTATGCTAGTAGCACCGATTTATGGAAGATAGTTGCACAATCCTCTCAAGAATCAAAATAAAGAAGTCACAGGCTCCAGTTTCTATTAAGTGCACCAAGCTAACTTATTAATTTTTTTAAATGGCTTATTCTAAGATGTTCATTTTTTTCTATTTTTCTTTTTATTTTTAAACTTTTTAATTTTAAGCTGCAAGTAACTACAAATGTCACAAATAAACGCCACTTCATAAAAGGCTTGAAGGGGGTTGCAAGAGGGCAGCATTCCACCACCTTAAACATTCCAAAATTGCTCCCATTGCTGGATTTGACTTGTTTTAAAAACGAAATAATGCCCATTTTTTTAAATTTGGATTAATGTCATTTGGCCTTATATCATGTCACCTTTGGTGGCGTGTAGTAAAGAGTGCATTTTACAAAGACAATTACTCAAACAGTTTTGCCAATTGGGTAGTTTAAGCCCAGTGAGGAGGTAAATAACGAAAAATACTGAGATCTATTGAGGGGCTGGTAAAAGCAGTTTTATAGATAGATAGATAGTTATATTTATTTCGTCAATAAAGTGCAGTTTGCTATCGCACAATGTACATTATTCGCACAGAGGTATGATAATATGATTTACAAATGGATATCTTACGACTGAAAAGTTATTTATATATTCTAAGGGATACTATGAATTTACAAATTAAAAGCTGAGGAAACAAAAAAAAAAACTCAATTTGAAAGAACAAAGGAAAAAAGGATAAAAATTATGTATATAAATATAAGGAATAGATGAGTGTATAGTTTTGTATTATATACCAGTATAAGAAGACTTAGCCACTCTATAGATATGTCTAGAATAAATGTCTTAAGCAAAGTAAAAAAAATTAAAGAAATAACATTAAATGGCTAGATGAATAAAAAAAAATATTAAAAAATAAATGAAAATATATAAATAAATATATAAAAAAAATAAATAAATTCATGAAAAAAAATAAATTATTAAATATAATTGACTAACAGTTTGTAGATAAAACTAAGCCTTCGGCGATCAGCTTCGCAGAATTCCTAACGACATCGAGAAAACATTCGAAGAAAATATGCACCAGCATATTCCTGGACGTCTTGTAAGCTTTTGATAAGACATTTCCCGATGGCTTGAAATATTAATAATTACAAAACCCTTGAGTAGCCTTAGTAAACAGAAAACATATTTTAAAAACTTTTGAATTATAACTACCTTTGGCAATTTTTAAATTCTTCGCCCCTCTCATTATTACATTTGACAGTGCCCGACCTATGCCGGAAAGTGCGAAATTAGGTGCTAATCTTCAAATAGTCTACTTGTATAAGTATGCAAAATTGTATCCTTAATTTGCCATCTGCTCAATTTTATGGGTATGTTTTCCACAAGAGATGTTAAAAGAACAACGGACACTGCTTATATCGTTTGAAAAATCTTATTCTGAAAACAAATTGCCTTTCATCCGCTTGCTGATAAAAATTACAATCAACAAACAAAGCAAAAACACAACTTGAAACTTTTCGAAAAGGTAAAAACAATATTACCCTTTACTTTGGCCGTTTTGTGTTTGTCTTCCCTTTAGGATTACCGGGGTACTTCCCCGAAAATTAATGTTTGCCCAGCTTTCGCTGATGTTGTTCTCTTGAAATGTATTTTTAAGTTGATTTAAACTATCTTATACGAAAAAGGGATAACATTGCCATTACCCCAATAGATAAAGGATATATTCTTAATCCGTTCAGTACCCATGTTTCTATGCGTTTCGAATGTTACACTATCTTTGTAAATCCTTTAAAGTTTATATAAGTGTATAACTTTAAGTGGCTTATTTTAGTAGATTAAGAACTTAAATACTGATGTGATGGTGGTGAATGCGTTCGAAAGCGCATGAAAAATTATTATATACCAACACTTTTAACGCACAAACGATAAATTATTTTCATCATCAGAATGCAAAGTTGGATCATGAATGCATTAAGCTACTCAGTGAGGTAGTACTAAAAAATGTGGGGCATTAAAAAATGTTTTTTTACATTTGAAGGGGTTTGCGCATTCGTGAAAATAAGCATTCAGGTAGTTAGTTAAATGTTTGTCTTGTTAAAAAACATCTATCCATCTAATCACAGAAAAAAATTCATGGGCAGCTCCAAAATTTTATCTGTAAAAACTTTAACCCAAAATAAAAATCCTAGAGATAAATATGACAACTGCTCTAGATATTGCATATTGTTCAGTTTCAAATATCTACAGATGGATTACATGAACTAGTTTAACACTAGTTAAACATTTCTTTCGGGGCCTAATCTAACAATAGCTCCAGTCCTATATAACCATAATATCGGTGTTGATTGATTTTTCCATTACCTATAAAAGTATAGATATTTGATCATTGAGCATTAAAATTAGAAGCACAGCATATTTTTATTCTTTGTAACTATCCATTTTGAGAAATACGGAAAAAAATCAGCTGATCATATGACATGAAGAATAACAGGTTGTAGCAGTGCCTACATATATTGAGAACATGGAATAGAGTGATTTTTCTACACCCCAAATTGCTAAGGATGCTCCATCGCCTAGAGCCGAAATGTACTGCAGACATTCGAAGGGACAATATACTGTATAGTAACAAGGAAAGCTTGTTTGGAGCTTAAAGTTGAATTTTCGGAAAACATTTTAGATAAAAACCATTATTTTCTTTATATATTTGTAAGTAGTACTCGATCATCCATTGTCAGTCAGCCACCTAGAAATTCCAGAATTTTGGTAAGCATTGTTCGAAAATTGACAATCTAACCGTTCTCTCTGCATGTCTTCTCTTTATACATGGATCGGATTTTATGGATTTAGCCATGTCTGTCCGTGCGTTCGTCAGTACGTCACCAGTTTTTGGGCCTTAAATTTTGAGCTTTAATGATAAAATTTTGTACACGTGCTCGTTGTTGCTCCCAGCAGAATAAGTTTAAGAAATTTGGAAATCCACCTACTTATACGTCTCCTTTTTAGAAAAAATCGAATGCAATAAATTTTGAAAGCCACCGTAAATTTATACTCAATTTAGTAATGGCGCCTAAAGAAATATATTTCTGTAAACAAATTTGACTTATCCTATATAAGCCAGGCGTAATAAAATCACTCCTCTTTGATATATGGTCAAACACACATTTTTCTTCACAAAACCCATCAGTTACTCGCGCAAGTTTTGGCAAAGTGGTCCTCCCTGCCCCTGTAGTGGGTGGCCGCGGTGTAGTGGTAATGTGTTCGTCTGTTGAGTGGAAGGTTGCGCGTTCAATCCCAGCCAAAATCCATTTCACTTTTATTTAAAAGAAATTAAAAGGTGGGTGTAGTACCTAAAAGTATGCACACCATCTTGAAATTCTTCAAATTTAACGAACACAAGAAAAAGTGACTCCCCGAAGCTAGTTCGGACACCACCCATGGAGTTTAAGTCCTCCACTACATCCAAAATCTTTCCTATCCTCTCTTTCTTCCCCTTCTATAACGCTCGTACTATGGTAACATATAAAGGGTATTCATAACCCCTTGAGTACGTGTAAATTATAAAAAAAAAAAAATATCGACGTCGGCTGTCTTAATTCGTCGAGACAGGTAAAGTACAAACTTCACCACAATTATTTGCCGATCGGACTAACCAGTCGCGATCGCACATTTTAGAGCCTAACATTATAAGTGAAACGGTAAGAAGACAATAAAGAAATGAAACCCTTACTCGAGCTACTTAGGATAACACAATCGTGCTCCAATGCATGAGTAAGGAATTCCTTACTCGTTTTAAGCAAAAAATTGTTCAAAAAACGTTGGTCCCATTTCTTCCATGTATAATTATGTACACATATCGGCAGGGATTATGGTGATTATGGTGGAAATTATATGTAGATCGAATGTCCACTAATACTCGACCTCGCATAAGGTCAAGCACGCAAGTAGAAAGCAAACTGAAATATTTAACTTGTTGCAAAAATCACTTTACAAATTCTCTTAACATCACAC
This sequence comes from Rhingia rostrata, assembly GCA_949824845.1. Taxonomy (NCBI): domain Eukaryota; kingdom Metazoa; phylum Arthropoda; class Insecta; order Diptera; family Syrphidae; genus Rhingia; species Rhingia rostrata. The sequence continues at coordinate 62,090,561 of OX463757.1, forward strand.
AAAGAATCCACATAGTATCTTACTTACTAACTTAAGTGGAGCTACAGTCGGGAATGATCCTGGGCCTCAACAAACATGCCTCTCCAATAAGCCCTGTTCTTAGCTAACTGCCTCCAGTTGCACACTCAAAATTGGTTGAGTTTCAACTTGTGCGCGCCACTTAAGACGAGGTCTTCCTCTACTGCATCCGACGATTGGCTGGGAATCGAAAACTCTGCAAGCCGGAGTAATGGTGTTCATTCGTTCTACATGTTCAAGCTATCTTAAACTTTTAATGCGGAGTTATTTGACCTGGGACATGCCGCTGTATAGCTCGTACAGTTCTTGGTTGAATCTTCGTCTCCATAGCCCGTCAACTCAAATGGAACCGAAGATTTTTCGAAGAATTTTCCTCTCGAATAGACCAAGGATTTCTTCACAAGCTTTTGATATGGTCCATGCTTCAGCGTCCAGCAGGACTGGGATGATCAAGATCTCCTTAGTAGTTCGAGTGAGGGCTTTGCTACTAAATTGACTTCTTAGCTTGAAGACACAGCGGTTGGCAAGAGTAAATCTTCGTTTAGTTTCTGACGAACTGTTGTTGTCAAAGTTGATATAAGGCGTATCGCGAATAAATTTTTCCGGGAATTTTTCCCTTGTCAGCAATGTAAATCAGATTGTAAATGTTGTCGTATGCGGCTTTAAAATCGAAGAATAGATCTGCCGAAGTATGAAAATTTGATCCGTTGTGGACTTTCCTGTCCTGAATCCACACTGATAATGGCCACACTGATAACGGTTTCAGGAGTTCGCGTATTACAGCAGATATGACATGCCCCTGTAGTTGGCAAACGATGCTGAGGTTCCATTTTTCAGGCATACTTTCATATGATCAGATTTGGCTTATGAATTGGTTTATGTTACTTACCAAGTCATCTCCGCCAGCTTCAGCGGTCAGGCCGCCATTTCCGTTAGCATAATTAAGGTTGAGTTTAGATTTTGCTATCCTCACTTCATTCAGGTTTGGTGATTAGCAGTTTTCGCTGTTGTTGCCATTATTGAATGGATAATTCTGCCTGACAGCTGAATGTTGTTCGTCAGCACCGTTTAACAGTCTGCAAGTGGTTCTACCATATTCTCAGCATCGACTATATATCCACTACGATATTTCCTTGTTCATCTAGGCAGGATTCTGTTCGAGCCTTGTATTCTTGGCTTTGACGTTTTACACATTGGTAAAACAAGCAAACATCGTTCCTGGAGTGGCACCTCTATATGTCCTCGATCGCGCGCTTTTTTTTCCATACCTACATTGACATTGCTCTTCGACATTCGATGCTGGTGGTATGGTGTTAATCGAGAAGTTAAAAGATACGCTTTGCGCGAAGGTCTTGACGGTCTCTTGCGATTGCAGTCTTCCGACATAAAAATTGTTCACAGTGTTTCTTGATTGTTGTGGCGTGGTGGATCCGCATTCTTATCTAGGCTGCAACAATGTAGTTGTCCGAGTCGATGTTAGCTCCTCGGAATGTTCGGACATCCAAAATACTGGATGCGTGCCTCTATCGCAATGTGATCATATCTGTTGATCGTTCATTGATACGGAGACCGCTATCCCTTATGGATACCGAGGTGTAGGAAACCGTGTGCTGGCTTTAGTGGCATTTTGTTACGTAGCGAAGATAGTCAGCTTAAGTCCGCTTCCATACATGTTGTCGTGGAGGTTACATTTTTCGACAAAACTGCTAAAGATGTCTCCTCTTCCTGCATCGGTGTCAAAATCTCCCAGCACGATTTTAACATCGTACTTCAGTAGTCGCTCATAGGTTTTTTCAACGAGCTCGTAGAAGCAATCATTAGCTATATCGTTGGGGCGTGATCGCCTTTAAGGCTTATGTTGGAGATTTTAGCCTTGCTGCGGATTTTTACAATGCATTCGCTAATGACTTGGAAACATAAGACTTATTGCCTAAGACTGGCACCTATAACAAATTCGCATACTCGCTGTTTCTGCTCACTACTACACGGTCCGTTGTGGATTTCATTACAGTCTAAATTAAAATTACAGTTTTTCATCCTCTTTTTGCCCGGCCCATCCCATAATGGGCAGTAATGTCTGCTTTGTAGCAGTTTATGGCATCCGCGAGTTGTTCGCTTGCACCCAACCATAGTATCTAGTTACATAGTTTATTGATTGTTTCTTCTTTTCTTAAGGCCAGTCAGCTAAAATGAATGCATAATTCAAAGTGTGTATGTCGTATTTTAAATTTTCGGTGATTTTATTATTTTATTAATTGTTCGTGGTTAAATGTGTGCAAATGGAATGGTTGTTATCGCATTAGTTCTATTAACAACTGTTTTGACTTAGTTTATAGTTAGTTTTCGGGGACACCACCTCTCAAATCGAATTCGAATTATTAAACAAAATACTTCTGAAGTTAAGAAAAAAAACATAATTTACTGTCGCCAGGTTATTAAATTATTTATAAAATCTGAGACTGGATACACCGGGACAGAGTACTACTAATTACTCAGTAAGATCAAATCACAACCTTCATATAAATAAGATCTTAAACTTATATGTGTTGACAAAGCGACCTTCCGAGAGTATCATATCTGTTTACCGAATTGTCTCAGTACATACAAGGGTGAAAATTACCCTAATAAACGACCCATAACTCTTAAATAAACCAAACCCACATCTGACCCACATGCCTGTTGTAGGGATGCTTACTGCTTATATCTAATCGGAAAAAAACCTCTTTGAATAATAACAAACTAGGTCCACATTTATTGGAAATTGAATGCATATCCTCTAGATCCTTTAATAAAAATGCCAACGTCCTTAAATCTCCCCATGAACATTTTTATGCTATAGCATACCAAAAATGCAACCGACCTAAATCACCAGATATCCGGCTACATAACATTTTCTTTATTTGCCCAAAAAAGTTATGTATTCCCATATTTAGCTAGAAAGCAGGAAATCTCTACAACCATGATACAAAATACACACCGAAAATCCACCACCCCAACAATCGCATGGAAAAGGACAATAAAAGAGCTTCTAGGCTTTTGTCTGGTCACCTTATACTAATAAACAGAAGATAACTTTTTGAATTTATGGCTAAACTTCGACGTTGTCTGCATCCCAGATCAGACTTGAGTCGTTATCTAGGGGGTGTGCAAACAAAATGTGTACTCAGAATCACACATTCTCGTGTTGATTTTTTTAGTCCATTTTCTCCAGGTTTTTGATTAAATCTATAGTATGGACTTTCGCTACAAGGACACAAAAAACATTTTCGAAATCTACAAATGCAAAGCTCTTCAATCGTATTGCATCAAATGCTCTGACTGCGTAGGTATTTGGGGGACTGCTACACATTTCTAGGAAATTGCTGAAAAACGGCAATTAAATGAATTAATTTATCGCAACAATTTTAAATTTGATCTATGGAGACCCATCTACAAAGAGCTAAAAGAAATTTAAAATAATAACGCTAAAGCTAAATATTAATTTATATACATTATGTCTGTACATCATTCTCAACCACACCAAATTTTTTTAGGCTTTTCCCTAAAAAAAACTATTTTCGTAACGACCCGTTCGTAAATTTTGAGATAGAAAGTTTTCAATGATCCTTTTTTCATGAATAAATTATAAGTGTCAACATTTTCAAATCCGCCCAATTTAATTTGAATATCTTTAAACACTTACAAAAAATATTCTCAGTAAGAAAACACACTCAAAAAGTGGGCGTGTACAAACTTATTCAACTAATGTTTGGTGACCGATGAGATGTCCGGAGATAGTTTTGTGTTTTTTTATGATTTCATTATGAAGTTTTTTGAACCGGTCAATGCTGCTGTTAACTTATAAGGTCAACACAAATCGGACCGCAGATTTTGCGTAGAATCTTAAAACAACCAAGGATTTCTTCTTCCGCTTTTGATAAGTCTCTTAGCACCTTTATGGTATCGAATGTTTCGCTGAGGTCGTTACCAACGCTGATGGAGACGAGATAATTATCCACATCATCCTGCACAGAAATACCAAAACTGGATATGGCTTTGAAATCGATGAATAGGTTGTATATATCGATTTGGAATTCTGGGATTTTTTAAAATTATATACCGAAGTGTTAAGATTTGATCAGTAGTGGACTTTCCTGGCATGAAACCACAATGATATGGGCTATTCACGTTGTTGGTAAACGGTTGCAAGCGTTTACATATTACGGCAGATAGGATCTTGAAGGCGATGTTGAGGAAACCTATGTCACCTATGTTGGAGCAGCTCAAACGATCTCCTTTTTTGTAGATCGGGCAAACAATGCTAATACTTATAAAGCCATCTCCGCTGGCCCTATATAGCTCGGTGGGAAGGCCATCATTTTCGGAAGCCCTGTAAGCTTAAGTTTAGCTATTGCTATTCTTACTTAACTGAGATCAGGTGGCTGTTAATTTTTCTTATCGTCAATATGGGATGATTCGTTCTACCTGGCACAGAAAGATAGTTGGTTACCACCTTTGAACAGTCTGCAAAAGTGGTTGTTCAATTATCTCGGCATGACCTGTGTCTCAACTATGACCCTGCCTTCTCCTCCTGAATCTTAAATCCCGAACACGGCCAACGTAAGCCACTGGAAATGTTAGGGTAACTGAAATACTAGATGTATGCCTTTTGTCAATTGCAATCAGATCAATTCCATCGGCCATTTTTTGATCAGGGGACTGCCATTTTAGGACATCGTGAAATCGAAATTCCTTTTCCAGATGTGGTCTCATGTAGGTTGTGTTTTCCAACAAAACTGGTAGAGCTATCCTGTATTGCTAGTTTGCTACTTATAAGTTTAGTGCATGAGCGCTTAGAAACAGTCTTTAGCAATGTTATCTCTTTCCTCTCCTCCAACCGCGTCGGAGCATGAGCTGAAATATGACTTTATTAGTGAAGTTCTCTTTGATGCCGATTGCCGCTGATGTCTTGAAAATATGAGACTTCTTTCCGAAACTGCATTAGTCTTTCGTTTATTGCAAATTTGAACTCGAATGTCGTTTTTCCGCGAGTACGAAATCCCATAGTTTTTAACTTTCTCTAACAAAGTATAGATACCACTTAAGGCGAGGTCTTTCTCTACTGCATCCGACGTCTGGGTGGGAATCGAAGACTCTGCAAGCCGGAGTATTGGTGTCCATTCGTTCTACATGTCCTAGCTATCTTAAAGGTCCAATGCGGAGTTTTTTTACCAGGGGAATGTCGCTGTACAGCTCGTATAGTTCTTGGTTGAATCTTCGTCTCCATAGCCCGTCAACGCAAACGGGGCCGAAGATTTTTTGAAGAATTTGTTTGATCAAGGATTTTTTCATCCGCTTTTGAGACGGTCCATGCTTCAGCGCCGTAGAGCAGAACTGGGATGATCAGGGTCTTATATAGGATCATCTTAGTAGTTCGAGTGAGGGCTTTACTACCAAATTGCTTTCCTAGCCCGAAGAAACAGCGGTTGGGGAGAGTAATTCTTCGTTTGATTTCTGACGAGATGTTGTTGTCAGAGTTAATAGCAGAGACAAGATAGAAAAAGACCCGTACAACCTCACAGTTATATCTGTCAATGGTGACGTTCTGTCCAATTCGTCGATGTTGTGTGTCCAGTTGTACCGATTTTTGGAAAATTGTGATTCTGGTGTTGGCTCGTGAGTTTTGCACAATACTCCCAAGAATAGAATTGAAGAAGTCACATGATAGCGCATCGCCCTGCCTAAATTCTTTTGTGGTATCGAATGTGTCTACCCTGATGGAGCAGCGAGAATTCTCCATCGTCATCCTACACAAACGGGCGAGTTTGGGCGGTATACCAAAACTGGACATGGCTCTGTATAGTTCGTCTCTATAAATGATGATGTATGCGGCTTTGAAATCGATAAACAGGTGGTGGGTATCGATTTGGACATCTTGGGTTTTTTCCAGGATCAGCCGAAGTGTCAATATGTGATCGGCTGTGGACTTTCCTGGCATAAAACCACGCTGATAACTGCCGATCAAGTTGTTGGCAAACGGTTTCAGGCGTTCACATATTACGGCAGATAGTATCTTGTAGGCGATGTTGAGGAGACTTATGCCTCTGTAGTTGGCGCAGTTTAAAGTGTTTTCTTTTTTTTGTGGATCGGGCAAACGATGCTAAGGTTCCATTCTTCAGGCATACTTTCTTCCTACCCGATTTGGCTTTTGAGCTGGTGGAAGTTATATCTACCGGCTTTATAAAGCTCGGCGGGAAGGCAGTCATTTCCGGCAGCCTTATTAAGCTTGAGTTTATATATTGCTATCCTCACTTAACTCAGGTCGGGTGTTTGACAGTTTGTCAGTTGTCAATATTTAATGGTTCGTTCTGCCTGACAGCGTAATGTTGGTCGTCATCGCCGTTTAACAGTCTGCAGAAGTGGTTCTTCCATATCCTCAGCATCGAATGTGTCTCAACTACGATATTTCCTTGTTCATCTCTATAGGATTCTGTTCAAGCCTTGTATCCTTGGCTTTGACGTTTTACATTTTGGCAAAACTTGCGAGCGTTGTTCCTGAGTGGCACCTCTGTATATCCTCGATTGCGCGCTTTTCTTGCTCTTTTCTCTTCTTTCTGAAAAGCCGGTGTTATTCCCTTCTCCTCTGCCTATAGAGCTCAACGGCAGCACTCGTCTTCACCTGCAGCTTAGCCTTGTAGGCCTGGTTCTTGGCTGCGAGCATCTGTCGACATTCCTCATCAAACTAGGGGTTTGTTGCTGGTGGGTGCGAGAAACCTGGCACAACAGTTGCGGCTGATCTAATGGTTTGTTGGCATGGTTGCCATTGTTCTTCGACATTCGATGGTGGTGGTATAGTGTTAATAGAGATGTCTTGGCGGTTTCTCGCGATTGCATTTAGTCTTGATGCAGATAGTTACAATGCGTTCTGTTATGTCTTGGAAACATAAGACTTCTTTCCTTTGTCTGGCACTTATAACAAATCCGCATCCGAATATGGTTCTTGTTCTCATATTCCAGGTACAGATACGAACGTCATTGTTCTTTTTTCGTCACCAATAAAATCAGTGATTTCCGAGGCTATTGGTTGCTTCGTAACATTTTAGTTTTTCCATGGTTGGGTAGTTGACCCAAAACACAACCCCCAACCTGGAGGGCCAGTTCCAATTTATTAGATACCCCTAGGACACGGGGCCATCAGTATCCACTATGGGATTGAGCGCTGCCGTTGGCCTTTCGGTTCATCCGTCACCATCTCTGTTCAAGGAGCCTGACTAACCCTTGAAATTCTTAGACAACCTGTTGCCCGGATATGTCAAAGCAGCTTGTCTAGGTTCGCCTGGGGCAGCAGGCCGGGTATTCATTCCGTGCCATTCTGACCTGGCTGTTATAGTGTTACTGTTTTTCGTCCTGTTATCAACATTCGCGCTTATCGTTTAGCATGTCAAATCCGGTTAGATGAGAACAGTACCCCATGGTCAGCAATGCCAACTAAGGCTTTTTCATGCCTTTTAGGCATTATTTCATGAGCTAAGGCTTTAAGGCTTGTTTTTTTTCAAAAAGGCATCTATTTTTATTTATTTTACTTTTTATTATTTTAAACATTCTAAAAAAATCTTGGCCAAAAAGAATTTTATGTGTAACCTCGGTCTTAAACAATGTGTTTCCACATTCAAACTGTGCGCATTTTCCGAACACTTCCACTTCCAGTAAGTGGAATGAAATTTGAAACAAATTTGAAAGCTGTGTCTGTGTGTTGCTGTTGTTTGTTATTGTTATTGTTACTTTGTTAGTTACTTTGCTATCACTATCAATCAATACAGAGATGCAAAGTGAGGATACAAAAATTCATGTTATCTACAAAAGAGTGGCTAGTTTTTATAAAACCATTTTGGAAAATTATATAAATTTTCAGTATGTACGGAATAATAATGTAGCTTTTTTGAAACACGATAGCGAAGTAAACTTTTTGCCACTAGAAGGAATATATTTGGGAGGGAGAGTAGCTGCATACTTGGCTGTTAATTCTTGCACTTTAAATGCAGACGATTTAAAAATATTTCGTGAAAACTGTAGAAATTTTTTTATCGAAAGTGCAAGACAAATTTTGTTACGATTTCCCTTTGAATCGCTTTTATTATTGAAAGATGTGGCAGTTCTAGAACCTTCAGAACTGGTAAAGAATCAGTCAATAATACCACTTACACTACATTTTCCTCATGTTATTAATGAAAATAACTACAATGATATTGATTTGGAGTTTAGGGCTTTGAGAAATTTAGATCTTGCTACTGATGATACCAATATTTCTGAGTTTTGGAGAAAGATATTTCAATTAGAAAAAGGGAGATGGTTGTAAAATGTTTCCTTTTCTTGAAAAATTACTATACCATATTTTATGCTTGCCGCATTCTTCGGCAACTGTTGAAAGGATATTTTCAACCATTAATTTAAATAAGACGAAGCTCAGGAATAGGCTTAAGACAGAAACTTTATGTGGAATTCTGCACACAAAGTCACTTTTCTGCAATTCAAAGAAATGCACATATCGTTGTTTCAAAAATCAATGTATGATTTCAAAGTCCAAGACGATCTGATGGACTAAAGCTATGTTTGTTTTGTATTCAATACTTTGTACCTACTTACTTATTTTTCTGTGATTTGATAATTTAAGTTTTTTTTGGCAATAAAAATTGTTTTTGTTTATCTATTATATAAAAATGTGTTTAAAATTAGTTTTAGTGTTTATATCTCGAGTTTGGCTACACCGAATTTGATAATTCTTTTTTTCTGGAACATACAAGAACATACAAGAAAATTCCAGCAACCAAGGATTTCTTCTTCCGCTTTTGATAAGTCTCTTAGCACCTTTATGGTATCGAATGTTTCGCTGAGGTCGTTACCAACGCTGATGGAGACGAGATAATTATCCACATCATCCTGCACAGAACATACAAGAACATACAAGAAAATTCCAGCAAATCGATTTACTCTCATTTCTCGCATTTTACGAAGAAACATTATTATCTAAGACCTAAGCAATACAATTCCTGTGCAAGGGCAAAGCCGGGCGGGTACAGCTAGTTTTTTTATATTTGTGTTTAATTTTCGATTTATTGCTCCACTTTACCTAAGCAAAATTATTTTAGGCAATATTTTATTGAAAAAGGCATCTTATTTTATCAAGTTAGGCATTTTTTCGTCAAAATTGGTTGGCAACGCTGCCCATGGTTAACACTTAGAGGTTAAAAATAACCACTTGATGTGTAGTCAGAGTTACAGAGTTGCCAAGCCAAAGCCAATCAGAGTCCATCGTCGTTCTACAATACCCAACCATCCATTAGGATGATAGCGGAACCCAAAAAAGTGGTTTTTGGAATTCCGTCCGTCGGTTCGTCGGTTCGTCTGCGGTACACGTCTCTCCAGCCTAATCGACTTGACCGATTTTCTTCAAACTTCGTATCCAGCGTTTTTTTGGTCATATTTCTAGGAAATTTTTTGTTGTTTGTTATTACGGGTTACTGCCATATAAAAATCATACAGAACCACATGTTTCTCGAAAACGGCTTTTAAGATTTTGATTAAACTTCATACACAGTTTTTTTTCGAGAAAATTCATATAATTTGTATACTACTGTTACCTTTTTCATGAGTTTGTTATAATTGGTTTTGGTGCAATTATATCTAAACGGAACTTTCAGTGTTGGCCAATAACGGAAAACCATTATTATTCACATAGACACCGATTCCATTCAATTACGGAATTAACGTTCGTATAATAAAATTTTTACATTATTTATATCATTGTAAACATATTTAATCAAAATGTCTTTTACTTATTGTGTATTTTGGCCAAATTATGAATATCGTCAAATTGTCTAATGCTTGGGATTTGATCTTACGCCCAAATCGCTACGAAAGAGAAAGTTGTCCTCCTTTTGCACCGACCCATCCTTTTGCATTTTTTTATGAAATGGGAGTGATGTCTACTTTGCTGCAAAGTAGTTGCAATGTAATCAGTCTTTTCTGAGGGTTTTGATTCCTTCGGAGCAATTAAGTTTTCCCACGATTGTGTATTTAACCCAACGGATGAACCCTAACCAGTTCGAATTTAATAGATGTCTCTTTGAGAGGGGGCCATTAGTATACACTAAAGGATTAAGCACTGCCGCTCTTCCGCCACCATCTCTGTTAAAGGAGCCTGATTAACTATTAAGAATCCTAAATTTTTAAATATGTCGTAAGAGCTCGTTTTCTTTGTCCATCCAATTCATCACTTCGACTATATACGCCACCGTTGAATCCATCTTGGGAATTCTTAATTTATTGATTTTAAGAAAAAACATAAATTTAGCAGACTGTTCACTGGATGTAAACTCAATTTCTTAAGCACTTCTTACACCAGTTTATAAAAATAGTTTTAAATTGTAGACTCACAAATATTAATATTAAAATCGCAAAAACTTTTGTAAAAAAGTATGTAGGTTACTGACTCGGATGATTTAACATTGTTGGTGAAACTTTACTTTTTAAAGAATTGCAAAACTTATCCATTATCTTCTTAATCCTTCCTTTTTTAACTCAAATTTTCTATTAAAAATACTTTAAATTTTGTTGTTTCTCTACTTTTTCTATTGTAGACATACTACCCTCTACTGAATCTATTGAGGCACTAGAAAATAGACGCGAATCCCATTGAATGAGTGTCTTTTCAACGTCACTGACAACAACAAATAGAATACCAACTTTCAGCACTATACTACAACTAGGACGTCTCAAATTGTTCAAGTTGCCGATAAGGACGGAAGAAAAAAATGTAAAAGTTACGTGGCATTCCAATTTGCAGTTAAATTTGAGTATAGTTATGGTGAAGGATATAAAAAGGATATTTTGTGAGAGCTTTCTCATTTTTGTGATATCCCTAAACGGTAAGTAAATAAAATTTAATCGAATGTCCCTCATTTATGTTCGTTTTTGTAAAGTTCTCTCAATACCGTATAAAAATGATGACGAAAAAAATCAATCGAATTGAATTTGTGAAAATTGTCAGTTCGACTTCGATGAGGCCGGGGATTGCGAAACGAGACACACATGAGACTTTAGAAAATGAAACAACCATTGAAAGTTATAACTATTGGGGAACAAAAACAAAAGCTATTTCGAATTTTCACAACATTTATAAAATTTGTATTTACTGAAACGAATATGTTACATGAATTTGCCTAAGGGGAAAGCGCACAATTTAGAACATTTCGGAGAAACATGTGGGTTATAAAAAAACGAATGATATTAGAACGTTTTGGTCGTACGTACTTGCTCTTTGTACGGTGGAGTTTTTTGTATAAACTGTTGTAGTGTTTTTTTTTTACGATTTTATTGAGGGTACAAAAGACACAAATGTACACAAAAGTAAAGGTAGAAAGTAATGATTTTCCGTTATTGGCACTTTTTTAAGTTTTACCTAAATAGAAAAATTGGTTATATCGATTTCTTTGAAGTTTGCGTTTAAATAATAACATTAGGAGTTGTCATAAAGTTATTATTTTCTTAAATTATACTAAAAATTATTATATGGTTATGGATTTATAATGACATTCCTTTTTCCAAAAATCTCGTATGTCAAATTTATAGTAAATACTTCCAATAGACGGACTGAAATCGGTTCCCAATTTTTTTGACTCAAATCATGGGGTCGATTTTTTTTCATGAGGCAATACTTATGCTATTGGAGCAAGTAAACATCACCGCTTTGACATGCTTTGTGACAGCTGCGGGCACATTGAAATATTTCGTGGTGAGACTGGTATTTGTTTGAATAGAGGTGATATCGGAAAATGCACGTTTGAAACAACCCTTTATCTAAATGTAACCAAAAGCCACAATGTACTAATATGTCACACAGTGCAATTGTCTCTCAACGTGTCGTAGAAAGTAAAAATGTATCATTTGAACCCTGAATGGAAACGATGTATTTTGTTTGCTATTTCGTTTACGTAGAACATATTGATAGCAGATATGTTTGCAAAGTAGGTTGGGTAGTTATTTTGAAATTAATCCTGGGATGGGTTTGGCTCGAAACAGATCTACAGGTTGCTTCCTTGATCGAATTCAGTTGCAGTAAAAGTTGACAGCCTAACAATTCACTGCTCTACTTCTCTACACTCAGAAGAGGTGTTCATTTGAGTGTGTGCCATCTCTTTCAGTGACAATCATAATTTATGTCCTTTTTTGATGTAAATGAGAGATTTTTAAGATTTTATTGTCACTAAGGTGTCACTAATGGATATAGATACTCTTTGTGGATATCATGTTAACCTTCAATTAGGGCAAGGTCTTTTTAATTGCAATAATGTCAGCCGGGAAAACCTTACAATGATATGGACGGCGAAAGATATTGTCAGTGGAGATGTCCATTGAGTTATCATTTTCAACGGTGCGACACCCATTAAAGTTGAATAGAAATGTTTGTCTGGAGGCTAAGTTCGTATTGTTTTTTTTTTTCCAAAAAATAGCAGGCATGGCATGTTCATGGTTTTACATAGGAACTGCTTGACATAATTTTTAAATTAGTCCAAAGGTTGGCAAGAGTATTTCAGTGTTTAATCTCTGACGAATTACCGTCACAAATATTTATGGGAGGCATCTCTTGCTTTTAGGTTAAACAAAATCCTCCGAGAACAATATCGAAAAAACAGTCAAATGGCAATGCGATAGCATGTCTAAATCCATTGTTGTGTAATAAATGCTTTTTTGAGGTCTTTACCAACTAAGCCGAAATAATAACTAACAACTTCTGCATACGCAGTTTACGTTTATTTTAATGGGTTAGTTCTAACAAAATAAATAAAAATGAAATAAAAATATGTCATCTACTATCTTGAAGTCGATAAAAATATGATTAGTGTGAATTTGGTCATTTGTCGATGCGTCGGTTCGGAGGCTCCACTACATACATCATCGGGCATGCTTTCCGACTTGTTTTGTGGTTTAGTACATACATACTTCTATGGCTTCACCTCCTCATTTCAGGAGTTTTAGGAAGTAATCACCGGAGTCAAAGTTTGCTCCTCTGAATGTATGATCATCCAGCATGTTGAATATGTGCCCCGTTTATCTGAGTACATGTTCCGTGTGAAAGCCAATGCTATCATCCATTAACTAACGATTGAGATATATAAAAGTGCTTCTAGTCATGAAATATCAAATGGGAATCGACTACACATACACGAAAATTAAATCGATATTCTAACAGTTAAAATAATAATATTTAATGAATAGATCTGTCGATTAATAAGTATTTCATAAAAATGTGTTTTTTTTTATTCGATCAGAAATTTGAATTATGATATACCTCTCACATAGTTTCAACACTTCCTACTTTGTCTTTTCAGACAGACCAATGACAAATGATAGAAAATGTATTTTATTGAAAATATATATTTGAAAATGTATGTATGTATTTTGAAATGTATCCAGACTACAATCCATTTATCCTTTTTGGTTATAATTTCAAAAATTCTGTTGTATACTTTCACTACATTAACAGAAAAATATATAATTTCATCACACAAGGAACTGAATATTGCTAAAGTCTCCTTCCCTTTACATCACCCGAGGTCAATTTAGGTGGAATTTAAATGTTTGAAAGGACGAAAGCATTGCAATAAAAAATACAAAATCCCTAACCCAATTTCAGCAGAGTGCACTGTTTGTGAAATAGCCATGGTATATCCTCTTCAGAGAACGTGGGGATAAAGACCAGTGTATAGAATTTATGTATTCATCGAAAAACTATGTTGGACCATCCACTAAATCGACTGACCAAACAGAAACTCTACTATAGAGTCATACTGGCAGCAAAGACCCAACCAGGATACGGATAGCATAAAAGACTAAGAAATAAACTAATCCTACAATTGACATTACCGCCAACAGGGCCAGAGAAAATCCTCTGCGGTTTATTCTGTGGATCAAATTTTGTTCCCTATGTTGGCCATACTTGAGAAAATAATGGACCTTTTCTCTTGAGCAAGCATACTTCTATTGACCAAGGATTCGCTGTTTCGTAAGTGAACAAAAAAAGAAGAATAACCGCTGAGAATTGAAAATGGAAGTATTTGGTTTCCTTTATCCCTCAAGATTTGTCAATTGAGTGTAATACAAACCATCCGCCTAGAATCAATTCGAGCTGAAATTTTTCATTGCCTTATATCCTGAAATCGATGTGGAGAGTCTTGGCAAAGTTTATGGATGTATTTTTTTTTATTTTTTCGTAATAGGCAAGTGGCGTTTTATTTCCATTTCGCTTTGACCTATTGAGTATTTTATATTCAAGCATCCAAAGAGGGCAAATCGAGCACAGAGAATTTGTAACCCTTTTTATTGTTTGCAGAAAGTTCACTGAAATAGGATAACAAACATAAACACCTGAACTTCCTCCTATGGCATTGGGAGTATATTTATATTGAAGACTTCAATTAAATTAATATTTGAATAAATTGGAAATCTGCAAGGAATTTCGTCATTAAATTACAGGAACAATAAAATTTCGTTTAGACGGTGTTAACTTGATTTTATGAAACACCACAACAATGAAAATACAAAACCGGTGTTCCCAACCGGTCCTCCATCCAAATACTAACCATGGCCTATGCTTTTTGATTTCGGTGATCGCGAGTAGTTAGTTTAAAGTGAAACGGGTTGGATACTATTTTCCGATTTTAAAATTACGTTTAAAAAAATTAGTCATAATGGCGACTTTCCAAAAATCCATTGTTGAAAATACCAAAATGTCGACTCTTATAAAGTAGAATTTGAAAACATCGTCTCGTAAAAGGTTAACAGTGGCAAATTGAATTATGTTCACAAACATCCTGCGCCACTGTCGTTTAACAAGCCACTCTCGAAAAATTGTTATTGTTTACAATTTTAGTATTATTTTTATCATATAAACATGCAAATCCTGGTTTATTTTAGATAAAAGTCGACATTCTTACCGAAAACTTTTTTATCGACCTTTTAAGTGATTTGGATTTTAAACTGTCAACTTTTATTATGGTAGATCAAACTTTAGTCGATATTTTAACAGTCGATACAATTTATATTTTTCCAGTCGAAAAATTATTTTTTCGACCATTCGTACGGTTACACTTAAATAACCATACCAACTCTATTTGAAGCATCTTTAGGTTTGGGTGAGATTAGACACCATTTGTGAGCTAGTGAGCAACTGAATGTAGAAAGCGAAGGTTACTACCTTCAGTTGCGCACTACTAGTTGATTAAGGCCAGCTTCTACTTGAGCACTTCATATGAGATATTTTTATTTACAGTGCTGTAGAAATTAGGAATTGTATGACCGGCCTAACTGGCCTTAGATACTGTTAATTTCTCGGTTGAATCTTCGTTTTCACATTCTAACTTGAATTGACTCAAGTATGGCCTAAGATTTATCGAATACTATTTTGCTACGGTTAATGCTTTATAGCCGTGGAGCAGGCCTGGAATAATTCGGGCATTATATATAACTACTTTGGTTATTCCATTAAGGGGAACTCAAAATAGTGGTTTTTGGAATTCCGTCCGTCGGTTCGTCGGTCCGTAAAAGCCTCTCCATCCTAAACGACTTGACCGCTATTTTTTTTTTTGCTTTTAGCCATGTTATTACTGGTACCTGCCATATAAAAATCATACATCACCTCAATTTGCTCAACTGCATACCCAGTTTTTTCGAGAAAATCCAAATAACGGATTTTTGCATACAGGCCATATAAACAAAATTGTCAATTCCTCGCAAACTATTTGGCTAAATTGAATGAAAATGAATTTGTGTACTACTATTACTATTCTAATGAGTTCCACCAAATTGGTTTTGACCCAATTATCCCTAAACGGCATTTTCAGTTTTGGCCAATAACGCAAAATCATTATAATTCACATGGACACCGATTATTTTCAATGACGGAATAAACGTTTATTTTTTATCATTTTAAGCATCCCTAATCAAAATAAATATTATTGTGTATTTTGGCCAAATTATTAAAAATGTCAAATTAACTCGCTGTAAAAGAAAAAATTGCGTACGACCCAGTCGTGCACCACAGAATCGATAGCTGAATCGATTAAGCAATGTATGTCGTCCTTCCGTCCGTACGTCACCATTTTTTGAGCCTAGAATGATGAAATTCAGTACACGTGTTCGTTGTTGCTCCCAGCAGAACAAATGTAAACAATTTTGAAATCCGCGCACTGCCACGCCCCCTTTTCGGAAAAACGTAGTCTTAGGCCAAACAGTAAGATGTATTGGAAAAGTGTCTGAACAACGTATCCAGACAATCATATTGTCTACGCCCCTACTTTTTGGTGGCATTTTTAGTAAAAAAACGTTTTTTGGTAAAATTTCATACATTGATGCTGTTAATATAAACATTTTCTCTATTTATGATTTTAACCCACTCCCACTTTTTGGAGGCGTTTTCATACAAAAACCACTTCTATACACTACCTCCCAGCATAACCAAGCGAAAAACGATGTTTTTTTGTCGAACCATAAATGATTTGGCATAAATTTACTTTAGCTGCCATTCAATTTTTGCACTTTTTTGTTAATCGATTCCTCTCCGCGTCCTGATCATTTATTAGTTTTTTTAAAAAATAAATGAATAATATTACACTTTTTTGGTTATAATTTCATACGTGCAGTTTGACACTTTTTTTTTTCTGCTGTGGTGCACGCAGCATTGCCATGATGAAAAGAAAAGCATACTTAATAAAAATATTTTAACAAAAAAAATTGTTAGTCAAGATTGATAAACGTTCGAATATGTATGAGGTCATAATATTACTTCTGCACACTTCATTCTTAAGTTGGAACATGGATTTAGAGATGCAAAAAACGGATACAAATAAATAAAATTAACGAGTCCTGCAGTAGTGAATTGTTTGATTTTATGTTCCGAAACATGAATATAAAGAAATTTTGCATTTACCCAAACTCGCGCGGGGGGTTGCATACGCATTGCACTGTTAAGTATTTTGGATTTGTAGTTCCGAAACATGAATATAAAGAAAAATGAATCATTGTTAAAAATTTTTTTTTACATTTTTTGGGAAATATTTTGTCTTAATTTTTTACCTGGCAATGCTACATTTTAATGTTTTTCTTCTCATTTATCACTCAGCTATGTGTGGACTGTCCAAAATTGGTTGATTTAAATAGGGATTTTCGGAATTTTTAGAGTGGAATAAAAAAAAAGTGCAAAAAGTGAAAGGCAGCTAAAGTAAATTTGTTCCAATGATTTTGATAAACTGTCTGAACAATATGTTCTAACAACGACATTTTCTTTATTTCATCGCCAAAGAGCCGACATTTTGAGGATATTTGTTTTAAGGATGGGATGGGAAAAAGTATAAAACAATCCACAAATTGGATTGTAGCCCTCTCATATGTTTTCTTTTAGATTTTGAGCTAGCATGATGCCCGTTGTTGGTCCTAGCAAAACACGCCCCTTTTTTAGAAAAACCTAGTTTTTGGCCAAACCGTAAGAAATTTTGAAAGAGTTTCTGCACAATGTATTTAGGCAATCGCAATATCTATATTTCATCCATATCATTTATATTGGTTCGGACGTCTACCATGACTTGCGAATCGAATTCCCAACTAATGCTTGGACCGATTTTGATGTTCTACCACTTGTTATAATGCTGAACAGGTCTAGTTAACGTAAGAAATGCGTTTTTGCTACAAAACTACCCACAGTCAGAAATAAGCGTCATTTTTTTAATCTGAGCTATCCAAAATCATACATCTTTCCGTATTTGTCCCATAAAACTGACTAAAACGGGCTTACAACTTTAAAGCAAAATTTTTGTTTACATCAATTTTACAAAAAATAAGACTGTATATAAAACTTTTTTTATAAAGGCGTTTTTAAAAAAATATATTTTTCGGGTAAAATTTTAGAGCCTATATAAAGTTTGGACGTCTACCATGACTTGCGAATCGAATTCCCAGCTAATGCTTGGACCGATTTTGATGTTCGACCACTTATTATAAAGCTGAACAGGTCTTGTTAACGTAAGAAACGGTAAAGTTTTTCAAATATTCGAAAAAACGTTTGATGCAAAATCAATGCTTATGATAATTTAAACATTTCGTTCATATATATATCAATTAACCCACGCTGACTTTTTGGTGCCGTTTTTCTACAAAAACCATTAAGGTATACATTAACCAATACGTTTTTTGTCAAACCATAAAAGATTGTGATAAACTGTCTACAAAATATGTTGTGACAATGTTATTTTTAATATTTCATTGCCATAAAGCCCACATTTAGGGTATAAAACGATCCGCACAGTATTTTCAAATGTTTTTTTTTTCTAGTTCTTGCCATTGAATTTGTTGCATGGTCAAAGAACTTATTAACCATTTTTTTATTATCCTGACTCAAATGTTAAGGGCTTAAAATCGGTAACATAAAGATGGACGGACGGACAAATCTGACAAGATTGACTGAGTCGGTGATTGTAAGTCGATCGACTTACTGTACAATATGTCTGAATAAATTATTTCTTTTCATTGCAACCGATGATTTATCAAAAGAGAATTTTTTCAAAATTCCTTAAAAAGTAATTTCTAAATGCGTTTTCAAAGAATTTTGGTATCGTTTAAACAATATTGGTGACTATGTATTTTAAAATATTTAGATAAATGATCGGATCAAATTTCTCCTAATGTACAGAAGATAAAATTTAATCTGTGAAAATATTTTAAAATAATAACCAATGGTTTGCCAATATCTGTTTTTGTAGCTTTTTGTGGCTTTGTTTCTTAAACGCTTTATTTGGTGGTGTATGCGTTATTTTTTCATTATTTTGTGCTAACTAACGGAAATAAAAATGATGTAGAAAATTAAATGGGTATATGTACAAAAAGCGTCAGTTTCAAATTCAATCAATAATATGTTCATTTACAGCCATGTCTTTGCTGCAGTCAATGAGAAGCAACATAATCAGATAGCAAACAAGGGTTGCTGGTAAATCGTCACCCTCCCAAATTCGAAAGAACTTTTCGTGGTCAATTCTATTAGGATCGCCATTATAGTCTGACCCCATTCTTTGAATGTTCGACTTAGAAATTTGCTAATATTAGCTGAAGAAAAAATGTCGCCTACACAAATCCTTTCAAACTTTTATTAAGCCCGTCTGTATACAATAACTTCTCTTCGAAAAAAAAGAAATGTATTACAAATGACTGTGCCTGTGCAAATTGTATCCATATCCACACAATTGCACATGGTACTAATCCCATTCACGTCTATTAATATTTTTTCGGTTTCTGGACCACACACACAAATATAAATTTATTTGTTCAATTATACATGTCACTAGTAGCCAAGGCTACAATCCCGTCTATTCCCGCATTTGTACATGCGGTTCCACAGAAACGGAACATTTTCGAAAGTTGGCCAACAAAGTTTTTCCGATATTGCATACGAGGTTCACCGAATACATTTGTTTGATTGCTTCCCGTGGCAATATAAGACGAAGGGACCATCGACCAATGTACCTACTTAGGGATACCTAATTGAGAGTTTTGCGAAACTTCGATTGGCTGTAATCGAAACTCATATCAAATAATGCCCAGGAATGCAGATGTTTTTGCTGTGTGGGCGAATGTAGCGAGAGTCCATGTAGACCTTCATTTTGAGATTCAAGAGAGTTGCCTGGTCCCATGGTCAGTATGCTATCGATATTTACCTTTTTGGTGGAAGTTATTTGTTATACGTGACTAAAATCGTTTCAATGTAGGTATCCACGTTTCTGTTCTCACGATACCAAGTTGAAGTATGCAATAACTGAGAAGCACTTTTCGATTTGTTGTTTCTTAATTTTTTTTTTCAACGTATTTATTTTTTTTATTTGGAACTTAGGGAAGTACCCTTAACGGTTGTGTATTTCTTTTGGAAGGAAATTGATGTAATTTCATTATTGGCAATTTATGGCTGAAAGCACATTTAAAGCAATTTCGATTCGGTTCGCAAACTTTCTGCAAAGGGCATTCTTTCGCTTTTATGTCCTTCTGTTATGTATTTATTTCTGCTCAAAGGAGTTTCATTGGGTACGGAACGGCAAATGAGGGTGTATCTGCAACAAATGTTCGATATGGAAAGAACATAAGCATTTGCTTCCTTTTTTTTTTTTTTACAAAATCAATACGGAATGGTAATTGAAAAATTAAAATAAAGAGAAAAAAAGTTTAAGCAATTTGTAATGGCCTGAACAGGATATGTATGAGGATATGTATAAATATATCCTTAAAGCTTGATTGGTTTGATTTCATTAAATGTTTAACTTGAAAATTATAATAAAATTATAAAAGGTGTAATATGTATAGTTCTATTCCAGTACCTAGAGTTGATTCGGTTTTAATAACATATACCTTTCAAATTTACTTCCCAAAATAGATACTTACTAAACTATAAGTTTTTGACAAATTGGTATGTCCAAAAAAGATTTTTCTTAAACACATTAATAAGTATTTCGAATATTTGTGTGTGCTGATAGACCCATGTAGCGGACTAGTACGTGTACACCTAGATTGATGGTATCAATGCAGAGATAATCAACATCACTAGCTGCTGATTAATTAAGTCCTACCTCAAAAATTAACGACACCTCTTATAAATTGGAAAATCAGAACTTGTTGAATGCTACTTCAGCGTTTCAAACGAAATAAGATTGTAATGTGTATATTATTTTTTAACAGCTATCTAATCTTTAAATTTTAATTTCTTAAAAAGGTTTACATTAACAACATTTATAGCTGAAACAGTTTTTTTTTAAATGCATACAACATCTACTCATTAAATCAATTATCTCACGTAATTGGAATATTGGATTTTGTTTGAAATTTGTATGTTTTTTTAATTTTTTTTTTCAAGCGTCAACGTTTTTGTATAGGTACCTTCTTTCAGGTTTTTGAAATAATAGTTGTATCCCAAAAGTTAGTAGTACTTGGCATATGACTGTTTTTGAAATACAAATATTTCTGACTTCAAGACTGGAACTTATGCGTACAGATGCAATTAACGGAATTTACGAAATTGTGACTTCAAATGTTTGTACATATGATCGCATATTTAAGTTCGCGAGAACTATTTTATTAATTTTTATAAAATAAATTGGAAGGCCTATATTTTTGAAGATGGAACTTCGAAAACAGCTTCAAAGAATCATATCAAATTTGAAGTTAATCCGATGGATAGTATTGTTAGGCTCAGTTTTTGTAGAGTTTACTTACTTACTTACTTAAGTTTCGCTACAGTTTACAATGAACCTGGGCTTCAACCAATATGCCTCTCCAATTAGCTCGGTCCTTAGCTGACTGCCTGCAGTTGCGCAAGTTGGTTGAGGTCGGTTTCTAATTGTGGACGCCACTTTAGGCGAGGTCTTCCTCTATTACGTCCGACGTCTGGCTGGGAATCGAAGACCTTGCGAACCGGAGTATTGCTGTTCATACGTTCTATATGTCCTAGCCATCTTAAACGTCTAATGCGGAGTTTTTTTACCAGTGGCATTTCGCTGTACAGCTCATATAGTTCTTGGTTGAATCTTAGTCTCCATAGCCCGTCAACATAAACGAAATCAAATCGACCAAGGATTTCTTCAGCGGCTTTTGATACGGTCCATGCTTCAGCGCCGTAAAGCAGGACTGGGATGATCAGGGTCTTATATAGGATCTCCTTCGTAGTTCGAATAAGAGATTTACTACTGAATTGCCTTCTTAGCCCGAAAAAAACAGTGGTTTGCAAGAGTCATTCTTCGTTTAATTTCTGACGAGATGTTGTTGTCAGAGAAAATAGCGGAGCCGAGATAGACAAAGTCGCGTACTACCTCAAACGTATATATGTCAATGCTGACGTTTTTTCCAATTTGTCGATGTTGTGTGTCCTTTCGTGTTGACAGCGTAAACTTTGTCTTGCCCTCATTTACTGCTAAACCCACTTTTGCCGCATCCTTCTCTATACTAGCAAACGTGGCCATGACTTCCCGTTGAGTCCTACCAATTATGTCAATATCTTCTTGTTCTCGTTTCTTGTTTCTGAAAAGCCGGTGTTCTCCCTTCTTTTCTCCCTATAGAGCTCAATGGCAACTACGTATTCACCTGCAACTTAGCCCTTTAGGTCTTGTTCTTGGCTGCGAGCATATGTCAGCATTCCTCCTCCAACCAGGGTTTCTTGTTGGTGGGCACGAGAAACCTAGCACATCAGTTGCGGCTGATCAAATAGCTTGTTGGCATCGTTGCCATTGTTCTTCGATGCCGGTGGAAGGTCATGACGGTCTCTTGCAAAGGCGGTCTTTCGACATTAATTTTTTTCACAATACTTCCGGATTGCTGTGGCGTATTATATATTCGAATTCTTACCTTGGCTGCAACAAGGTAGTGGTCCGAGTCGCTGTTAGCTCCTCGGAATGTTCGGACATCCAAAATACTGGATATGTACCTGTTGTCTATCGCAACGTGATCGATTTGGTGGACCGTTGTTGATCTGGAGACCTTCATGACCCCTTATGGATATCGAGGTGAGGAAACCGTGTGCTGTCTATAGTGGTATTTCGTTCCGTAGCAAAACCAATTAGCCCAAGTCCGTTACCAGACGTGTTGTCGTGTAGTCTATGTTTTCCGACAATACTGATAAAGATGTCTTCACTTCCAACATTTGCGTTAAAATCTCCAAGCACGATTTTTTAATTTTATTTTGAAAACAACAGCAATTATTAAATACAATTCTTTTTCTTTTTGTGGGTGTGGTATGTGCCCTTTTGCCTTAACAGTATATGCGTGTGGTGTGTTATGTTAGTTTTTTCTCATACATGGAAAAGGGCTAACATTTCGAATCTCTATTTCAAGCGCCACGGGCTTAGTGGTGCGATGGTTAGTGCGATGATCTGCCACTCGAAAAATCTGGTTTCGTTTTCCAGCCGTTGCAACACCTAAATGATTTGTCACTGGCCCTCCTCTCATGATGATCTGACAAATCATCCGAGTAGTATCGATTGTGAAGAAAATCTTGTCTCAAATTCGCCGTTCGGAGTCGGCATAAGACGAGAGGTCCCGACATCGTGCAAGAAGAACACACACGCACATTAATGGTTTTGAAAAGACTCAGCCTTAGGTACTAACGAGTTGCACCAAAAATTTGTATTTTTTCTTTTGTTACAAGCGCGGTAGTAAGTGCGATGAACTATGGGACTTTTATGGCTTTTCTCTCCCGATGATCTGATAAATCATACGGGTAGTATTAATAAATAAAGTTTATCCAAACTGAACCAGATTCGGCAACTCGTATTCGATTTTAATGGCGGTTTCAGAAATCTAGACCCTTTCAGCTTTCTTTAAATTTCATTCTGTCATTCTCCTAACTACTTGTCTTTCTCTTAACAATGATTAACATAGCCATAGGTACACAGCTTTTCGTATTCAAGCACATGCAAACAATTTTCGTGCATTGGCATGTAAGGAAATGGAAACATAAATATTATTCATTCTAAATCCCACGATGACAAAAGCTTTTACGATAACTCAAAATTCATTCAAAATTCAAGCAATTTAATTTCAATTGCAAAGGGTAAGAAAATATAGACCCACTTAGTTACCAACCACACAATTCCAAGAGCAACTTGCTTTCCTCTCAAAACACACACTTTATTCCAAATGTATGAGCAATATAATTTCAGCGTAAGCCAATGTATATGAGCCCCAATTAGATATAATTCGCCTCACAAAATTCAGCAGATACAAAATGAACTGCCAATGTTACTTGAATTCTACACAAATTATCCCGGAATGATAAATTACGAGTCAGACAGCATAATATTTTGACTACCCTACTCCCAAGTGATTGTCGAAATTGACAAATAAATTGACGCATCTGGAAGCATAAAAAAGGAGGAAAATCATCCAATATCTGAATTCACATCCACTACAATGAAGAAGAAAAGATTTATAAATACCTCTCGTCTGAAGGAACAATAATATCTAACAACAATAAAAGTGCCTGATAAAAGCGAAAAAAATTCAAACGGCATTTGGGCAATTTATTTTCCACAATCA
The DNA here is from genome assembly GCA_949824845.1 of Rhingia rostrata. NCBI lineage: Eukaryota > Metazoa > Arthropoda > Insecta > Diptera > Syrphidae > Rhingia > Rhingia rostrata. The sequence goes on from OX463757.1 coordinate 62,114,672, forward strand.
AATGCTCTTCGGTACATCGTGAATTTTATAGTCCTTCATCACGGCGCGTAGCATAGCTATTTGAAATGTAAAAAATATATCTAAGTTCTCGATATAAAGGGAACTTGGCGCCAGTTCCTATCCTCTTCATGTACCTAGTCTCGGTGTATTTGAAACTTATATATGCGGCATGGTACCGTATCACGTTTTAGTGCAACCTAAAGTGAATTCAAAACATTGAGTGTACGAGTGCATACAGTTGTTGGTACTATTCACCCTTGTCACCCTTGAACTGCTACTCGTGGGAATATGAGCACGAGAAGGAGGTATCTATTCACATTGTGATGTATTCCTTCAATCTATAACGTGACTGGAATGTCTGCGAATTGCAGGATCTCTATATCTATAACAAGCGAGTCAATACTTCCTCCTATTTGTTAGAATTGAAAATAGAAGGGCGAATACGGAAAAGAACACAAAGTTCCAACAAATAGGGTTCACAATAGTCCCTTTTTATTGTGTTGCCTTTTTTGTGCTAAACAAATTTTAGTTTATTACCACAATTATTCATGGCAGTCCCCATCGTCATGGATTTCGTTCTAAAATAAGAGCTTAATTTGTTGGGAAATCTCAAAAGAGATACAGGAAAAAGTTTTGAAAAATACCATGTGATTTTTCCTATGCGAATCTAGTCTTTTACCTTAACGTCTTTTTAAAGCACGAATTTGTCAAAATATTTAGTCATCAAATTTCTTCAATGTCTTCATAACAAATTATATCATATACAAACGTCCAAACGTGGTCCAAAAATGTTTATACTTAAATGTATGTATGTATGTATTTATATGATATTGTTCAAATATTATTGTTTTTAAAAATATATTTGGGTTATTTGCACTTTCAAATAGTCAGGCTCTTTCATTCTCATGAAAGCTTCTTCACATAAGCTTGTGACTTTAAATAACGCCATCGAAAGAGAGGTGCCACTCCAGGAACGATGTTCGAAAGTTTTACCAAAGAGTAAAACATCAATGCCAAGGATACAAGACTCGAACAGTATCCTGTCGAAATGAAAAAGAAAATATCGTAGTTGAGACACAGTCGAAGCTGAGAATATGGAAGAACCACTTCTGCAGACAGTTAAACGGCAATGACGAACAACATTCCGCTGTCAGGCAGAACGAACTATGCAATATCTAAACTCAAGCTTAATAAGGCTGCCGGTAATGACGGCCTTCCGGATGAGCTTTATAAAGCCGGCGCTGATGACTTCGTAAGTAACATCCACTAACTCATAACCCAAATCTGGTCGGAAGAAAGAATGCCTGATAAGTCTCCTCAACATCGCCTACAAGATCCTATCTGCCGTAATATGTGAACGCCTGAAACCGTTTACCAACAACCTGATCTGCCCTTATCAGTGCGGTTTTATGCCAGGAAAGTCCACAACCGATCAAATGTTAACACTTCGGCAGATCATCGATTTCAAAGCCGCGTACGACAGCATTTATAGAGACGTACTATACAGAGCCATGTCTACTTTTGGTACACCGCACAAACTCGTCTGTTTGTGTAGGATGCGACGAATGAGAATTCTCGCTGCACCATCAGGGTTGGAAACCACCTCACCGACACAATCGATACCAAAAAAGGATTTTGGCAAGGCGAGCCGCTGTCATGTGACTTCTTCAATTTGATTCTTGAGAGGATTGTGCAAATCTCACGAGCCAACACCAGAGGCATAATTTTCCAAAAATCGGTACAACTACTAGCATACGCCGACGATATTGACATCATTGGTAGGACCTAACGTGATGTCATAGCTACGTTTGCTAGTATATAGAACGAAGCGGCAAAAATATATCTAGCAATAAAAGAGGGCAAGACGAAGTTTATGCTGTCACCACGAAAGGGCATACAACATCGACGAATTGGATAGTAGGTCACCATTGGCAGATATAACATTGAGGAAGTACGGGACCTCAGTGGCGTGATGGTAAGTGTTTTGAACTGCCGCGCAGAAGGTCTGGGTTCGATTCCCAGCCGTAGCAACCTCCTCTCGTGATGATCTGAGATGTCATCCGACTAGTATCAATTGTCAAGAAAAGCTTATCTCAAATTCGCCGTTCGGGGATGGCATAAAACAGAAGGTCCCGCCATCGTGCAAGAAGTACACACGCACACATGAATGGTTATGAGAAAGCTCGGCCCTGGGTACTAACGAGCCTGTTGCGCCAAAAAATTGTATTTTTTTAGTACGGGACTTTGTCTATCTGGGCTCCGCTATTATCTCTAACAACAACATCTCGTCAGATATTAAACGAAGAATTACTGTTGCCAACCGCTGTTACTTCGGGCTAAGAAGGCAATTTAGTGGTAAAGCCCTCACTCGAACTACTTAGAAGATCCTTTATTAGACCCTGATCATCCCAATCCTTCTCTACGGCACTGAAGGATGGACCGTATCAAAAGCGGATGATGAAATCCTTGGTCGATTTGAGAGGGAAATTTATAAAAAATTCTTCGGTCCGGTTCACTTTGACCAGCTATGGAGACGAAAATTGTTCGAAAAATCTTCGGTCCCGTTTGCTTTGACCGGCTATGGAGACGAAAATTCAACTAAGACCTAAACAAGCTGTACAGCGACATGTCCCTGGTCAAAAAACTCCGCATTTCACGTTTAAGATGGCTAGGACATATAGTTAGAATGAATGGAAACCGACCTCAACCAACTTGGAGTGCTCAACTGGAGGCAGTTAGCTATGGACCGGGCTAATTGGAGAGGCATTTTGGTTGAGGCATAGGTTCATTCCGTACTGTAGCGCCACTTAACAACAACGACATCGAAAGAAGACTAGTGCAAATTTCCCAAACAAGATTAGTATCTTGACGACATATTCGTGCACCCTCCACAAGTTTATTCCTCAACAATAGATATGTAGTTCTAGCAGGCGTCAACCACAGCTCATATTCCACGAGTCACAACTATCACTCTAAAGCAGGCAATCGCCATATGTCAGATCGCGTTTGTGCGATTTGGAATAGCCTTTAAGGGCACCCGTACATATCTATTGTTGAGGAATAAACTTGTGGCGGGTGCACGAATACGTCGTACGCAACTTTCTCTTTCACAGCGAGTTAATTTGACGTTTTTAACAATTTGGCCTAAAAACACAATAATATTTGTTTAGATTAATGAAACTAGAATGGTATAAATGATGTGAAAATGAGATTAAATGAAAGTTTATTCCGTAATTAAAAGTAATCGATGTTTATGTGAATAATAATGATTTTCCGTTATTAGCCAAAACAAAAAAAATGGCCTAGAATTATGACCAAAACCACGCTGGATACGGAGTTTGAAAAAAAATCGGTCAAATTGTTTAGGCTGGAGAGACAAGTACGGACAGATGAACCGACGAACCGACGGATATAATTTCAAAAATCACTTTTTTCTCGAGGTCGAAAATTTTCACGAAAACAATATTTTTCTCTTTATAAGAGAAAGTTAAAAATCTAAAAGTAGAGCAGCAGATGGCGCAACCCTTAGATGGTCTACTCTTAATCACTACTCTAGTAAGTTCAATGAACTTTAGCTATATAATTTATTTTGTAAAAAAATCTACTCCGTGACAAACTCATTTGTCGGATTCAAAGATATTATACCACCAAACAGTAGCAATTAGAAACCACAGCAAAAGGAATTTCCATAGAAAAACAATATATATTCCCAATACTCTCAGGTGCGCTACTAGTCTGTGTGGTGTATAATTTAATCGCAAATCACCTGTTCGAGATATCCATCGAATCCCACCGGATATTTGCTACCTAGGGGTAGGTACATGCAGCATGTTTCCAACTCACCCTAAAACCACCCATAGGTCGACCGGCTGCATGAACTCATGCCAATTACGATTTATTTTCTTGGTCATAAGTCCTGTGTCCGTCTCCATCCACTACAGACTCTTGTGTGCAATTTTGAGACTTCTATGTTCGCCTCTACATAACCGGAAGAAATATAAAACGTTTGAAAACAAAAACGAAACGAGCTAAAAAGAACGGGTGAAAAATAACAATAAGCCCGGGGTATGACTTATTTATGGCTAAGTGGCCAAGTAGGACAAAGCGATTTCGTATTTCCCATTCGAATTGTTGGTTTCTAGACCAGAAATGTCTTCTAATATTTCAATTTGAAATTCAATTTTCTTTAAAACCATATACACTTTGTGTACAGTTACGAGTTGTTGAGCATAAGCTGAGACAAAAAAGCGATCTCAACATGCATTGAGACTTGTTTTGCAGTTGAAAGGTTACACCGGAATATGGTTTGTTCTGCTACTTCGTACATATAGCAAAAGTTGGGTGTATATTCAATTTCCACCCCTATTTCAGAACTGACCTGACTAATGAGTACGTGGCCATTCATCTAAGTATTGGTACATGACCAGTGGTTGGGCAAGCAAAATGCATCAATCAACTTTGTTTGTTTTTTACTTCAATAAGGCTGTGGTTTGATTGACTCCCAGAGTGTAGAGGGTTTGTACTAATCATTAGCCATACGACTGATGTACAGCTATTTTTTTTACTGACCTTGCGCTTTGGAAGCACTAAGGAATGCACTTTAGAGTATATTTATAAAAATGTAATGTATGGGTTATTTATTACTTACTTATTAGATTATTCTAAAATGTTAAGTGTGAAATGTGAATTTCGGATGAAAATGTTCAGCCCTGTAAGATAACGCATATGCCAATCAAAGATTGCGGAGAATACTTAAGTGATATTAAAATGTGATTTTATTTTAGAAGACTAAATTACTTTATTTTAATTCATTTCAAAGATATGATCTAGGCAACAAAAGTCGTATATTAAGAATTGTGCTTTAAATTTCATTGTTGGCTGGAAATATATAAGCAATGGTTTTTTTACCTATATGATGCCAGCCCGTACGTTTGCGTAGCGATCAGAGACGCTAGAACTGCTGAAATTGGTTAGAAGGTTATCATAAGGTTAATAACAATCTTTCATGGCTATCTAAGGCAGAATATTCTATAAGACCTGAGTTATAAATCATTTTCAACCAAATGCAGGAATATTCTATAAGACCTGAGTTATAAATCATACTCAACCAAATGCAGGAATAGTTGTGAGAGGCTACGGACCAAAAAGCATATCCTCATTCTTACTTAAAAAAATTGGAGATTACTAGAAACTCATAAATTACTACATAAATATTTACAATGTCTTATAGACGATTCATATGTATAAAAATGTTTTTTTTTTAATTAATCTTTGTTATTTTTCAATATTGTTTTGTATTACTTATCCATGTAAAGCTTTTAGTCACGCCTACTACAAATAAAAGTTTTTATAATCACAGATCCACATAGTTTATGCTTTTTGAATTTTAACAGCAATAACTTTCTTGTCGATTCGAACTTTCAATAACTTTATTGTGGATTCAAAAAGCAGTATTGGGTATCAATCCCTAAATCTAGTGAACAAACATTCAAACAAAATGCAATATTTCGTCTATGTAGCATTTCAATTCTATTCTATTCATTTTAAGGATAGAAGTAGTAGGTCCGAATTCCAAGACTCTGGCTTATTTTGCCTTATTTTACTTTCAAATAAGAAATTAAGATGAGTAGTCTTATTGCTATTTGAATATTCATAACAGTTATCCATCAAGATATTATTGATTAATATAACTGTGGATATATGCGGCTCCCACATAATAATTTCGCTTCGCTAAGGCACTATCTAAACTAAAGGGCTTTTCAATAAGAGCGCTACAAAAGTTTTTTAAATGAAAAAAAAACGGTTTTGGATAGCAATGAAATTCTCTATTTCTGTGAAAGTACGTTCGATGGCATTATGTATGGAACTCGATTTCTTTTGCATGGCCACCACGGGCACGCTTGCAGAAGTCCAGACGTGAAACCCAATTTTCGACGGTTTTCAAGCATAAATCGGCCGATACTGCTGCTATTTCACGTTCGATGAAAATCCGAATCATTTTCAAGTTGTTGCTCAGCCCAATTCACGAACATACGACGCTTCTGGTGGTCAAGCGGCTTCAGTTCTTGCGTCAATTTAATCTTGTAAGGATGTAGGCCAAGATCTTTTCGCAAAATTCGCCACAACGACGTCACAGAGTGAGAGACACATTTGGGCTTTCTTCGACTGAAGCCTCAGCGGCAGCAATATTCTCGACACTACGTGCACTTCTTTGTCTCACTGGCACGGGAACATTTTGTACTTTGCCTGTGGATTCAAATTTTTCCACTAGACGCTCTATTTTTGATCTGCTAGGACGATTATGACGACCATAAATTGGACGTAGTGCTCTTAACGTTGAGGCCACTGACTCCGAATTTCGGTTGTAAATTTTAATAATTTCGACTCGTTGTTGGATCGTTATCTTTCCATCATGAAATGGCAAACCTTACTGAAGAGAAATGTCAAAAGAGCGGCAAGAAATATGGCGTCGTTTGCTGCCCATGTTGCTCAACTTTTATAGCGTCCCTGTTGAAAAACCCGATATTTAATTTTCCAGTATAAAGTCTTATAGAAAAACAATCTCCCGCAATCTACAGGGCTGGTATAAGGTATCTATTAGACTTACGGAGAAAGTTATTTAACCATTACTTAATTTATTCATATATTTTTATTTAATTATGTATTTCAATTATTGTTTACAACAATTTTACTGTATTTAGTTATTATTTTGAATTGTAAGTCGCCTCGTAGAGCAAAACGAGTCGTGGGTACATGACTGGGTCGTACGCAACTTTGAATCATTAGATCAAATTCCAATCATTAGAGAATTTGTTAATTTTGACTATTGATGCTTGTAAAATGATTTTTTTAAAAGTTTATTCCGGAATTTGAGGGAGTCAATGTGTTGCAAAACTAATTATGTGGAAACAGTAATATCTAGTGGTAGATAAAGAAAAATGTATTCAATTTGAAAAAAAAAAAACAGTTTCAAACCAGTCTTATGAATTTTCATGAAAAAACTGGGTATGCAGTTTGTTGGAAATCATATGATAATAGTTTATATAAAGTTAAATCAAAAACCGTTGGAGCCGTTTTCGAGAAAATTGAGGTTATTTATAATTATTATATGACAGGTAACTTTAAAATAATGGCTTATAGTAAAAAAAGAGACCGTAGGTTTAAGCGATGAAGTTGCCTCAAAATGTAATACAATTCAGAGTGGTGAATATGATATTTTCTACTGCCTCATTATAGGAGGAATGAGGTATTGTTGGACATTTGATGGTGGTGATAATTTGAGTTTGTTGGGGCATTTGGAACAATGTACCACCTCATTTCGGAAAAAGAGTACTTCATACAAACTCATTTGAAATTCGTGTCCTACCCATCACTACAGTTAATATTAAACTATTTGATAATATCAAAGAAAAAAAAAACAGAAAATCAAATTTCACTTCTTTGAATTTTCAAATCGAACTGAACTTAAGCTATTCTTAAGATCTATATCAGTTATATGAAATCTTAATGCTAGGTATTTCCCTTCAGTGTGCATGTCCATCGAATTCGAACCACCACAAACATTAATTTTTAGCTATGGTGGGTGATTGTATTTGAACTTGTATGATTAGCGGTGATAATCGTTTTTTATTTGTTTATTTATTTAAGTCAACCATTATTATTAAAACTTACAGACTATATGACTATGTATAAAAAAAACTCTTTAAGTAAGAGAAAAAAATTCATTTAAATATATATAATTAATAATAAATAAATTTAAAAAAAATCCTGAAAAAAATGTTAATTTTATTTTACTTTATGTTAAACTTCAATTATTTGCGTTTGGGGTGTGCGGATGTTGAGATCTGATTGTTGACAGTAAATAAATGGAACAATGTCATATGTTCATAAATGGGTCGATGTCTTAATTTTGGATCTTTTTGTGTTGCAGTTAAGATTTAAATGTTTGCTTTTAAGTTTGTGTGTTGATATATGGTGGTGATTTCTCAACATATATATTTTTTGTTTTTATTTTTATGCCGATTTTTCTATTTTGTGTTCTCAGCTGTGCAGCTCTGTTGCAGTTTAATTATTTTCCATTAATTTCAATTAGGTTTGTTTAGCTCACACATGAAGGCAGAGATGGCAGAAATTACACTTTTTTTTGAATAACTGCATTTGTTACGTCTGCTACATAACGAAGTTAGTTAGTAGCTAAATGTAGTTAACGAAGGAAAATGCACCTAGTAGACGTAGTTGTATCTGTAAAAATATATTTTAGGTTGCTTGTTTCAAAGAATAATTTATTTTGCATCGAAATAATTCATTTATATGTGGTGAATATTCTGGCCTAGTGAATTGTGAATTCTATGTGATTTGTAACCAAAATCAATATAAACTATAAAAATAAAGAAAAATAAAACTTTCCTAATTTAGCGAAAGAAAGTAAATTCCATAATTAATGGAGCAAGGTTTGGTTTACTCCCGTTTTAACGTTGGAAAACGGAAGAATAGTAGCGCTCATCAACAAATGCGCTATCAATTATCACAATATCCACGCTTCGGGCACATAGTTAAATTCTCAAATTGCAAGTTACAACAAAAATAGGAAATATGTCAACTGGGAAATTAGCTCATATGTTTCCTATCTATATATGTATTCAAGTTCCAAATTTGTCTATGACCCATCCCGGTTTCTTTGCTGTAGTCAATGTCCTCCATCTAAACACTACTCGTACCTTTTTTGATTCAGACTGAGTCCAAGTCCAATTACAATATGTCATTGAAGTTTAACGTTTTATATGTAGGTACCACATATAATTTGTAATTGTAATTGTAATTGTAATTTAACTACGTATAGTTAATCGAAAAGATAACCTCACGTAATCTAATCTGCCATCTCTGCATGCAATGCTTTCTAAATAAGAATTTCGTATGATCGTCAAACTGAAACTTATGTGTACAAAGAGCCATCACAATGAACTGAGAGCAGAGGAGGCACAAAAACAGAGAGAGAGAGAGCACAAAAACGCACCAGCCCAGCTTAAGCTTAGGGCTAGCTTACACTATAGAGAACTCTCTTATGATATCGCTCTCGCTCTCTTTTTAGAAAACAACTTTCTGCTTATTGGTTGTCCGCCGTTGTCCACAACGTTAGCTTTTCTATACCCGTGACTTTTCGGGTCTTAATTTCGTTTCATTTGAGTTCGGATTAACCCCGACCAACTATGAACAAAAATCCCTGGATACAAAGTTTAGCGAAAATTGGTCAAGCCGTTTAGGCTAGAGAGACTATTTCGGATTGACGGACAGAAGGATTATATTATTATTATTATATCATTATTATGTTGTAATCAATCAAAATCTCGTGGTAGAAAATGTTTACGGAAATAATACCTTTATCTTTGCAAAAAAAAAGTGAACGATTGGCGAATTAAGGATCGACTCGGGCTATTGAATTGTAATAGATTGTAAATTGGTGGATTAAAATATCTAGATGCTCTTCATCACACCATAGGTGTGATTAAAATCCGATAGACAACCATTTCACATGAGTTGGTCTTGCAGACCAAGCAAACAAAAAAAAAACACCACTTCATCTTCTCTGTATCCGACTAAAATGGTATATATATATATATATAGCCAGCCAGTTCGATATATCCGCAATATATCGAAAATCCCTAAAATTGAGTATATATTCGTTTTTTTGTTGGTGAAATTTTCATCATTGGGTCAAATTGTCATGCAGCCGATTTTTCACTCGAAGTTAACCCTATAAAATAACAGAACGTCGAGTTATAATAAACATGCATTATTACAATAAAAAATTGGCTTTAGTTTGAAATTCGATTTCGAGTGTTTAAAGCTTGAAATAAATAAAAACGATTCCAATTGATAACATATATATAACCATGCTATTTCCGACGTAATATATAACTTAAGCAAAAAGGCCAACAAAAAAAGGATTCCAAAAATACCATATAATAGCTTTATTCAATAGTAAAACAATTAACAACAATAAAAAATCGAAATAAAATTAATGCATTTTTTTTTGAACAAAAACTGGACATACTCCATAGTCAAAAGTAAGTAATCGGAGGTCGCACGGTTGTTTACTCACTTTTGACGCTCACAGTATATATAAATATAATTAATTTATTGTGGCTGAATTTTCTCTGGAACTAATTAATTTTAAAATACCGTACTTTTCTCAATGTCCGACTTAATATCATCCAATCACATATTTAAAATTGATAATTTCTTATCGTCATAGACAGTAGACATTCATGCAGGAAAACAAGCGATTTCCAGTACCTCCACAACAAGAATCGATTTGTACTCAGCTATCCGTATAGCGCCGTGTCGTTTCCAGAGTAGTTCAACTGTAAAGCGGCACTCGGTGCCACGGAACCCATTAATTTTTGTCTTTGTTCGTTGCCTCGTGTAAGCGTTCATTATCATTACTCTGAGTGAAAACAAAATAATGTGCAATTTGTTTTTGTTGTTGTTGTCCTATTTTTTTTCTCTATAAAGACTGGATTTCTGTTGTTATCTCTTTTATTGATCCATTTCAACAGTTATCGTTGGGATTTCATGCAATTCTTTTTAAAGGCTTCTTTGTTTCGTCCTTAATGAGTTTTGTAGTGGCGCTGTGAAGACGCAGCAAAAAAAAAACACAACAAAAACAACCATACAATTATACCCGAGAACAAGAAACTCCCCTGTCACTATTTTAGCTAAGTTTCCATTTTTTCCCCATACATACTGTTGTCCTGTCTAACCCATCAAAAGCATTGCGGTTATTAGACACAATTTAACTCGTAAGCCAGAATGGATGGCAATTAAGGACAAACAAAACCGGCAAATGAACAAGAGAGTAAAATAAATAGACACACACATACATGTACACCATTTTATGCTTGCGTATGGCAGGTTTCTTTTCCTTTAGTATTTTAACTTTTAAAATATAATTAAAAGTTTTTCTGGTTAGAGTCCATTTATTAGTTGAACAAAGCCCATAGATAGACCCATGTAGCAATGGCGGTTGAAGGACGAATTAGAGCATGTGTGATGTTTTGTATTATCTCGTCGTTTCAAGGATTGAAAAAAGTTTAATAAGTTCGTAGTATTGCAGTGTGCAATGGGATTAGGTGCTCGGACAGGATATATTCAGAGTTAGTTTGATTTATGCTGACAATTGTAATCTTTTGTGCTTCCCCTGTTTTTCTAGAGTGATGAATGATTGTCGGTGGTGGTAGGTACAAGCATGTATGCGCGGTTAGGTCAGTGAATGAGTTATGTTGGATTAGGGATAATAAATTACTTTTGATTCCACTCACGTTGCAGGGGATTTGATGTGTCCTTTCAATGTTGCGGACTTTGAAAATGTCATCAAATAAATTAATAGTTTTATAGTGGACACTAACATTTTGAATCAATTTTTTTTTTTGAAATTAAAAGAATCCGAGCGTCTGAGCATTTCTCGAGAATGTGAACGTAAAAAATTTGGGTAGCTGTCCGTTTTGAATCAACCCTATTCTGCTATGAAATACCTAACCCACTCAAGCTCCTTAACATCATCATTTTGTCAAAATACATTTTTTTGCACTTTTTGTTTGCAAAAAACAAAAGAGTGGTGGGTGCACGACTGGGTCGTACGCAACTTTCTCTTTCACAGCGAGTTAATTTGACGTTTTTAACAATTTGGCCAAAATACGCAATAATATATATTTTTATTAATGATGCTAAAAATGATATAGAGAAAGTAGATATGTGATTATACGAACGTATATTCCGTAATTGAAATTAATCAGTTTCCATGCGAATAATAATGGTATTCCGCTATTGGCCAAAACTGAAAATTCCGTCTAGGCATAATTGGGCCAAAACAAACAGAAATTGACAATTTTCTTAATATGGATACGTTTTATGGATTTTCCGGAAAAAAACTGGGTATGCAGTTTTGTTGGAACTAATATGCTTATAGTATACCAGAAGTTTAATCAAAACCGTTTGAACCGGTTTTGAAAAAATTGAGGTTATGTATGATTTTTATGAGGCAGGTAGCTTTTCGAATGTCGGTCAAATTCTCGACAAATTGCAAAAGTTTAAAATGTTGTTCATGAAATAGAGGATCATGGGAATGAAAGGCTTTTTCAAATAGTTAGTTCGCTGTTAACAAGTGCTTACTCGACCTTTGCAAGACATAGATCAATATCACTTTTTTGTCAAACAGTATTCGAAGCCACACAGCTAATGTGTGCAAAAGTTAGCCAATAACATTATAAAGTGGAGAGTATTGTACATAGAGTTAAACAGTTAGCCTAGAGTTTTTTCTGTCTCAATGCCGACTGTGAACTTTCGATATTTTCAAAAATTAATAAAAATTTTTTCGAGTTTTAGCAAGCGCCAAAGTCGACATTATTGGCAGTCAACATTTTTTGTCGGAATTCGTACGTTTCCCTTAGATGCGCAACTCGCTGTGAATGAAAAGGCTGCGTACGACACAGTCATCCACCCACCACTCTTTTTTTTAGAAATAATGTCCAGTTGGATTATTTTTTTATGTGATTTTGTCGAATGGATAAATCTCTTTGGGAGATTTCGTACTGCTCCCCGTTCATACTTCGAAAAATTTCGATATTCTAAGTATTTCCATAGAAAGCTACTTCAACAATTCAACTGAGAATGAAAATTAAGAATATTATCGAATTTCCGACTGTGTCCTAATCGATGTGTCCACTTCGCTCGTTGTTATCTAAATAGGACTATAGGTATGTGTAGCTGCTTTTACGAAAGCGTAACAGACGCATTTCTGAAATATCACCATGAATGTAAATTTTTATCATGTAGAAGGAAATCTGCGTGCAAAATTCCAATACGAATATTTCCCTGAATGCTTGGTCGTTGGCATCAGAATTTGAGGATGGAAGTTAGGAATGCCGGATATAGAAAAGGAAAAATGTCAGATATGCTTTGTTCAGTGGTGTTTGTGTCCTCGAACTTTAATGCTGTTCGCAGTAAAGGTAACCTGTATGCCGCCATTTATCTGAATTTCAATTGACTTTTGCATTTGGAGCATGCTTTCCTTTAGTGATGATATATACCTTCTCGACATGGTGCTTTTCGAGTGGGTATATGTGACGGAAATCTTGAAAACATTTCTAATGACCGATAGGTACCCATTGTTCCATGTTGTGAAGATATTTATTCCAAAGAAGTTACGCTCTCACTAAAAGAGAGGGGGAGTGTTTCAAAAAAGGAGTGGAGAAGATTAAACCAATTTTAACTATCACATTGTTTTTTAAGGGAATAGTCTAGCGCACTAAAATGTTCGCTTTAGAATTTAAAAGAAATTAAAGCCGATTACGATGTACAAAATAAACTTATAATTACTATAACTACTACTAATTATGTGGTACTAGATATGATGGACACATAAGTACCAAATTTATAATTGCATATAATGAATAAATACATACAAACCTGATCTATTATTTTTTTAACTAGCCCCTTCTATTTAAAACACCAATTTATTCCATGTAGTAAGCTGAATTCCTATCAATACCCCTTTTTGACTTGAAGTTGACTAATAATATCTTAAATAAGGGTAGTTTAAGTTTGGTGTTAATCGAAATATGGTTAAAATTGTTTGATTGTCTTCTATATCATAACAAAAAATATCCGCGGAATATGAATTTCTAATTAATGCGGGGCGATAGTTAGAGACAACAAAACTTTATTTAATTACTTAACCGGCTCTCGACTTGAGGGTAAATGCCTGATTCTACGCAGTCGTCCGTTCTTTTCGATTCTTCTCACGGTACTCTGCAGTTGTTCAGTTTTAACGACTCGCGATCCGCGATCACTTGATCCCTTAGTTGAGGCTCGAAAATTCTAAATTACTGCTCATTTTTTCAATAAAGCCGATCCAATGTAGTCGACATGTTCATTTCTTTTCCAGCCACATCTTGGTACAGATCACATAGCACTTTTATTCACCTAACTCGCATAAAAATTGAATGGCGCAACAGGCTCATTATTACCCAAGACCTAGCTTTTTTCTTACAACCATTCATGAACTTCGTTGTACGATGGCGAGACTCCCTGTTTTATGCTGACTCCGAACGGCTAAGTTGAGATAAGCTTTTCTTGACAATTGAAGCTACTCGGACGACTTTTCAGATCATCACGAGAGCAGGGCCAGTCAAAAGGCATTTATGTGTCGCACCAATGAGCCCGTGGCTCACCGAACTCGCATACATGATCAAATATTCGACTTACAATTTTTCGTTCGAAAGTGCTAATATTCTGCCCTAGCGAGGTATGCGTCGGAGCGGATAATTTTCCCCAAGGCATACAACGTCGGGGGTTCTAATTCCATGCGAGGCATGTGTCATCGGAAAAAAATCACTTCACTTCAATTCGTAAATAAATTCCGCGAAGAATTTGTGTCGGCGGAAATCAGAAAAAATTGAACTGAGCTGTCATAAAATGCACGAAAAAATGCGCCTTAACGCACTTCGATGCAATCGTACAAAATCGGAGAATTTTCCGCTCCGACCTCGCTAGGGTCGATTAACTACTCGCTTTCCTGCAATCGATGCCGTTAAGTAGGACTTGGGCCCATTAGAGCAACCATTAAAACTTTCAAGCTTTTATCCCGTTTGTTTCGTTAAACCAAAGCAACATCGGCTATCAACGGTCGATTTTTTCCATATCTTCATGAGTGAGGTGGATGTTGACTTCGAGTTTGTTTCACTTCGTTAAGTACAGGAGAAACTTATTTCGCAAGTTTCAATTGCGTAAATGATTTTACAAAGTATGCATATTCCGTGTTTACGCCTGCTATATTGAAGAAATCATGCGAATTCTGTCGTCGGTCTGAAGGACACCAGGCGGTTGAAGCACTCTTACGTGGTTTAGAGTCGATAAAACTATGATATGTTTTAACTTACAATTCGTCGGCATTCCATAGATGCAAAAATCGGGTGTAAGGTCAATATGCAGAGCAAGACACCGCACTGGTACGTGCAAAATGTATAAATGTGTTAAGAAAATCCTTCGTCGTTCTCACAGTACACTGAATGGAATTGTATCTGCTACATATTGTAGGGCTCTTTCTCGGTAGTTGGAGTAAGGCTATCACATGTTGATTTGATATATGGATCGGCTCAGAATCGCTAGCTGAGTCGATTTGGTGTTCGAACAAGAGTAAACATTTTCAAAATCCGCCAACTGGCACTTTATGGTAGTCATAATCGTCCTAGCAGATCAACAATTGAGCTTCTAGTGGACAATTTTGAACCCACAGGAATAGTACAAAATGTTCCCGTGCCATTGAGACAAAGAAGTGACCGTAGTGTCGAGAATATTGCTGCCGCTGAGGCTTCAGTTAAAGAAAGCCCAAATGTGTCTCTCACACGTCGTTCTCAAGCGTTGGCATTTCTCTGACGTCGTTGTGGCAAATTTTGCAAAAAGATCTTGGCCTACATCCTAACAAGATTAAATTGACGCAAGAACTGAAGTCGCTTGACCACCAGAAGCGTCGTATGTTCGTGAATTGGGCGAAAAATCGAAAAATCATCTTCAGCGATGAGGCTCATTTCTGGCTGAATGGCTTCGTCAATAAACAAAATATGCGGTATTGGTCAGGCAGCAATCCACACGTACTCCATGAGTCATCATTGCATCCCGAAAAAATTACGGTTTGGTGTGGTTTATGGGGCGGCGGCATCATTGGGTCGTACTTCTTCCGTGATGATCAAGACCGGCACGTTACTGTGAATGGGAATCGCTACCGTTCAATGACAACCGAATATTTTTGGCCCCACTTAGATGATATGTACTTGGAGGACATGTGGTTCCAACAGGACGGCGCCACAAGCCACACAGCGAATGCCACAATCAATTTATTGGAAACCAAGTTTGGAGAACGTGTTATCTCACGAAATGGTCCAGTCGCTTGGCCGCCTCGGTAGTGCGATTTGACGCCGTTAGACTATTTCCTGTAGGACTACGTCAAGTCTATGGTCTATGCCAACAAGCCAGCGACGATTGATGAACTTCGTACGAATATCGAACGTGAAATTGCAGCAGTATCAGTAAAATCAGTAGCAGTATAAATGGTCCAGTCGCTTGGCCGCCTCGGTCGTTCGATTTGACGCCGTTAGACTATTTCCTGTAGGACTACGTCAAGTCTATGGTCTATGCCAACAAGCCAGCGACGATTGATGAACTTCGTACGAATATCGAACGTGAAATTGCAGCAGTATCAGTATAATCAGTAGCAGTATAAATGGTCCAGTCGCTTGGCCGCCTCGGTCGTGCGATTTGACGCCGTTAGACTATTTCCTGTAGGACTACGTCAAGTCTATGGTCTATGCCAACAAGCCCGCGATGATTGATGAACTTCGTACGAATATCGAACGTGAAATTGCAGCAGTATCAGTATAATCAGTAGCAGTATAAATGGTCCAGTCGCTTGGCCGCCTCGGTCGTGCGATTTGACGCCGTTAGACTATTTCCTGTAGGACTACGTCAAGTCTATGGTCTATGCCAACAAGCCAGCGACGATTGATGAACTTCGTACGAATATCGAACGTGAAATTGCAGCAGTATCGGCCGATTTATGCTTGAAAACCGTCGGAAATTAGGTTCGGCGTCTGGACTTCTGCATGCGTGCCCGTGGTGGCCGTGCAAAAGAACTCGAGTTCCATTCATAATGACATCGAACGTTCTTTTACAGGAATAAAGAATTTCATTGATATCCAAACCCGTTTTCGTTTTATTTAACAAAAAAAACCTTTGTAGCGCTCTTATTGAAAAACCCTTTACAAGGTGGGTCAAAAGAAATCACCCTTTTTGAAGTTGTTCTTATTTTTGCAAATGGCCGCAAATGTCAAATCTGTTTTGACATTTGTGGACTAGAAAGATGTAGAATACAAATGAATAAGCCACGGAGTGATACACTCCCCATCTGTCTATTTCTTTGCGTAACAATTCGTCGGTAGTGTTGGCGCAGCGCGTATTCCGTCGCCGATTCCCCGGCCGTCCGACACCGACTGCGCAAAACACTAAGCCGTTTGGCCACCAACCTTGAAGAATATGGGCCACACGAGACATTGCCAAGAGTTACCGGCCCCGGAGCTCCTGTTGTGCCGAGAATATCGCCAATGTTGCGAGGATGTCGAGCTGTCACCGGAAACATCGACCAGACGCCGTTCCTCGCAATAAGCCATCAGCCGGTCGTCCCTAAGGCGAATTTTGGTCAAAGCCTTGCGCATGTTCCCATACAAGATCCTGCCCGTGCATCAACTGCTGCCTGTCGACCGTCAAACGCGTGTAGCCTACGCCCAAGCCAACCTCAATCTCGAGGACGAAATTGACGATTTTTCGAACAAAATCATAATGAGCGATGAGGCTCATTTCCACCTCAGCGGTTACGTGAACAAGGAAAACTATCGCTTCTGCGGTACTGAAAATCCACGAGAAATGCACGAGGAGCCATTACACCCGCTCATTGTTACTGCATGGTGCACTGTCCACGCTGGAGCCATTTTTTCGAGAACGCCGCTGGTCAAACGACAACAGTGGACGGTGCGCGCTACGTTCCCGGGTGGCCTCATCTCTCGTTTTGGCGATTTGCACTGGCCCGCAAGATCGCCAGATTTAATCATTCCAGAATTTTTTGTGGGTTTTCTTTGAAGTTCCATGTTTACTTGAATAAGCCTGAGACCCAAGAAGCCCTCAAGGACAACATTCGACACGAGTGCGAGAATCTGTAGCCCGAAGTTTTCGCTAAAGTGATGACAAATGTCATAAGATGAGTCCGTATGACAATCAATTGTGACGGCGGCGCCCATTATGCCGATATCATCTTCTCGACTTGACCAATAAAATTCTTAATGATAATAATTGAAGTTTTTCATTTAGAAAAAAATGACTTCTTTTGGCCCACCCTGTATTTATTTTGTCCATATTGAGTCTTCTTGCCACGCTCAATTTATAGTGGCGTGTTCCGTAAAAATGATTTTCGTTACAAATTCTAAATTAAATTCGATTTTCGTCTATATATCATTTTAACAGACACACAATTTTTGGGGCGTTTTCCATTTGTAAAATATTTCCCATACAAAAACGTTCTTTTTTGTCGGATCAGAAGAGATTAAGATAAATTTCTGGAAAAGACGTGGCAAAAAATGTAATTTTCTATATTTTATCCCCATTCAGTTTTAGACAAGCCCAATTTCTGGTAATTTAAGGATGGAATAACATAGGTTATTCAAAGATTCGCACAGCCTTTTCATATCTTGATTGTAAAAGTGTATACATATACATATTCTAACTCATCATGGTACTCCATTGATCCGCAATCATAATAAAAATCAACTCAACCATTCTTCACATCACTATCTCTAAATGTAATGGTCCTTCTAAAAATGCTAGTGTTAATATTATAATGAAGGACGAATGATATAATCTTCACAAGGGAAAACTCAACATTTTTGATGAAAATTGTATCCGTTCTATCCCTACAAACACCATCAATAACAACAACAACAGAGTGTCCTTGAATCTCTATTCATACATTCGTATATATATAACCCTTTGAATTATGATGATCTAATCAAAATTTGACGAGGGAACACACATATCAGGGTATCCATTTTTCAACCCTCATCCCTTTCACGTAACCCTCAACTCTACCGCATCATAAGGGTGCTACACTATTAAGAACCTTTGTTTTGAAAATCTTGAAACTGCTTTCGAGAAGTAGTAAACGAAAAAGAATTGTATAAGCAGGATTTCAGAAAATGTAGTACTTTCCTCATTATATTCCTTAGGGTTGATTACGGTTATTTAAATTGAATTCTTATTATTTTCCTTATTTAATTGCAATAATAAACAACGCATATCAGTTCTAACTTAATGAATTCTTATGGTTTTTCTTGCCGTAGGTACTAAGTTAGTTAAATTATTATTTACTCTGGCAGAGATTAGGTTCTTACCATAGATTGACTATTACTAGAATATCAGATTTCAAAATGTAGCAATGCGATACAGTATTATCTTTGCTAGTCCCATTAAAAAAATGCTATCGGAATGTATAAATTACAAAAAAAATACAAATGCATAGCTATAGAAAAGGTCATACAGGGCATCGACCATTAGTCTTATGAATAATGACTAATGAATATTTGAAGCAGATTTAAAATTAGTACTTACTAAGTTATGTGGAAAACGAAAAACCTTAATCCGAAGAACGGCGATGGATGCTCCTAGCTTTTGCCAAAATATTTAGTGTCAGGAATGCTAGACGTAAACATAATCGTGTGGAGTTTAACAAGAAACAAATTGTAGTTGAGTCATATTAAATACTAGGAACACTTCTGCAGCTAGGAACACTTTGTACGGTGATGATGAGCAATGTCCCAATGACAGACAGTAGGAAATACATATTCTAGTCTTCTCAAACTTTAAATTTTTTACCAGGTTAAGTCGCTATACAACTGTTAATGTTCACTTTAGTATTTTTTTTTCTATCGTTTATCAAAGCAAATGGATCAATGTTTTTTTACTAAAAACGTCCAAGTGCCACTTTTGAATGTATTCGCCTGCAGCGTTACTGGGTTGGAGTCATTTTAACAACCCGAAAAAAATGTAGACTAAAAATATGTCGAATTTTATTTGGTCTAACTGAAATTGTTTATTAGTGTATGATATAGTCTTTGCTTGTTGCACTATCAGCAAAAATGGTTTCAAGATTAATAAATTATTTCCGATTAAGATCTGCTTCCCTTGAAGTGCCGAAGATTCAAGTGGCGTATAAGTTACTTTATGTATCTATTAATATTCAAGAGAGAACGAGTGGAAAATTCATAACACATTCACTATAGCTGTATCCCATTTTCTTGATCAAAGGAACGAAGATACATACACAGGTGGTTAGCAGTTTTTTATCTCAGCAGTCACTTAAAATGTATGAACCCACTCAATTACTACTATCCATAGTCATCACAAATTGACACATTGACCACAAAAACTCTACGACAATTGCTACTGGCTTTTACTATACAAACACTTCATTACTAGATATATATCCTTAGCATTAATTTTCATTCTAACAGTTTTGGAAATGACTAGTCATGGGTATGCGATCTCGCTTTGTCTGTCCATTTTTCGAGGCATCGCCTTAATTGAAGCCACATGACTTTGCCTTACCGCCAAAACTTTCAACGTATATATCCTACAAAATATATTTTGTGTCCATATTTAACCCTCGTTTATGTCAGTATACTCCACCCAGAAAGATGTTTTGAAAAAAATAATACAAGAGGAATTGTATTTCAACAGCACCTATCCTCAATCCCCATCCTGGTGCCCTTTTAATATTTCGTTTTATAAAACTGTGAAAGTGGAATATCGTATGGTTAAGGTGATACTATGGCAATGAGTGTTGGCCTTAGTCATACATACTATACATGGCAGTGGTTTAAATTGCATAACGAATCATTCGCATCTTGTGAAAAAAAACAGTTGATTAAACCAACAAAAAAAGTATTAGATTCGGTTTGCATGAGAAAAATGATGAAAACCCACTGCGGTAACAATTTTTTGCTCAAGAATTTCCATCCATCTGCGAAAAAGGTGGTTACGTGTTTGCCGGTGTGTACACCTCGAAAAAGAAATATGCACACATTAGAGGTAGGTACGTGAGATACTGGCTGTGAAATGAAAATTTCACTCGTTGTGACTTAGCCCCCTTGTGCAGATTCGCCTTTTAAAATCCCCCTAGCACACTGAATATTCATTAAAACGATTTTCGGATTTTCATTCCTTGTTTATGTGTCCAACTGACGGCCCTAAGTTCGACGCCTAAGAGCGGCAAATAAAACTGTATACAACGAACCCAAATGCAAATGTCAACCCTCCTCATGGGCACACATCAGGAGTTGTATGTGTGCGCTATACCCATCACCACTTCAGGGAGTTCAATGTAATCTTTTAATTTTCCATTTTACACCCCTGGAGAACTAGACTAAACAAATTAAAAAAAAAAAACATAGGAGCACACATTAATCCGCTGTGCGAGTCGTTAAATACCCTATCGCTTGCCTTTATTATTAAAATAAAAATTCTGAAAAAGTGGGGTACGATATAAACAATATTTGTGCGCAGAATTTCATTATCTAAATATTATCAGACAATTTATTAAAATTCCTTTGTAGTTTGACCAAAATTACATTTAATGCTTAAAGTGGGCGTAGCAGTGGGAGGATTTTAAAAATAGCTGATAGACCAACGATAAATCGGCTTAGATATGAAGATAATTATAAACTAACGACACGAAAGGATCTGACATAGGCCTACTTTCGTTTTTTAGGACTTTAATTGTGAGAAGTGAAAGGGTAGACATGGACAACGGATGTCTTACATGGCACAAAGTGATGGGGGTCAGACTCTGGAATAAAATCTGATATAATTTCTAATCGCGACAAACCGTTGATACTTTAAGATACTGGTATCAAGTTTACCTTATGTAGGGTATTTCTAGGTGAGTATAAATACATTGATGTTATATTTAAGGGTTTATAATCAGGCTAATTTGTATCTCAGGGTAGGAATTAGATACGCCTTATTTTCCAAGACTGTTATAGAAGTAATGGCGTTTGACTTTGTCTTATCCGCTTTTCCCTAATTTCTATCAATTTCCTTTTAGTCCTCTTATTTTGTCCATGGTACGATTAAAGTAGCTTTCTTCGCATGTTTATCTCTTTTAAAATTTGATCGCACGATACAAAAATGTTGACTTGTTTTATCCGACGAGAGGGCAAGAACGACTCCCGTCTAGCCCATCCATTCTCTTCTGCATTGAATATGGACAGCATAAACTCACAACAATGACATATACTACAGGGTATAAAAATATTTCTTTTATCAGAAAAAAGCCCTTACAGAGTGAGAGAAAGTTAGTGAGTTAAAATTATATACTTACAGAGAGAGTATTTTCATCAAGTTTTTTTTCGGATTTCCTTAAATTTTTACACAAAAATAGTTTTTTTGTTTATGAATACACTTAAAATTTTGGTTATTTTTTTAAAAATTGCTTTAGAAACAAAAACAACGTTTTTCTAAAAAATGTATGTGGCAGTAGACGGATTTTGAAATTTTTTACATTTGTTTAGCTGGGAGCAACAAAAATTTAACCGCACTGACGATTCATGTTGCGATGCTTATATTTTACAATATGTCTATCTTTATTATTCCCCTATGTTGCAAACTATGTGTCAAAACTAATATATCCTTACGGTACAGCGTATAAAAACGAATAAAACTGACGTCTCCATCCATACATAATTTTGCCCCCACGGACACTCTCTGAAATGTTAATATGATTTCACGATGAGTGCACACGGTCATCATAGCATCGCCGTCTTCGTCATAGCCAATAGCGAAGATACCCCATACACCATCGTATATGAATAAATCTAATCTCGAGAGATATCATTTCCATTAGGTTGCCCCCTGTTAACCTCTATTTCAGAATAGGGTGTATCTGAAAGCAAGTGTTTTAATAGAAAAATTGCAATTAAAAATCAGTTGTGGAAAATGGTTTTCGTAAAAAAAAGGTACATAAACTTTGTGAAATAGGTGTTACGTATTACACATAACTTTTAACTTTCTCTTACAAAGAGTCTTTTGAAAGGCCGGAAAGTTATAGACCTATAAGCCTTCTAAGTAATCTTAGCAAAATATATGAGAAGGTGTTGAAAGAACAAATTTTAAAATTCATTGATGTTCAACAAATTTACCCCGATGAACAATTTGGTTTTAGGCGTCACCACAGTACATCCCATCAGGTACTGAGAATATGTAACTGTATTAAATTCAATCGAAGCCAAGGAAAATCTACAGGTTTGGTCTTACTAGACATTGAAAAAGCATTTGACTCTGTTTGGCACCAGGGCCTGATATACAAAATGATAAGTCCTAACTTCCCTCCATATATTTGTAATATAGTCCAAAGCTTTTTGTCCAATCGCTGTTTTAAAGTCCATGTTAATAGTAGTGTTTCCGACTTGGTATATGATCCATCAGGTGTTCCACAAGGCTCAGTTCTTGCCCCAATATTATACAACATATTTACAAATGATATTCCTAAATTACCGCACTGTAATAAAGCCATCCTTGCAGATGATACCGCAATATTTTCATCCCATGAATTCGCTCTCAATATTGAGAGGAATCTCCAAAATGGACTGGAAATATTAATAAAATACTATCACAAATGGAAAATCAAATTGAATGAAGGTAAAACTCAAGCTATCTATTTCACCCGAAAAAGAAAGTCTTGTTTCCTTCCCACCGGTCACCTTCAATTCAATGGTAATAGTATTAATTGGGAACCTTCTGTTAGATATCTAGGTATTTATTTAGATACCAAGTTAACTTTTAAGGACCACATTAATAAATCTATAAAGAAAATGGGTATAGGAATCAAGATGCTTTACCCGTTTATTAATAGAAAATCATTACTTTCTACTGACAACAAAATAATTTTACATAAAGTAATTTTCCAGGCAATTCTATTATATGGGTGTCAGGTATGGGGCAACTCCGCAAAGTGTCATATACAAAAATTGCAAGTATCGCAAAACAAACTGTTAAAAACTTGGCACCACTCAACTATTGACATTCATGAAAGAGCGAATGTTAAATTGATAGCTAATAGAATTCTAAAACGTAACAACACTTTCAAAACAAGATGCAGTTTCGCTGAAAATCCTCTTGTAAATCAACTAAATACCTAATATTGTTCAATTATAATTTCTACATACTCGTACTTATTGTTTATATTTACATTATTGCTGTACAAATTTGTACCCATTTGTTATTATTTATTTATGGGATATTTGTTATTTGTTACCTTAATGTATAACAGTGCTTATTATTTTACTTTTCTATTTGTTTATTTGTTTTTTTGTTTGTTTATTCATTTGTTTATTTATATACTTAATCATTTATTTATTTTTATTTATTTATTTATTTATCTATTTATTTATTTGTTTATTTATTTATTTTTTTATTTATTTATTTATTTATTTATTTATTAATTAATTAATTTATTTATTTATTTATTTATTATTTATTTATTTATTTATCAATGCACCAATTTAATGGCATTTGTAATTTTTTGTTTTTTAATTATTTATCCTTCATTTTTTTTCTTATATTGGAGGTTTTTTTCGTATTTTCCTTCAAGTTTATTCTTTTTTCTTTATAAATTCTTCTAACCATTAAAAATAATATTTCAGTAGAAAGATAAAATCATCATCAAATCTCTGTAAAATGTGCAATAACATCATTATGTAAAAATATTCATATACGAAATAAATAAATAAATAAATATCTATCTATCTAAAATCAGTTGTGGAAAATGGTTTTCGTAAAAAAAAAGGTACATAAACTTTGTGAAACAGGTGTTACGTATTACACATAACTTTTAACTTTCTCTTACAAAGAGAAAGATATTGCTTTCGTGAAGATTTTCGATCGCGAGGTTTTGATTGATTCTAACATTACGATGATAGCGAAACCCAAAAACAGTGTTTTTTTGGAATTTCGTACGTCGCGTCGGTTCGTCTGTTCGTCGGTCCTTTTGTCCACACAGGTCTCTCCAGCCTAAACGACTTGATCGATTTTCTTCAAACTTTATATCCAACGTTTTTTTGGTCATAGCTCTAAGCCATTTTTTTTTTTTTGCTTTTAGCCATGTTATTACCGGTAACTGCAATATAAAAATTATAAATAACCTAAATTTGCTCGAAAACGGCTCTAACGATTTTAATTAAACTTCATATATACTATGAGCAAATTAGTTTCAAAAAAATCTGCTCTTTGAGAAAATTCATATAACGGCTTTTTGCATTCAGGCCACATAAAGAAAACTGTCAATTACTCACAAACTATTTTGCCAAACCAGTCAGAAACCCAAGAAGTCACAAGCCAAAACATGAGTGCAATCTTCTATAGAGAATAAAGTGGACATAACGTCACCATTGACAGATATAATTTTGAAATAGTAAGTTCGCATTCTTCATGTATGTTTGCTATATTTTTATTCAAAGGTCTACTAAAATGTGCGCTTCAACTTAAGCATACAAAAAAAATCAAATTAAGAAAAGAACTGCCGTAATATTGATGTGGAGGATATGGACTTATAAATCCTATAGTTTTGACTTCCATAAAACCGACTTCGTTAAATTAAACAACCTTATCAGCAACGTCAACTGCAACGATGTTTTTGAAAACTCATGTATTACTATTGATACTGCTGTAACAATGTTTTACTCCAAAATGTTTAATTGTTTTAATCAATCAGCCATAAGTATTCTTCAATTCACCACCTTGGTTCACCAAATAGTTACGATCACTTCGTAACACAAGAAACAAACTCTGGCGTGTTTGTCTTAAATCTCGTTTGGACTATGATTTTTTTAAATTACTCCTGTGCACATTTTAGCGCCCTCTGCGAATCTCTTTATCACCAATATATAGACCACATACAATATAGCGTAGTTTCTAACCACACACGATTTTTCCATTTCACTAACTCAAAAAAGAAATCAGATAACTATCCATCTACTTTAAAATGTGCTAATACATCCTCAACCGATCCCAAAATCATTGCAAAATCTATTTGCAAACTACTTCAGCCAATCGTTCGCCAACGAAAGGCTTGAAGTTGATGTTGATTACTTTCCCTACATGAGAAATTGTCCCCAAACTTCATTAAACTCATTTGAAGTATTCGTGTCTCTCGTAGAAGCAAAGGTAAAGAACCTAAAGAGCGAATATTCTCCCGGCCCCGAAGGAATTCCTTCTATAGTTCTGAAAAATTTGATCAACTATTTAGCTCAACCCATTACTGCTCTTTTCCAACTATCAATATCACAGGGAGTCTTTCCTTCTCTTTGGAACAGCTCTTTCAGAATCCCCTAACATAAAAAAGGCACTGAGAACGAAATTTCTAACTGCCGACCAATCGCTAAACTCTCTTGCATACCGAAGCTTTTGGAAAGCATCATTTACGATGCGTTATTTTTTAATTGCAAATCCATCTTTTCTCCAAACCAACACGGTTTTCTTAAAGGTAGGTCAACCACTACCAACCTACCAGAATTAATTGCCACTGATTTAAGTAAGGCTTTCGATATAATTTCACATGAAATTATTTTTTTTTAAACTTAAGGCACTAGGTTTTCAATTGAGCTTAATTGCTTGGATTAAATCCTATCTATTTGAACGCCAATATAAAGTTCTGTTTAGATGCTCTGTATTGGACCCCTTCTCTGCCACATCCGGAGTGCCTCAAGGTAGCCATCTTGGTTCGTTGATATTTGTTCTGTCTATCAATGACGTTGACAGTATCATTGAAAACTCGTCTCTCATCAGACGCGAGATCATATTTAATATTTGGTGAGCCTGTACCTAATTTTCTTTTAATGCATGATCTGGGTGTTATCTGTGACAGAGAACTTAACTTTCGCTCTCATATTGATAATATCAACAGCAGAGCCAACTCCGCATTTGGGTTTGTAAAACGCTGGTCCAAGGAATTCTCGAACCCCTATGTCACAAAATCTCTCTTTTTCACATTTTTTAGACTTATCCTTGTATATGCTAGCCTAGTATCGCCTTATAACAATACCAATTCCCTCCGTATTGAGAGTGTCCAAAGCAGATTTATCCGTTTTGCTCTACGCGGTCTCCCCTGGGAAGACAGTTTTAATCTATCCCCCTACGAGGATCAGTCGCGGTCAATAAACCTTCAATCACTACAAAAGCGTCGTGAAATAGCCGACATTATTTTTGCACATCAGCTTCTAGCAGGTAATATTGATTGCCCCGCTCTGCTAAAAATAATTTCCCTCAACGCCAACTCCAGAAATCTAAGATCTGTTCCCCTTTTCCGACTAAAATTCCACCGAACCAACTACGGTTACAACGAGCGAATGACTAGAATACTACGTCTGGCTAATGGGTATATACTCCTTTGATTTTCACTGTAGCAACTAATTAGGTTAATTTAGTCTTAAGTTCAGCTTGTGCTAAGTTTAAATAAAAAAATAAATAGATTCTTTATATATTGTGTTCAATAGGTTTAATCATTTCTCCCATTTTGTCATTAGTTTCCAAAAGCGTAAGAATCCTTTTAGTTTAATTTAATCTTTTTTCAATCAGACATAAATTGTACCAGATCGCAACATTGGGCAATAGCACATAGTCAACTTTGCGGTACGAAATGAGTCATAAAATACTTCACTTCTAGATCCGAATATTTCAATAACTCCAGTCGACTATTTGGACTTAAAATAACAAAAATGTTATTTTCTCACTTTGTCCTTATATATATAGTATATACATATTTTAATTTTTTTTAAGGTTTTGCAAATCCAGAGAGATACCATATAAGCTAACTATCCTTTTTATGATTAAACTTCTTTAGCACCTTTACCAAAAAGTTATATTCAATTTTTTCTAATTGCAGATATGACAAATGGTGGTGTGCAAGGTCCAATTGAAGGATATAATTCTTTAACTGAACTGACTACCCCACCACCCGCCAGCTATATAAATCCCAAATGGGTGGAACCCTACTTTGACGCTGCCACACCAAAAAACGTTACAGCACTGGTGGGAAAATCTGCATACCTAAGTTGTCGCGTCAGGAATTTGGGAAACAAAACGGTGAGTGACCATTAAAATGAACACTTAAAACTTTCCACGAATCCGGTCGTTCCTTAAACATTCATTGAACCAATTGATTAATTTCATGGATAACACTTTAAAATTGTTTTACAAAAATAACTTTTCCCACCTCTTTACTTCCTGATAAATAAATGTTCAAGGACAATCGCGAACTTTATATGTCAATTAATATTTCAAACTCCCAACTTTGAGAATAGTTATTCTTGCATCTTGGATATAGTAAGCGGAGAACTCTGAGCCAATTAAATAATTGACTTTTGAGAGGGAAATGGTTTCAAAAACTTTCCATAAAATAAACACAATTAGTGATCAAAGGACGAAAATGTTTTCATCTCTTATGGCTGCGTATAAATGTAAAAGCTTTTATTTGTGTGTGTGTATAGTAGGAGTAATTTGATGACAAATCACAGAACCGAAGCTGTGATAATATTGCTTCTTAAATATTAACAAAACTAAACCACAAGTGGATTCCATTAGTTTCACAAAGAAACATTGTTTAAAGGGTGATAAAATAAGAGCTTCCTGACAAACACAAAAAAAACAATGCGTTGAGAAAAGTCTTTATTTGACGTCTTAGTTTGGTTTATGGCATTGAATTTTTAAAGATAACCTCCTTCAAATGTTGGTCCATTTTGTGGTTCGACCACTCTCTCGAGCATATCTTTCTGTATTCCATGGATATAAAACACGAATTATGTTGGCTTAAGAAGCATCAATTGTTTCAGTTTTATCGACGTTAAAAAGAGATTTCACATTCCCCATAGAAATTAATCCAATCTTGTCAAAACACAAGATCTTGGTCTTGGTAGCTAACAACCAAAAATGAACTTTGTAGCAAAAACAATTTTTCTCTATAAATCGCTCCTGTTGAGATGAGACGCTCTAGGAAGTGTTCCCTCAAAATAGCCATCCATATACTTAAAGTATGAGCCGTAGCTCCGTCCTGTTGAAACCAAATATCCTCTAAGTTTAATCATCAAGTCGAAATAAAAATGCCTTCATCATTATTACTTACTGGTCTGAATTCAATTCCGCTCTGATATCTTTTTCCCAAAAACAAAAAGAGACTCGGGGATTATTATCATCCAGTTTCTTCACGCATCCAGCATGACCGCGAGCTTGTACTGATGGTAATAAAGAAAATCATCGTGAAGAATACCGCTCCCTTATTGAACGGTCGGAAAGTCCCAGTATTGAAGTATGTTTGCCCGAAACGCAGTGGGGATTTCAATGTTTTTAACTGTAGTGGAATTACAGATCTTAGTCTTATCACACTCGTTATTTATCTGAACTCATAAGCCCATACAATAATTCTTGTGCGTTCCAAGTCAGGGTACATTGAAATAAACATTCAAGTGATTTCGGATGGGCCACTGGGTTGTGATCACAAATATGCCTTGACGGAAAACGCAAGCTTTTCATTATTGAAACGCATGATCGCAACTGACCGGCGGGTGTAAGGAACAAAAATTCAGTTATGAGACTTTTAAATTAAAATTTAAATTAAATTACAAATATAGTTATATGGTAGCTACCATAAGTGTTGGCCCTTTAATGGCAATTCAACAGAATTCGACAGAATTGTAAGAACTACTTTTTCTAGCTTCTCCATCATCGTAATGTTAGGTTTATTTAAAGTCTCTAATTGAATTTTTTACACGATATATTTTATGACATGGTATCGCCTTTCATGTAGATAGAACATATGGAGCTGATATTTTCTAGTTGTATAGTATTTTATGTCAGTATATGAATATTGATGGTTGGGTGTTGCAGAACGAGAGTAGACTCAGATTGGCTTTAACTTGGCAATGCCCAGTGTTGTAACTCTGACTACACATCAAGTGCTTATTTTTTAACCTCCAAATGTCCGATGGTTAGGGTACTGGTCTCATCCAACCGGATTTGACAACACTATAAACAGCCAGGTCAGAATGGCACGGAATGAACACCCGAACTGATGTCCCAGGCGAATTGAGACAAGCTGCTTCGACATATTCGGACAACAAGTTGTCTAGGAATTTCAATGGTAGTCAGGCCCCTTGAACAGAGCTGGTGGCGGATGGCCAACGGCAGCGCTCAATCCCGTAGTGGATACTGATGGCCCCATGTCCTAGGGGACCCGTGTCCTAGGAACGAAATGCCACTATAGCCAGCACACGGTTTCCTCACCTCGATATCCATAAGGGGACATGGCGGTCTCCAAATCAACGAACGGTCAATCAAATTGATCATCCAGTATTTTGGATGTCCGATAATTCCGAGGAGCTAACATCGACTCGGACCACTACCTTGTTGCAGCCAAGGTTAGAATGCGGATATCCACCACGCCACAACAATCCAGAAATACTGTACAAAAATTTAATGTCGAAAGACTGCAATCGCAAGAGACCGCCAAGACCTTCGCGCAACGCGTGTCTCTAAACCCCTCGATTAACACCATAGCACCAGCATCGAATGCCGAAGAACTATGGCAACGATGCCAACAAGCCATTAGATCAGCCGCAACTGCTGTGCTAGGTTTCTCGCGCCTACCAGCAAGAAACCTGTGGTTTGATGAGGAATGCCGACAGATGCTCGCAGCCAAGAACGAGGCCTACAAGGCAAAGCTGCAGGTGAAGACCAGAGCTGCCGTTGAGCTCTATAGGCAGAAAGGAAGGGAAGAACACCGGCTTTTTAGAAAGAAGGAAAAAGAGGAAGAAAAGCGCGCGATCGAGGATGTAGAGAGGTGCCACTCCAGGAAAGATGTTCGCAAGTTTTACCAAAGTGTAAAACGTCAAAGCCAAGGATACAAAGCTCGAACAGAATCCTGTCGAGATGAACAAGGAAATATCGTAGTTGAGACACAGTCGATGCTGATGATATGGAAGAACCACTTCTGCAGACTGTTAAACGGCGATGACGAACAACATTCCGCTGTCAGGCAGAACGAACCATTTAATATTGGCAACGACAGAGAAAGTTGCCAACCACCCGACCTGAGTGAAGTGAGGATAGCAATATCTAAACTGAAGCTTAATAAGGCTGCCGGAAATGACGGCCTTCCCGCCGAGCTTTATAAAGCCGGCGGAGATGACTTGTTAAGTAACATCCACCAACTCATAAGCCGAATCCGGTCGGAAGAAAGTATGCCTGAAGAATGGAACCTCAGCATCGTTTGCCCGATCCACAAAAAAGGAGACCCTCTAAACTGTGCCAACTACAGAGGCATAAGTCTCCTCAACATCGCCTACAAAATTATATCTGCCGTAATATGTGAACGCCTGAAACCGTTAACTAACAACCTGATCGGCCCTTATCAGTGTGGTTTTAGGCAAGGAAAGTCCACAACCGATCAAATCTTCACACTATTCGTCGATTTCAAAGCCGCATACGACAGCATTTATAGAGACGAACTATACAGAGCCATGTCTAGTTTTGGTATACCGCCCAAACTCGTCCGTTTTGTTTGTGTAGGATGACGATGGAGAGTTCTTGCTGCTCCATCAGGGTCGGAAACGACCCCACTGAGACATTCGATACCAAAAAAGGATTTAGGCAAGGCGATGCGCTGTCATGTGACTTCTTCAATCTGATTCTGGAGAGGATTGTGCAAAACTCACGAGCCAACACCAGAGGCACAATTTTCCAAAAATACGTACAACTACTAGCATACGCCGACGATATTGACTTCATTGGTAGGACCCAACGTGATGTCAAAGCCACCTTTGCTAGTATAGAGAAGGAAGCGTCAAAATGGGTTAAGCAGTAAATGAGAGCAAGACGAAGTATATGTTGTCAACACGAAAGGACACACAACATCGACGAATTTGACAAAACGTCACCATTGACAGATATAACTTTGAGGTAGTACGGGACTTTATCTATCTCGGCTCCGCTATTAACTCTGACAACAACATCTCGTCAGAAATTAAACGAAGAATTGCTCTTGCAAACCGCTGTTTCTTCGGGCTAAGAAGGCAATTCAGTAGTAAAGCCCTCACTCGAACTATTAGGGAGGTCTTATATAAGACCTTAATCATCCCAGTCCTGCTCTAAGGCGCTGAAGCATGGACCGTCTCAAAAGCGGATGAAGAAATCCTTGGTCGATTTGAGAGGAAAATTCTTCGAAAAATCTTCGGTCCCGTTTGCGTTGACGGGCTATGGAGACGAAGATTCAACCAAGAACGAACTATACGAGCTGTACAGCGACATGCCCCTGGTCAAAAAACTCCGCAATGGACATTTAAGATGGCTAGGACATATAGAACGAATGGACACCAAAAATCCGGCTCGCAGAGTCTTCCATTCCCAGCCAGACGTCGGACGCAGTAGAGGAAAGACCCCGCCTCAAGTGGCGCGCACAAGTAGAAACCGACCTCAAACAACTTGGAGTGCGCAACTGGAGGCAGTTAGCTAAGGACCGGGCTAATTGGAGAGGCATGTTGGTTGAGGCCCAGGTTCATTCCGGACTGTAGCGCCACTTAAGTAAGTAGGTAAGTATATGAATATCGAATAACTTTAAAAAATAATTTCTATACTTGATGTATTTTTAATTAACTCAATCCTTTTACAATATCTATCAATTGGCCGTTTCTATCAACCACCGCAAAAAGTGAAGTTTTTACTACCATTTCTATCACTTTGTAGAGCATCATGGGCGGTATATAGAGGTTTTCAGCTGCTGCCTAGAGTTCGTCAATGATCTGAGACTTGCTGGAGTATACCTTTTCAAATAACACCACAAAAAACGTCAGGAGAGGTCAAATGTGGGGATCTGTAGTCAATGCCGCCATTTTTTGATAGCGCACGTATAGGGAATTTTTGAGACAGAAACTGCGGTGTATAGAGCAATTCATGATTAAATTTTTATTTAATTGAAATATCTACCTGACTAAATCTGTTGATAAATGTAAAAGATGTTCAGTGTATATACATATCTATATATATATATACATATCTCATAACTCAAAAGACATATCGTCAGCAAACATAATCTTAGCTATGACTCAACATATAAGCATTACACTTGCACACGACTATTAGCTCACTTAGGAGAAGTCAGTCATAATTTTAAAGTATTCTAACTCGTTTTATATTTTATATATACAGTTTTACAGCTCATTGTTTGCCTTTTTTTAGTCCCCTTCAAGGACATCCCAAACTCCTAAATTTGTTTTATTGTTTATTTCCAAAAAATGCACTTAAGACCAATTTATTGTATTTCGACAGTATAATTTGTTGTTTGAATAAATTTGCAAGTTGAAAATTTGATTAGCAAACTTATTATGCAAAAGGATTTAATTATCTCTGAAAATACACTTCTTCTTCTGACTCCTGCCAGAGTCACACAATGTTTTTTTGTTAGAATAACATTTCTGTTCCATAGCTGCCCGTGCTTTCTATTGGATGCAAAGCTATGTCCTTTAAAATTAAGAGTTCCTATCTTTCGACAAAAACAATTTAAATTAAAACTTAAGATATGGTGATATCAAAATGTAATCGTTATGATTATAATAGAAGTATTTCACTATAGCTTTTCCAGAGAAATGTTCCAAAAAGTAACCCTAACACATTTATATGGTAACAAAAAGACATTTAAGTGGACCGTTTATTGTTCATTGATTGGTTATTAAAAATTTGATTTCGGATTAAAAAAAAAAGTAGGGGCATTAACTGATGTGTTAGGTTGGCTTTGGATGATTTTATATATATTGTAAGTTTTATACCCGGAACCCATAAAGACACATTGTGTGCCCTAAATGTACATAGCTCGACAAGTGACTAAGAAACAGTTGGGTCTGGTATTTTAAGATTTGGGCTTTCCACCTTTCCCACAAAATAACTGAATCGAAGTGCACAGTGCTCAATTGTAAGCCGCAATTCATCATTAATGGTTTTCTTCAAGCACAACACACATTAAGTCCTTTCTTTAATATTCAATTACCATATCAATTTGAGCTTAATAAATGCCCCATCTTAGTAATTGGTAGAGCACATCATTTATTTGATGTTTGTTCGTATAGAAATTAAATTTTAAGTCCTAAAGAACGAACCTTAAAGAATAAGTCGAAAGGACCCAGACCAAAATCCATACTAAACATTGTCTTGATCAGGAAAGATTTGGTGCTACTGTATCTCACGTTGATTGTTCTTAATCCCACAATAAAGCTTGTTCACGCATTCAAAAGCCGAGATCATCGTTTAAGGTGATTATTTTTACGAAATTTTTATCAACATCCAGCCCAATCAGCGAACACACGACTTTATCTATGGTAGTTTTGCTTTAGTTCTTCAATCGGTGGAATTTCACATGTGATCCAAGTCCCGGCACGAATGTTGAACGTACAAACGTTGATAGTCTGTATTAATGTAAGGATGGATGACTGATCGTTATTAGAATATAAAAGATGACCCGGCAAACATTGTTTCTAATAAATATGTTCGTGCTAAATAAAAAAAAAACATATGAGAATGCTGTAATCGGCTGTGCTAATCGTTGAATACCCATTCCATCCATATATTAAACTTTCAAAAAATGAGAACGTGGCTAAAATATTTGCGAAGGAGTGTTTATTACTCGTACAATATATAAAAAACTTTTTCGGCTTGACAATAAATGTACTTCATTGACATCTCTAAAAAGTAGTAACGAGTTTGGGCTGACAGTTTTTAATTTGCATTGACATTTAAGTTGTTTTTGTTCACCCAAGGGTAAACGACACCTTCATAGTAGTACCCCAATAATTATTCCAATAAAAATGCATCAACTTTAGCTTTTACACTACCGAATACTTCAATTTTCGAAGAGCACAGTCAATAAACATCTGCGAGCATCTTCTCAGAGTGCTCTTTGTCTCGCCTCACTAAGGAAATGTTTTAAATAAGAAGAAGAATATCAAACATTTAAAAACTGGTATTAGTACGTTCTTTTAATGCAATCATATTTGCTGATTTAAGGTGAAAAATAAATACTTCTTGCCAGCGGACAGAATCCTGATTAGCACTGAGCCTGCCAAACCATTCGCCAGTTCCCCGAGCCAACATCATCAGACCGAACAGGACCAAACCTCTGAGGTTTACAAACACCTTAATTCGAAAAATCCTTAAACTTTGAATGAAACATGTAGAACTCTTGAGAATTATTGCGCATACTAACACTGAATTCTATCGTAATTAGACACACGTATTCTGTTGGTCTCGTTCAAAATGCTGCCTAAACCCTCACGTAGCTGTTTTCTTTATATTTTAGGTATCCTGGATACGACATCGTGACATACATATTCTCACCGTTGGAGCGTACACATACACATCAGATCAGCGATTCCAAGCCACTTATCACAAGGAGACAGAAGACTGGACATTACAAATTAAATGGGCCCAAAAACGTGACGCCGGGATGTACGAGTGCCAAATTTCCACGCAACCGGTGCGAAGCTACTTTGTTCGGTTAAATGTCGTCGGTGAGTTGTCCTCGAAGTGCATGGCATCATCAACCATCACCACCCACATCTCGCCAATGCCAGCTAAATTGTGACAGGAATATGGGATAAGTCAAGGATTTTGTGACTTGTTTTTGGATTTTTTTGTTCACCCAGACTGTGGGGCTTTTGCGCTGGCTTGTGTTTTATTGCGTTTTTATATATGATGCGATGGTGTGAAACTGTTGGTTTTATTTTTAACCTGCTTTTCTTTGTTACAGTACCAACAGCCACAATACTGGGAGGACCCGACCTTCACGTAGATAAGGGCAGCACAATAAATTTAACGTGTACAGTCAAATACAGCCCTGAACCACCTGCGTATATATTCTGGTATCACCACGAAGAGGTAAGTCGCCCAGTTGTCCTTGTATTTCAGTTAACGGCAAATTAAAAAAAAAAAAAAACACCAACAGAACACGAATTCTCTTATTGGAAAATGGTGGACGAAATATTGTGCGTGAGGTGTTTTTAATTTGTGTAATGACAATGAAGGTAGAGTCCTGTAACATTTTTTTGTAGTGGCTTTTACCTGGATTATTTTTCTTTTCACCAAAAATGAGGAAGTGGATACAAAATTGGACACCGGATCGTGATAAGTATTTAATTATTTCTCTTGTGTTTCAAGTTTGTCTCAAAAGAAGACAATGACACCGTACCAAGCAAACAGTTCAAAGGAAGGCTTTCCTTTGGATTGATAGGTAATCAGAAAAGAAATGCCTGAAAGGGGATATTAAATTCGGCTAACACACGTACAAAGGGTCAACTTAAAAATCCTCCGGGTGTTTCAATTTTGTTCCAAGTGAAAGACACCGTAACCTGCTTTATTTTATTTTTAGTTTTATACCAAAAAGGAAGTTTTAAGTTCATAGAATACAGCGTTATACGAGAAGGAACGTTTTTTAAGAAATTTGCAATACGCAATGCTTAACAGACTGTGTGATTTTTCTATGAGCCTTTTTTTCTACGTGAACGATTGTTGGACAAAAGAACTTTGGCTTCTTTGATGAAAATTGACAAGCGAATAGTTCTCTTTGCTGTTTCAGTGAGTTTAAATTGACATTTTATGTTCTATAGGGCACACACAAATGATATGTTTTTAACGCATGTTAACTCTAGAAAAGATAGAAAGATTTATTTTAGCGGAGACAAGAGAGAGACGGGATCTAGTTTCGTTTGATTACAATTTTTGGTGTTTAGGCAATGCAAGGTTTTGTCGTTCTGGAAATCTCTCAAAGTGAATTGTAGACGCTATTTTTTATATCTCGGTACTTTCTTTAGTTTTAATCTTGAGAATGTCTTGCAAAACTTACGAGCCAATGGACGCAATATTCCAGAAATCTGTACGTTTCGCTTAACTGTTTTTTTTCATCTGCTCAGTATCCAAGTGATTTAAAAACGATTTTGTTTTGCTCATCTTGAGTGGACGTTGAAGATTGTTAGCAGATATTGCCCTCACCAACATCGTTGCCTCTGGCTGTTGGCGAACATCTCGTGATTGTATTTTAAGCCTAGATCTGAATCGAAAAATAGCTTTAAACATTTAAACAAGCACCGAAGTTGTTATATTCCGAAATTGTTGGAATATATGCTTCTCAACATGTAAAATCGAAAAGTTTTTTTAGCATGACCAAGGGACTTAAATTTTGAGGTAAGCTAATGAAGACTCACCGACTTTTAAGATGGAAGATGTTTTTGGTCAAAACGTAAGAAATTTTGAAAAATTAAAATGATGATATTTAGACAATGCAATAATTTAATATTATTTTTTTAACAACTAAAAAGCTTACCCTTTTATTTGCATAATGTACGTAAATAAATCGCTTATTTCCCGCAAGTAATTTGATGTAGCTGTGTAAATTCCCGCCCACACTGAAACAATCATTTTCAACGGGGAAATACTTTTAGAATTAGATCGAAATTCTACCGTGTATTAAAACTTTCCACCAGCACTTCAACATCCAGTTGGTATTTGTCTAAGTAAAACTTTCTCTAAGTAAAACCAGCTCATGATCTGTTAATTACTTTTCGACTTCGTATGAAGTCGAGCATACTTTTATCTAAGGTATTCTCAATTTTAGCGAAAGTTAGTTTTCAAACCCATTCAGCTTAAGGGTTGCGAACTTTAAATTCCATCGCGATTGTGCATGTTATAAGGAGACAAATTTTTCTTAGAGATTTTTACAGTTAAAAAAATAAATTAAAAAAATTTAAAAAAAATGTTTAATGGATGATAGATTCACGACAATAAAATGACTCAAGTCATAACTATGCAGTTATTAAAATTAATTACACAAGTATTTAATTCAAAAAATATAGCTTATGCCGTATTGAAAAAAACGAGGATACATCTTTTACGAAGGAAATATTTATTATTCACCTGCTCATCGACAATAATGCAAGCACATGAAGGTACACATGACTCATATCATAACTGTGCAGTTATTAAAATTAATTATACAAGTAATAAAAACAACAGAATATAGCTTATGACGTATTCAAAAAACAAGAATGCGTCTTTTACGAAGGAAATATTTACCATTCACCTGCTCATCCATAATGAAATACAAACACATGAAGGTACAAATTAATTACTTAAATTGGATGAAGTTAGTATTTGTCTGTGACATGAAACCCGCAACAGAAGTAGTTGTATGCTCTCTTGTGCATGTGGGTGTCGAAATTCCTTTTTACTGCCTTAATGTAATTAACATTTTTGTGAAAACTTTTTTTTAGAAACTTCATGAAACAAGTCAGTTTTGCAATTGCGATAATTAGGACACTTTTTGTTATTGAATTCATATGAAAGATAATTCGTGGGTTTTGATGGATAATTATAATCAAAATGATAACTAAATCTATCGTCTTTTTACTTTGTATGTAGCCTGCGCTCGTTGCAACGCCACCAGCTTAAATAAATTTGAATCAAATAGATTACACAAATATTCAATTCATTTTGAGTCATTTTTATTGATTTTGTTCACTTCGAAAAAATGTTGACATTGCAGCATTGGCCACATGCCCATGTGAAAAGAATGGATTCTCCAAATTTAATACACACACTTTCAACGCTTGTCCCTGTGCTTTGTTGATAGTTTGCACCGGGAACTGCAAACGTTTGA
Organism: Rhingia rostrata; assembly: GCA_949824845.1. Classification (NCBI taxonomy): domain Eukaryota; kingdom Metazoa; phylum Arthropoda; class Insecta; order Diptera; family Syrphidae; genus Rhingia; species Rhingia rostrata. The sequence continues at coordinate 62,153,007 of OX463757.1, forward strand.
ACTCGAATAGCATATCGGTCGGGATCATTGATCATACGCGGCAACAGTACGTCTTCACTGTTATCACTTAAATTGTCATAATGGAATTCACTAAGATTTAAATCTGCGTGCAGTGTTCGTCTCGATCAAGCGGTGCTTCTTTAAATATTTTGCAGCCTTCTTTCCCGTTGTTCAGTTGTCTCAGACGATTATTACGTATTCGAACAGTTTATAACCTCACTTCTCGTTGTTTAGATGATTCAGACAAACAGGTCTTAGCCGCATATACTCGAATAATTATACTTAATGCTCACTGCTCTTCTAATTCTGAGGCTCGTGATGGTCTTTTCTTCCGTGCTTCAGGTATAGATCGGCCAGTTAAGTTTCGCTTTGGAGGCATAATTGTACGGGAACGACGTTAAAAATGTGTTTGAATTTATTAGATGTCAATCAAAAATTCGAATCTCACAATGTATCCAATTCAACTGATCCTGCTTTTCACACATGTATGGAAATGTTAATATAGACGTTGATCACCAATTCGCTGAGGTAAATTTGAAGTGAAAAAAACTGCACAGGAAATGCGTTCGTATCGTAAATCAGCTGTTAGATCCTTCACATACACATTTGACGATCTTCGTGAGTTTAATGTAGAGAAAGAATAAAATCAGCTCATGGTATCTACGAAAATTCAATTCGATTGAATTATTTAACAAAATAAACTGAATGCACAAAACTACACGGAAAACGACAATATTGTCTGTTCAATGTGAGCTGGACACGAATTTCACAACTTACATAAATTCTTATGTCACCCAAAACTAGATTTTCATCATAAGTTCGCTGCTTATACCCTATCTCATGGGGTATATAACTTTTGACACATAGTTTGTAACATAGACAAATAATTTAGCTAGATATATTTACCACAAAGTTTGTATATGGATCGACTGAGAATTGCTAGCTGAGTCAATTAAACCATGTCTGTCTATCCGTCCGTCCATCTGTAGGTCACCGGTTCTTAGGCCTTAAATTTTGAGCTAGGATAATGAAATTGGGAATGAATATTACTAAAATATTTCGGGAAATCTTAGTCATAACTCTCGTCACTCAATAAATAAAGTGTGGAGTGGATTTACCTTGAACGTGGCTGCCCGGGTAGTGGTAATGTATTCGCCTGCTAAGCCTTCAATCCCAGCCAAAATCCATGAAGCCATAATTCAAAGAAATAAAAATAAAAAGGTTACTCCCCTAAAAAAACTATACCAACTTTAAAATTCTGCGAACACAACTAACACAAAAAAACAGGACTCCCCGAATTTAGCTCGGAAACCAACCATAGAGAAATTAGATTTGGCCCGATAATAACGAACTGCGCTGTAAATTATTGAGAAAGCAGGAAATATCAAAGGAAAGTTGCCTGCCAAACATTCATTACTCGTGATAAAAAAATTGCTAGATAAGTCGCATACTTAGTTGCAATACAAATACAAAATGGGTGTTTGTTTTAGTGAGTTAAAGTCTCACACTACTTTGGGCACATGCTCATCGTGTCTATGAAGATTTCCACCAGCTCACGGAAAAAAAAAATTAGGAATAATTTGGGCCAAAAATAATTTCTTGGAATTATTACAAACGGTAATAGTAATACGGAAATTAAATTTCACTCAAATTAAATGTCCTAGAATTACGACCAAAAAATACGGCTGGAGAGACCATTCCGGACAATTTTTGGGTTTCTCTATCGTCGTAAGATTAGAATTAACCAAAATCTTCATTAACCATTTTCATGATAATACTATCTTTCTCTTTGTAGAAGAACGTTAACAATAACTACTCTCCTACATATATGATGATTTTTAGAAACCGCAAAAAGTCGACTAGTCATTCTACAAAGATATTTTAGTCGACAATCTTCTCTACACCATATAAGAATACTGAAAACTCAGCAACCTAGTAGCCTAGTGGACTTAAATGGTACAATATCATATGCCTGCTCAACATGATGACTAAGTGGAACTCCAAGCTCGATACTCTTAGGATAAAATACAGGCAACAAAAAACCTCAAACCTCAAAAGAGACATCACTCTGGTATCAACGTAATTCGTCTATCAAAGCAAAGCATTATGGCGCAGTTTCTGTATTAACATAGTAGACATCTCTAACTTCACAGGATTCCATAGAGCACGCACTTCGTCCTTCGAGTTAGACGTTTTGCAACGGTTTCCCAGGATAATTCTTCGCCAGAACCCTAGTATTTTTTTCCTGTTCTTCAATCGCCTTGAACGCTTCTATCACGGCGTCTATCATATCTTCCGCATAGCACAGGAGCTAGATGGACCTGTTGAAGATAGTGTCTTCGTGTTGACTCCTGCCTTGTGCACTATCTGCTCCATTACGAGATTGGAGAAGTCGCATGATAGCGCGTCTCCTCGCCGAAATCCGGTGCATGTTTGGAATAGTTCGTAGGAACTTGTTCCAAGCTGCACGTTGCAGCGCTTGTTTCCCAGCGTTAAGCGATGGCGAATTCATCCATCGTTATAAAAAGCTCGTGACGAAATATGCTATCATATGCGGCTTTGAAGTCGACGAATACATATCTACTATTCCTACAGCAGCCAGTTGCTTGGCTTTTTTAACTTTCTCTTACAAAGAGAAAGATATTGTTTTCGTGAAAATTTTCGACCTCGAGGTATTGATTCTAACATTACGATGATAGCGAAACCCAAGAAAGTGTTTTTTGGAATTCCATCCGTCGGTCTCTCCAGCCTAAATGACTTGACAGATTTTCTTCAAACTTCGTATCCAGCCTTTTTTGTCATAATTCTAGGCGCTTAGTCGTCTGCCATTTAAGAATCGTACATAACCTCAATTTTCTCAAAAACGGCTCCAAAGATTTTGATTAAACTTCATATATACTGTAAGCATATTAGTTCCAACAAAACTGCATACCCAGTTTTTTTTTTCGAGAAAATCCATATAACGGATTTTTGCGTCTAGGCCATATAAAGAAAATTGTCAATTTCCCGCAAAATATTTTGCCAAATTGAATCAAATTTAATTTGTATACTACTATTACTGTTTTCATGAGTACCACATAATTGGTTTTGGCCCAATTATCCCTAAACGGAATTTTCAGTTTTGACCAAAAACGGAAAATCATTATTATTCACATGCACACCGATAAACGTTCGTATAATCAGATTTCGACATTATTTTTATATTTTTAGCCAAACTATTAAAAACGTAAAATAAACTCGCTGTGGTAGAGAAAGTTGCGTACGACCCAGTCGTGCACCCACCACTCGGAGGCTGCGTAAGCCTTCTTCTTTCTACGCATGGTCCTCCCTCCTCTTGGCTCGATATACTTTTCTCGCTGCAGCACTTTCGTGTGTGCATATTCTGTCACATTTTTCCTGTGCACGTATTCATCATCATACCATCGCCTTTTTTTGGAGGTGACTGGTGGTTTCGGTACCCTACAGTGGTTACTGGCACCACTCACTGATTGTTGGTGTCTGTGGTAGGTGAGTGCACAGTTTTACAACACTTCGCAGCTGTAAGAACTGGAGTTAAAAATTTGCTAAGTCAGTAAATATCGCATAAAAGCCTTGCCGAATTTCGCATAATAGCCTTGGCCCGCACACTTACAAGAATAAATGATCTCAGGAACTGAAGTATCTTAACCTCTACAAAAGTTAGACGAAAATCAATTCAAACATCTCCATCTCATCCGAACGAAGATCAAATATCTGTGGCACCCTCAAGAGAGAGGGAATATCCTCTACTTTGCGTTCGAGTAGCCATAGAGCATTGAAGTTTTAATATCTGCAATAATATTTAAAAGAACCGTTATTTTCTAACTGCTAGCAAACTCAAAATCTCTCCGGCTATATTTCACAACAAAGTTCCAACTAAATCTATTCATTACTTTTCGGGAAAAAGCACAGTTTTTAAGTCCCGTTAATCAATCAAAATCGTTAGATTCCTTTTCGAGAAAATCAACATTTAAAAACCTTGCAGCCAAATGTATTGCTAATTTACTGTTTCCGAAAATTTTGAGAAACAGTCATATGCAGAACACATCACTTTACAATATATACCAAATTTTATTCATGTTAGCGTGGTCGTTTTTAAGAAATCAGTCATTTTCAAAATTACCTTTATGTACATTTATGGTGAAAACTGCTTATGCCATCTTATTCTAAATACTTGTAAAAGCTTAACAATTAATTGGTGTCGACATCTTTGAAGCAGTTATCAAGGTATCGGCGTTTTAAAAAGTCGTTTTATATGGGATGTACCGTTGATTTTTTAGCTAGAGCGCGATACAAAAAATTCCCTCCGAAAAACTATTGCCAAAACACATCATTACCAGTAGTAAAGGGTTTTTCAATAAGAACACTACAAAGTTTTTTAAATAAAACAAAAACAGTTTTGGATATCAATGAAATTTTTTATTCCTGTGAAAGTTCGTTCGATGGCATTATGTATGGAACTCGATTTCTTTTGCATGGCCACCACGGGCACGCTTGCAGAAGTCCAGACGTGAAACCCAATTTTCGACGGTTTTCAAGCATAAATCGGCCGATACTGAAGCTATTTCACGTTCGATATTCGTACGAAGTTCATCAATCGTCGCTGGCTTGTTGGCATAAACCATAGACTTGACGTAGCCCCACAGGAAATAGTCTAACGCTGGCAAATCGATCGACCGAGGCGGCCAAGCGGGCCAAAAATATTCGGTTATCATGGAACGGTAGCGATTCCCATTCACAGTAACGTGCCGGTCTTGATCATAACGGAAGAAGTGCGGCCCAATGACGCCGCCGGGCCATAAACCACACCAAACCGTAATTTTTTCGGGATGCAATGATGGCTCATGGAGTACGTGTGGATTGCTGCCTGACCAATACCGCATATTTTGTTTATTGACGAAGCCATTCAGCCAGAAATTATGATTTTTCGATGAAAATCCGAATCATTTTCAAGTTGTTGCTCAGCGCAATTCACGAACATACGACGCTTCTGGTGGTCAAGCGGCTTCAGTTCTTGCGTCAATTTAATCTTGTAAGGATGTAGGCCAAGATCTTTTCGCAAAATTCGCCATAACGACGTCACAGAGATGGCCAACGCTTGAGAACGACGTGTGAGAGACACATTTGGGCTTTCTTCAACTGAGACTTCTTTGTCTCACTGGCACGGTAACATTTTGTACTGTGCCTGTGGATTCAAATTTTTCCACTAGACGCTCAATTGTTGATCTGCTAGGACGATTATGACGACCATAAATTGGACGTAGCGCTCTTAACGTTGAGGCCACTGACTCCGAATTTCGGTTGTAAATTTTAATAATTTCGACTCGTTAGCAAACCTTACTGAAGAGAAATATTAAAAGAGCGGCAAGAAATATGGCGTCGTTTGCTGTCCCTGTCGCTCAACTTTTGTAGATATTTACTTTCAATCAATTAGATAAAATAGTTTGCAAGAAATTTATTGTTATGCGGATTTTCTCGGAAAAACTGGGTATGCAAGTTTGGACTATAATTGTGGCCAAAAACTCTCAATACGAAAATTAAAGAAAATCGGTCCTGCCGCTTAGGCTGGGTATGTGATTATGGTTATTTTGATGTCGTCATTCTGAGTGAGTAAAACATCATTCGTTTAGTGCCACTTAATTATTCATGTGGCGATACAATCAGCGAGCAATTGGGGACTTGGATTATTAGGGACTTGGTAGTTCGACTAAGCGCGTTATTACTTAATTGATTTATGATTGATTGATTATGTGATGATTCATTTAATTTCTGATAAGATTTCATTATTAGAATGATAACAACAAAGTTCTTTACGAGATCTAGTATATAAGCATATTTATTGGAGATTGTACCCCTGGTGTTGACGTGAATGTTTTTCCCAATCCCGATAGAGCAGCGTTATATTGCATAGGCTCTACAAAAGACGGTGTATAGAAACGCTTTCGAATGCTGCATTAAACGAGTGGTGGGTGCACGTCGCAGGACTATGCTGTAAGCAACTTTCACAGCTAATTGAGCGTTAGATCAAATCCCAAGCATGAGAAAATTTAACGATTTTCATAGTTTGGCCAAAATACACAAACGGTAAATATTTCGGAATTTGAAGGAATCGGTATGTGTGTGAATAATAATGATTTCCCGTTATTGGCTTACACTGAAAATTCCGTTCAGGGATAGTTAGGCCGAAGCTAAGTATCCGGAATTGTTGCAACATTGATTGTAGTATTTCAATTAAATTAAATTCAATTCGACAAAACCGTTGACAGTTGACAAAACAGCGTGAAATTTAAAATTTTCTTTATATGGCCTATTTGCAAAAAATTCGTTGTATGCATTTTTCTCGCAAAATGTTGGTACTAATGTTGGTACTAATATGCTTAGGTGGGCCAAAAGAAGTCATCCTTTGTTATTTTGCTATTCAGAATATCGGTTGTGGCTCGCGCAGTGTGTGCCGTTGCTCCGTCCTGTTGGAACCACATGTCCTCCAGTCCTAATTTGTCCCATTGCGGCAGAAAAAACTCGGTTAACATGGCCCTTTATTGCTTACCGTCCACTGTTGTCGTTTGACCAGCGACGTTCTCAAACAATAAATGGCCCGATGAATCCTCAAGCGTTAACAGCACACCATGCTGTAACTTTGAACAAGTCTAATGGCTCCTCGTGCATTACTAGTGAATTTTCGGTGCCCCAGAAGCGATACTTTTGCTTGTTCACGTACCGGCTAAGGTGGAATAAGCCTCATCGCTCGTTATGATTTTGGTCTAAAAATCGTCCTCGAAATTAAGGATGGCTTGGGCGTAGGTAACACGCGTTTGGCGGTCGACAGGCAGCAGCTGATGAACGGACTGGAATTTGTACCGAAACATGCGCAGGTCTTTGACCAAAATCCGCCTTAGAGACGACCGGCTGATGGCTAATTGCGAGGCATGGCGTCTGGTCGATGTTTCCGGCGACAGCTCGACATCCTCGGCAACAGCGGCGATATTCTCGACACAACGGGCGTTCCGGGGCCGGCCACTCTTGGAAAAGTCTCGTGTGGTCCCACATTCTTCAAGGATGGTGGCCAAACGGCGCGGTTTTTACGTAGTCGGTGTCGGACGGCCGGGCAATCGGCGACGGGATTCGCGCTGCACATAACTACAGACGAAAATATCGCTCCATGGTTGGTTGATCTGTATTCTACATCTGTCTACAAATGTCAAAACATATTTGACATTGGCGGCAACTTTTAAAAATAAGACAATCTTCGATTAGGGTGATCTGCTTTGGCCCATCTTGTAGTATATTTAAAGTTTAATTTAAATCGGTAGAGCCCTTTTTGAGAACATTTAGGTTATGCATATTTTTTTTAAGGTTAAGAGTTAAAAGAAATGGCCTGGAAAATCGGCCAAGCCATTTAGACTAGAGGGACCATTACGAAGGACCGAAGGACGGAAGTACAAGAACATTTTTTTTGGGTTCCGCTGTCATCGTCATGTTATTTTCAATCAAAATCTCGAGTTCAAAATTTTTCACGAAAACAATACCTTTCTCATTGTAAGAGAAAATAAAAAAGGAGAATAGGTTATTTCGATTCTTTTTTTTTTTGTATCCGCCCTAGTATAAAGATTAAATCATTTGTTAATTTCCATCTGTAATGAAGCTCTAAAGAATGATAGCGGAATTCGAGATTACATAAAAATTGATGCTGCGATTTATTCACTCGGGTGCTGAATAATGCGTAGGGCTTAGCTGTCCTGCGCGCTATTCAGCACCCGATTACATAACCATTTGCAAACATATCCCTCCATTGGGATATAAAGACTATAGTAAGTAATGTAAGTGACCAACTATGTCACCCTTACATTACATACTTAAAAACGGTAAAAAAAAAGCTGGAATAGACTACGTTGGCTGACCCACATTGAGGTAATTGACAAAAATGCCCCAGACAAAAAAATTATACTTTGGTTTAAAGATCAAACAATCGGTGTCGTCAAAGTGCCTGACCTGAATGACTGAATGCTGCGTACCAAAGGTCGAAAGATTGGAAATCTACTTGTCTTAAGCAAAAGGAAGCCTGTAGGCCAAGTAAATTTTTCGGAATTGTCGTTATTTCTGAATTTGGAGAAAGTCTAACACATCTATATATTATCGTTTTTTCTAGTTAAAAATATCCCAGGAAATTTCATTAATGATATTTTCAATGTTTATTTCCCTACAAAATTTAATAAAAGCAACACCTTATCTTCGTTAACATATCATTTCAAATATAGCATCAATTTAACAACCTCAACGGATACTTAATCAACAATTTTAGAACCCATTAACTCGTAAGCATTGAGCTCCTACCACTTTGTGTATCATCTATAGCTTTACTCATCACTCTAGAACAACAAACACAAGAACGCATAAAAACATCCTATTAAACATTTGATGATCAGCTTAAAATTTATATTCGCCAATAAAATAATTCACACCAATAAAAACCCCTTAGCGTTGACTAAACAATAATTTAAACTTTCTAATTCTACTGCAACAAAACCGACAAATTCCCTGTTTCAAAGAAAAAGAAACATTTCCCTTTTGGTAGATATACTTGAGGGACCAGTATTAAAAATGTCCTCTCCATTTTATTACATCAGACATTAAAACATCGATAACGAGGTTGCGTTTGAAGTCACTTTCTCCCCCACCATCCCACTTGAAATAAATTCAAATGTTACGATTTGAAATAAGCTTCTGCTCTGAAAATTTAGATTTTTGTCGAACATCTCACGCACACAATAATGAATATTTCGTTCCTGTCTACCAACTGCCAAGCATCCTACTCATATTATCCTTTTTCAATAATTAGCGGAATAGATGCGAAAAACGATGATTAAAAACAAAATTTATATATAATGTAACTATAATATGTGTATTGTGTTACCATTTTCCAGGTCATTAATTATGATTCATCGAGAGGTGGCGTTTCGGTAATTACCGAAAAAGGCGATGTCACAACATCCTTTCTACTGATACAAAATGCAGATCTGCCCGATTCGGGGAAGTACTCGTGTGCGCCATCGAATGCAGATGTCGCAAGTGTTCGGGTGCATGTATTAAATGGTAAGTGTATAAACATGTTTCTGACTATAATATGTAAAGTGGATGTGTTTTGTATGAGTCTGTTGAAGAGCATTTCGGTGCTAATGATATAATGAGCCTCATCCCACTTCTGTTCCACTTGTATGCCCTATAAAACATTGAATCCAGTTTCCGCTTGATAAAAACATAATTGCTGAAAGTATTAAGCGTGCTTAATATTAAGGCCTCAACTGGGAGGACTAAATAATTCAGATGACGAGTTGAAACCAACATAATGTGCAGTTAAAGGAATGTATTAGGTAAATTGTAAAGTGAAAACACCATCTATAGAAATAATTTGGAATATCTGATTTAGAAAGCCAGAGAAAGAAATCGATTGGGTCTGTTAAGCTCGATGTCATATGAGTCAATGTCGCCAATAATTTGTTTTCAGAGCTCTCGTTCTACAAATGGTGATCAATTGTCAATATTTTATATTATTTCAATACTTCACCATATAGAGAACAAATAATTCAAATTTTTCGTGATTCAATGTGAAATAGACAAATCTGTTACTAATGTGGATAAAAGAAGATATCTGAGCTGAAATGTTTGCCATTGATAACAACAACAAAAAAAATTTTTTTGCGCAACAGGCTCATTGTAACCAGCGCCGAGATTTCTCACAGCCATCCATGTGTGCATGTGTATTTCTTGCACGATTGCGGGACCTCATATTTTATGCCGTATCCGAATGGCGAATTTGAGATAAGCTTTTCTTGACAATTGATACTACTTGCATGTTTTGTCAGATCATCACGAGAAGAGGGACTAAGAAAAATTATTTTGGTGTTGCTACGGCTGGAAATCGTACCCAGACCTTCTGCGCGGCAGTTGATTGCACCAACCATCGTGCCACTGAGCCCATCACAGTTATATATATTCATGAAAACTAAGAAAAAAAATTAAATCTCTTTTTGATTCTAGATTGATGCAACTGAAATATCACAACTCCATAGATCTGTACACTACAAATACGAATGTCTTAGCTGCTTAGATTAGGATAATTTGCGAGACCTTAAAGGTGTTTTCTTGCTTTCCTTTCGTAATGAATGTGTAAACTTAATCTTTCCTTTATTTCTTGCTCAATCCATTGTTACCGCTTAATTATCTATAGAGGCTGCTACATGACGTTGAGTCCTACCAATGACGTATGAGTAGTTACAGTTGGCGTAGTTCAGAGGATGTCTTTTTTTGTCGATCGGGCAAACGATTTCAAGGTTGCATTCTTCAGGCATACTTTCATCCGACCAATTTCAGCTATGAGTTGGTGAATTTTACTAACATATCTACCGGCTTTATAATGTTCGACAGAAAGGCCGTCATTTCCGACAGCCTTTCTAAGGTTTAGCTTAGAAATTGGTATCCATAGATACTTCACTTACGTCGGGTGGTTGGTAGTTTTTGCTGTCGTCGCTAATATTGAATGGTTCATTCCGTTCCGTTAAACAGTCTGTAGAATGATTCATCAATATTTTTAGCATAGAATATGCCTCAACTTTGATCTTTTCTTGTTCACCTGGAACGGATACCGTTCGCACCTTGTATCGCTGGCATTGACATTTCACACAACATCGTTCCTGAAGTGGAATTAATTAATTTGTATACTCCCAGACAGCGATGCCGTTTGCCAATATTTTTAGTGAAGAATATTCAAAAAAGAACGAGTGGTGGGTGCACAACTGGGTCGTACGCATCTTTCTCTTACACAGCGAGTTAATTTGACGTCTGTAACAATTTGGGCAAAATATCCAATAATATTTATTTTGCTTTATGATGGTAAAAAAAAATATAAACATTGTCAAAATGAGATTATAAGAACGTTTATTCCGTAATTGAAAGTAATCGGTGTTCATGTGAATAATAATGATTTTCCGTTGTTGGCCAAAACTGAAAATTGCGTTTGGCGATAATTGGGCCAAAACCAATTATGTGGAACTCATTAAAACATTAATATTAGTATACAGAATAAATTTCATTCAATTTGGCAAAATAGTTTGCGAGAAATTGATTTATTGAGTTATATGGATTTTCTCGAAAATAGCCTGGTACGCAGTTTTTTTGAAATTAATATGCTTATTGCATATAAGAAATTTAATCAAAATTGTAGGAGCCGTTTTTGAGAAAATTGACGTTATGTATGATTTTTATATGGCAGGTACCAGTATTAACATGTTTAAAAGCAAACAAAAAAAAATGACCGAGAATTATGACCAAAAGAACGCTGGATACGAAGTTTCAAGAAAATCGGTCAAATCGCTCAGGCTGGAGAGACTTGTACGGACCGACTAACCGACGAACCGACGGACGGAATTCCAAAAACCACTTTTTTGAGTTCCGCTATCATCGTAATGTTAGAATTAATCAAAATCTCGATGTCAAAATTTTTCACGTTATAAGAGAAAGTTAAAAATATAAGTATTTTGCTGAAAAGTTAAGTATCACAATAAAAATTGAGTTGCCTAAGCCTGGCACTTATAATAATCCACATCCGAATAGTGTTTCTGCTCTCTATAACATGGATCAAAGTGGATATTACAGTTTTTCATGAAACCTTTTCAGAGGCTATTAGTTGCTTTGAAACAATTTTTTTTACCTGACTAAATGCACAAACCTCCAACCTGAAGCGGTGGGCCGGGTATACCTTGCTAGACATTCAGACCATGCTCTGCAGCCAATACCTAGATAACGTATCTCGTAAGATATTAATAACCCTCATTAGAATCGGTTATTCAGATCTGTTATGAGCTCTTATGAGCTTACGAGCTTATATGAGATTAGCAAAAAGATGCATTGACGTACGAAAAATAACTTCTTTAATCAAACAATGTCCTGATGAATAGCGACGTTGGTTATATCATAAAATTTTTCAAGTACGTATCATGACTGAAAAAACATTGGATCGTACTTGAAGCCCTTTGGAGTTTCTGTTCAAAAACAAACATAATTAGCCATCACAACTCTAATAAGAGATCTTTTGTGTAACCCACTCTCTTCTCATTAAATTCTCAACATTTGCATAGCACTGCATTTTACCCCTTCGGGACATATTGTGTGTACCATAAATGTGTGAGTAAAACAACTGCACAATGCTCCTACTAACCACAACCTACTTAATTAGTTTTGGTTAAGTGGCTTTACCATTGTACAGAGAATTAGCAATCATAAAATTTCTCCCATCTTCCGCATAGCACCCATGTTCATGCTTATGCTTCTCTTTGTACGTACCAACATTAATTCAATTGCTACCAAACCATTCATCCAAGCGAAAGGATATTCTAATAATATCCGCGCATGTACATCGGACCTACCTGGGCCTGCTCTGCAATTAGAATATCCTCATTTGTGTACGTTTTAATTTCGTCGTCGTGTCGTGCCTTTGCGGGGCATTGAAAATAATTCTTGGCATGTCCTCCCACATCTACACGTAAGGTTTTGTGTCATGTCAACCGGTGAATCCTCATTCCAATGTTCAATATCTTCGAAAGATATATTTTGAGAGACTGTGTCTACACGCTGTAATGAACAAAAATACACACTTACTTGTACACGCATAGCGCATGTTTCCCACTTGACTGGATCAGTACGCGACACGCGAAGGCGAGAAAAACCAAACCTCATTAACAACAATTTTGTTTACAACAATCTGAACTTACTTATTTCCTTACTTCCAAATGGTGCATATTTTCAATCTCATTGGGCACCACGCTTTGTGGAAGCGGATCGGACTCTCATGAGTTGGCACTTTATTAAGAAATTTCAAGTTATGTACCTTCATGTAAAAAACGACTACGTGAAGAAAGGTACAGAGGGAAGTTATGTTACCTTGACACAAGCCTTACATGTGGGTGTGCGATTTGTTAAAAGGTTACCTTGCAAATTGCTGTAGAGGGGTAAATGTGAAAACCGACCATCTGCAAGTGTACCTTGTCACATAGTTGCAGTGATATTTTTGGGAAGATGCAATATATTTTGCAGCGATATAGCTATGCTTGCCATGGCCATATGTTGACAATGACAAAAGATGTGAATAATTGGGTTCTTGTTGGACTTGGCAGTATTTGAACCAAAGCTATTTGAGATTACAAAACTGAAGTAGGTGAGTGGGTTAAAACAGCAAAATACCGTTAGCCCTTGAATCCGTTTCAGCATGCAAAAAAAAACGCAAATACTGATTTAAATAAATGCAAATTGCTTTATTGTGGAACAATACATTTAACCAAAGAGAAAACCGTTTCATAGGTTCAGAATGAAAAAACCTGTTTCATAAGTGCAGTATGAAAAAACTTTAGATTTAAATTGAATTTCCTATCTCGCTTAAAGTATTCCAATAAGCCTTGGACTCAACAAACCTGCCTCTCCAATTAGCTTGATCTATACCTAACTGCTTCTATTTCCTCACTTTAAGTAGGTTGAGGTCAATTACTCGTGCGCCCCACTTAAGATCAGTGTCCTATATAGGATCTCCTTAGTATAGTTACTAAATGGTCTTCTTAGCTCGAAAAATAACTGTTTTTTGTAGTAGCTTAGGGCTCTTGTACATTTCTGGTGAAGATATCAACGTCGTTGTTTATACCCTATCCCATAGAGGTGTATTAGTTTTGATACATACTTTGTAACATACGGAAATAATTTTGCTAGTTATAGCTTAAAGTATATAGATCTACTCAGAATCGATAGCTGAGTCAATTTAGCCATGTCTGTTCGTCCGTCCGTTCATTTCTTAGCTGATGATGAAATTTATTACACGTGTTCGTTGTTGCTCCCAGCTGAAAAACTGTAAACAATTTTGAAATCCACCTACTTCCACCATATCTACACAAGGATTCCCACATATTCTTGAAATTCTTATCTGCCTGTTGTCTGAATATTTTAGAGCAGCTCACGTAGATTTGTCACTTCATCCAGACTACCCGTTACAGTAGATACCAGCTTTGATTCTATTATGGGAATTCTTACGTTGACTTCTGAGAAAAGGAAGAGGTCCCTCATGGTAAAGGTATACTCAAAGATATCTTTGTTTGGCATCTCCCAATGTAAATAACTGTCTTCCAGAAGAGTTTCCATTCAAACGCACAGTACTTGAGATAGTTTCTATGATATCAATATACCTAGCAAAACCCTGTGCCAATCCAAATGTGCCGAGCCTTGGAAATGTCTAAGGTAACATCTCTGGATTCTCTATTCTACCGAATAAGTCGGCCTTTTCCTTTGGTGTTGTGTCTGTCTATATATCTATCTTTCAGTTTTGCTTTGTAAATTAATAACTCCTTTGGCCATTGATCAAAATGTAGCTTAGCCTCCAGGGCATGCTTACAGTTTACAAGTTACTCTTTCATTGTTAGCGTTATTTATGGATTCTATTGTTTGGTTACTAATGTTGAATTGGATGGATTACGCAGATTATTTTAGATGTGTACTTCCATAAAAACCAGTTGATGATCTTGGTTCCTTGACATTGATATTGGACAGTGGCTTAATGCAGTTACTTTTGGACATGTGTTATGCAGCTGGACACAGCATTGTTGCGGGATAAGGGATGGACTTGCTTAAAAGTTCATAGGGACTTCTGTGACCTTTTCAACCGTACTTGTTTATGGTCTTGTTATTGAGTATTTGCATCTAAATTAAAACTCTTTAGCTCAGCTATGACGCTGATCGCAAATAGAAGAACTTCCCTACTTTCATAACAATCCTATTTATGGTGCAGTGTCTCGCAAGAAAATCGTTTAAGCGACCACCATTAATCACTAAATAAAACAGTTTCATCTTCTTACATGTACAATGCTCGAAATGCACAACAGACGCGGTGCTTCTGTTCCGTTGATGAACTAAAGGCCGCAAAAATCTCTCAAGTGTCAAATTCAGTCGCGTTCTCCCTTTTTGAACTGTTTCGTCTGTGATCTCACTCTGGTGTGCGGTCTATTTTATTTTTTCCACTCTTTATTTCCATTACCCGAGAGTTCTTACGCCTGCCTCATGCATCTGCAACTGACAACATAATAATGGCACAAGATTTGCCACAGCCAAATTGTATCCCGACAATTTGTCGTCTTCGTCCTTGTATGTGTATAAAGACTGCAATAGAATTCTGCTTATGCTACCCTCATTACAAAATAATTCCACATCCTTGCACCTCAGACAAATTGCATTTGTCGCTACAGAACGCGGGCTTGTGGTATTCATTTTTCATTCTAACCCGCTACTACGTAAGCGTGAAATATATTTCGTCGAACAAGCGACAAAAAAAGCGGATAGGTACTGCGAAAATCGATTAATACCGTCGTCACCCTATCCCGCTATCGCCTCGGGCAAATTATTTATCCCTCAATTTATAAATCGTGATTGATATTGTAATAAATTGGAAATCGGGAATCGAGGGAAAATGGATTTTTTCTTCGGTGCTCATGCTCGATGTGCTTGCACCTGAATTATAGGAATGAAATTATGGGAAAGCGAATTGAAATAATGACTGGAGGCTGCATGAGTAGTGGCTTGTGATTGAGCTAAATGTATCCCAGAAATGTACTAGGAGTGGGACGACAATTTATTTATGACAGTCATTACTCCTCGCTTAAGTTTCACCTTCAGTGGTGATTTCATTTTGTTTTTTGATGAGTTCTGATGGTTGTTGTGGGTGGTAGAGTGCAAGTTTTTCATGATTCTGAATTTTTTTTCGACAATTTTTTTTGTTTGGTTGTGTCATTTTGGGTGAACGTAGAGATTAATGAGACAGCGCTCAGATGACCAACTGTCTTATACATAAATGGGATGACACACGATTATATAAATTTCGCAATATATTTTAAAAGCGAGAGCTGGTCAAATAAAAACGAACGTCAGAATTGAGGTGGACATTTATGACCACATTTTGTGATGAGCAATGGTGTTAAAATTAAATGCGTTCAGAATTGTTGAACTTTCACTTCTTGTGAATGTTCTTTTTTTAATTGGAAAACTTAAATTGCCCCTCAATCAATGCCTATCATGATGAGTGTGTGGTTTTACTTTTTTATTTCCTATTAAGTTAATGCAAATTTTTGTCAAAAATTATTTTTTCCAATGCAAGATTAAAAAGCCATAAGAATAATATGAGTCACATTCATCAGTTAGGATTGGCAGTAGATTGTAGGAACTATCTATTGTGGATGGGTTCATCTGAATTTAGATTTGTGAATCCGTTAAAGCGGTGGTATGTAGCTATATACCATATATATATAATAATAACAATAATATATATAATAATCGTTTTTATTTTTATAACATTCAGATCTTTCTCGTATATGATTATTATTATTTTAAAGAAAATTTCGATTAATTCTAACATTACGATGATAGCGGAACTTAAAAAAGTGGTTCCCGTAAATAAGTCCCCCTGTTTATACCCTATCCCATAGGGGTACATTTGTTTTGATACATAGTTTGTCACATATAGAAAAAATATAGCTAGATATACATTAAGGTATATGCATCGACTCAGAATCGCTAGCTGAATCGATCAAACCATGTCTGTCTGTCCGTCCGTCTGTAGGTCACCGGTCTTTGGGCCTTAAATTTTAATCTAGGATAATGAAATTTGGTACATGTAATTGTGCGTGCTGTACGAACAAGTATCAAATTTTTCACAATCCGCCCTCTTTTTAGAAAAACTTTTTTTTTTGGCCAAACGAAAAAACTTTTGATGCAAAATCTTTCAGACTCACGCCCATTTATTGAAAGCTGAGTCAAAGAGTACGTCAGGCCTTCAATTTTTAGCTAGAATGGTAAAATATATTACACGTGTTCGTTGTTGCTCCCAGCTGAAAAACTGTAAACCCCTTTTTAGAAAAACGTAGAGAGATATTGAAAGAGTATCAGAGCAACATATCTTGACAATCTTAATGTCTTTATTTCGTCTGTACTTTTTGAGGGCGTTTTCAGTAAACAACTTTTTTCGGCAAAAATTTAAAATATTCGAAAAAAAAACTTTTAATGCTAAATCATCCAGACCCACGACCACTTTTTGAAGGTGTTTTCCTGCAAAAACCATTTGGCATTGTGTACCATATGCAGGAGAAAAACGTTGTTTTTTGCCGAACCATACATTTTAATATTTTTTTGCCATAGAGCCCACATTTTAGGGATATTAATTTTTAGAATGGGATGGGATAGTTTTGTTATTAAATTTGATCAGTGAAGGCTTTCATGCATCAGAAAGAAGATAAAATGCCACAAAAAGACTCATTGGTTGCGACTAATTATAAGTCATTGGTACAAATATCAATAAATAACAAACACAAATTTTTAATTTCATTTACCTAGATAATAAAGCAAGATATACAATTTTCCAAATTTGGCAGAAGTACAAAAATTAGTTATTTTGATTTTTTAATTAAAATTGGTAAAGTTTTGTTCCAATAGAGCGATTTTTGATAAATATTGAATAATTGCGAGACACGCTTTTCCGGATTCAACCATAATCGTAAAGTTAGGTTTGATTAAGATCGAGTTTTTTTTACGAAAACAAATATTTGCTCCAGGTTAAATAACAAGTAAGTACAAACGAATTTTGTTAATGTTTTCACAAATTCATTTTTTCGAAAAATACTAAAACAGTTCTACAGTATTAAACAAGTGATATGTCAAAAGAATATTAGAAGCAAAATCGGCAGAGGATCTTGACAAATTCAATAATCAGGAAATGACATTGACAATGAAGTATTGTTTTGTCAAGATTAATTTGCCCAACAATTTTTGAACGAAAATCTATTTTTCTAATTACTCAAAATTTTATATACCAACTTTGTAATTTAGATAATTTTTGTGTGGGTGCGTCAGTATGTGAAAATAATATGTTGTCATTTCTTAAACTATCCTTTATTTGAAAATTTTAATTGAATAAGTCGGGTGGTAAAAAACAAGTTCCAATTTCAAAAAAAAGTAATACAAAAAAATAAAGTAAAAAAACATTAAAAAAGTGCAACCTTAACTTTTACATGAATTTTTATCAATATTAATGTTTATTTTATTTTAAAGGGTGCCAATAAATTATGGTGCTTTCTTTCCGAAATCACTTTCATGCGTCGTTGCTATTGAAATCATCTGAAATCTTAAAAGACTATCTTAACAGCATATTTAAAAAAAATCCAAATAAAGCTCTTAACGATGGAATAAGATTAAATGTTTCGAACAGCGGATTTTAGACTTTGCATATGTTGTTTTTTTTCGAATTGACCCTTAGCTTGCATGATTATTCTATATAATCCCGGTACATGTCAGACCACTAATTAGGATAATAAAAAAAATCTAGTCAGAATTATCTATTCAAGTGTTTTCAGAACTGACTTTACCGAAGTTTAGTACCTGGAAGCACATACCTTTAAGGTTTTCGCTAAAGATGTGTGCGTGCACACCCTATGCAGACCTGTGTTCAGAAATCCATTAAATCCTATCTTTATACTTATACAACAAAGGACAATAAGTGAGGGACAACAAAATAAACCACTGGCAAAAGTGTTGATCAGTACCAACCCATTTTTACAGCAAGAGTAACAATGAAAGCACTATGTCAGTGTTTACGTTTCATTTAGCACACAATTAAATAAATCGCAGTAAGGTAGATTTTTGCTTGAATAACGTGTGTCTGATCCGTATCTGTCGTTCCATCCATTTGTTTGCATGCTACCGGGCGTATATTTAGCTCAACCATTATGCGGGATAAATGTCTCAACTGCCGCAATGTACTTCTTATCCACCAACTATCAGTTTCCCTCCTAGAACACATACGTGTGTGATCACTCTGAAACAAATTCTTATCAAATTATACTCGTGTACAAAAGCACACAAACGTATACACAGCCAAAGGACATTTAAATGGATGCCAATAAATATCCTTTCTCTCCAGTTTTGTTGTGTACACACATAAAATGTGCTCGAATACGACCAGCAATCTCACAGATTAACTTTGGAATTGCCTAACATCAATTGTCGAATAAGGTGTGTACAAAGGGAGATAGATTGATAGGCATTTCGATAAACAGATGTGTGTACGTGATGCAAATAAACGACAAATAGAATTGGGAATGCTTTTGCTAAATCATTTACCAGCAGTTTCTCTAAATACATCAACACTTCAGATGAAACATGGCCCCGGAGCAATCACATTGTGTCTGTTCATTTCTGCATCACGCACACGGAACACCACCACTCCAATGCCAAAAGTTTCTTCGCAAAGCTATGGGTGACCAAGATACTAGAGGGCATATGCCTATGACAATCATGAACAGAACACGAACTTAAGTCTACATAAGAATGCATGTGTACATTACAGAAGCTATCGACGGCTGTAAGTGCGTTGCTGTTTCTCCGGTGAAGACGAAAATGATGAAGCCTCAAGGCACATCTAATTTTGTGGAACTTGTAATAAAGAGTAAAATAAGTAATCAGAAAGATTTAATGGAAACATTAAAAGATGTAAACCAATGGATAGAGGTATCCACCCGCTTGCCTTAACGAGATCTTAAGTTGCATTCTTTAGCAACAATGCAGTGTGGGGATGGCGTTCAAGCTCGCACACTCTGCAACTGAAGCCTTTGCCTTTATTTCGAGAGGAAATTGAAAATGTTTCTATGGGTGTGATTTTATTTTTGTTGTTGGAAAATCCTAAATAGCGAACATTTACCGGATGTGTGTGCATCTTGAGGTATGGCTATAATGCATGCGAGAGTGCATTGTGTTAATAATTCACACAAGGCATAGGTAGCGTGCTTTATGATTGCAGTGCACGGCTACAGATGTTGCCAGAGATGAATGACGTGATCGAGAATTAATATTTCATGACAGAAGCAATGCGAAAGATTGCTCATGGTTGATGTTTGGTAATTGAATTTCAAAGGATGCACAGAGGAACTGTGGTTTTTCGCAACGTTCGCTTATGTGCTTGATTTTTGGCATGGTAAGTTTGACGACTGTCTGATCTACATGTTAAATATGCTCGGTATTTCGTATAAAATGGTTACGGCTTTAAACGAAAGAAAGATTTGCTGGGATAGTAAATGCAATGCTATATGGTTGCACTCCATATAGTGAAATTCACCTTAGTTGCATATAAATCAGTTTATTAATTTTCAAGTTGTTTTCAATTGAAATATTTTTCTTTCCTCATAGATGACTGAAATGCATTGAATGCATATTCAGATTGTTCATACTCGACAAACAATCCGAGACCTATTGAACTGGAAACAACCTATTTTCACCTGTTAAAATGGTAAAATAAGCGGCAAAAATGGGTTTAGCAGTAAATGAGGGCAAGACGAAGTATATGCTGTCAACGCGAAAAGACACACAACATCGACGAATTGGACAGAACGTCACCATTGACAGAAATAACTGTGAGGTAGTACGGGACTTTATCTATCTAGGCTTCGCTATTAACTCTGACAACAATATCTTGTCAGAAATTAAACGAAGAATTACTCTTGCCAACCGCTGATTCTTCTGGCTAAGAAGGCAATTCAGTATGGACCGTCTCAAAAGCAGACGAAGAAATCCTTGGTTGATTTGAGAGGAAAATTCTTCGAAAAATCTTCGGTCCCGTTCGCGTTGACGGGCTATGGAGACGAAGATTCAACCAAGAACTATACGAGCTGTACAGCGACATGACCCTGGTCAAAAAACTCCGCATTGGACGTTTAAGATGGCTAGGACATGTAGAATGAATGGACACCAATACTCCGGCTCGCAGAATCTTCCATTCCCAGCCAGACGTCGGACGCAGTAGAGGAAGACCTCGCCTTAAGTGGCGCGCCCTAGTAGAAATGATAGAATAAAAATGGGATACTTCGAAAATAACATAAGACTAAATGATTTTTTGCATACCTGAGGTTGCAGCCTTGCAGGTCAGTAAATCCCTTTAGCTTTCTGGAGGCACAAGAACAGAATTGCCGGACCAAATTTTTCGGGCTTCTTTATCAGGTTTAATAAAAACCTTGAGTTCGGTTTTTTCACGGAGCCAATAGGTATATCCTCAAGTTACGGAAATTCGACGTTAGATTACTTAAGTCACTTCATCGACAACGTAGCTTAAAAAATATTTTTAGATGTTGTTTTCTAGTGTTGATTTATTGACTAACAAACTTCTTGCCTCAAATTTTGTTTGTTGGGCCTGAGCATTTGTGCTTATTTACTAAGTCTTTGCCGTGGTACAACTTCTTAAGTCATTGATTGAATCTACATCGCCATAGCCCGTTAACGATTTATCGAATAGGGATTTCTTTATCCACTTTTGATATGGTCCATGCTTCGGGACCGGCTAAGATGATTATGGTCTTGCATTGGATATACTTAGTAGTTTGAGTCTAAGCTTTTCTAGGTCTTTGCCACCTTAACACGGAGAGTGATCCGGAGTGATAACGGAACCCAAATTAATTCAATCGAATTTCAGCAGAATGTGTGCTAAAATGGATTGGTACATACGCAGGGTATTGCACCTGCTACAAACGGACTTATGAAACTATGTGACCGAGCAATTAAAAATGAAATTCGAACAGCAAAATAATTTACCATTTTTTTGGCGCAACATGCTCGTTAATACCCAGGTCATAGCATTCATACTACCATTCATGTGTGCATGTGTACTTCTTGCACGATAGCGGGACCTCCTGTTTAATGCCGACTCCGAACGTCGAAGTTGAGATAATCTATTTTTGACAACTGATACCACTCGGATGATTTGTCAGAACATTACGAGAGGAGGGGCCAGTGTTAAATCCTAGCTGTTGCTACGCCCGGGAATCGAACCCACACCTCCTGCACGGCAGTTCATCGCACTAACCACCGCGCCACTGAGCCCGAACAACAAGCCCTTGTAAAAAATCTATGCGCACCTTTTGAAACACGATTTTGGATGTTGACAAGCGTGTAGTCTATCCAACCACAGGTTTATTATACCATCATGATGTTGGATTGTCAGATTTATTCCAGGTAAAACTATAATTTAAATACATCATTTTCTTCTTTTTAAGAGAATTTAACCAAGCTATGTTCATGTTTGTTGGAATAAAAATAAATCTAATGATATTTTTGTGTAACGTTACTAAAAAAATATTTAATTTTGTTTCAATTTGCTTTAAATATCACTCTTTCCGTTGATTTTAATATCAATCTTTCCATTGATCAGATCGATTCATTATTGAATCGATTTTAAAAGCAAATTTAAATCGTTACCAGGTTTTTTTTAATAATAATAAACTACAACATGGGCACTGCTAGCTTACATACAAATGGCCATCTTCATCTACTCATCTACTTTTCAACTTTGTTAATCCAACATTCTGCCATAACAGGTCTGGTAACAAAAGAACTTACTCCATCTTGTTTAAAACTAGACAGAATCGAAAGGAATTCTCTTCCGGTCACAAGTAACCGTTACATTACATCCGGTATCTTCAATGATGTATGGCCCGACAATGCATCTTGAGGAAACAGCTCACCACACTGTGAATCGAATTGAGTGAAGTTCAGTCTCATGAAAAATTTGTCGGTTCGACCAAAGAGTATAGAAAGACATAGAGTACGCGTCACTGCTAAAAATGTTGTAGCGGTTTCAGACGCGGGCGGAAGTGCGTAGGGACATTTTCGCCATTCGTTGTGCGTTGGTTATGCTGGTGTTTTTTGCTGGGGTACCATACCAATGTGAACACTGGGGTATCAATATACCCCAAAAATAAGTTCACATAAAAAAATTTAGTTGTATGAGATGCGCGCCTTATGTATTTTTATACACATTGGTACGACCCATTATAAATTCGACATTTTTGATAGTTAATATTGCCATTTAAGTCGAATTGAACTTTATCCAATATAAAAACACAGTTCAGTATGGTTTCGTTTTTGACTATCATAATATGAAGCAGCTTCTGGTAAAATTCTGTTATGTAAATGTGATATGAATTTAACTTAATGATTTGTTTAGGATTAAATTTCGAATTCCTATAAAGTTTCGTATGTGAAATAGTAGGGTTTCATGGCAACCCGTATGATCAAATAATAAGCATCCGGGTGTTTGACGATTTTGACAGTTTTCCAAAAAGGCCCTAAAGCAATAGTAAACGTGTAGTGGGTGTGCAACTTTCTCTTTCACAGCGAGTTGGGAGGTAGATCAAATCCCAAGCATGAGAATATTCAACTATTTTCATAATACGGCCAAAATACATATTAAAATTGATTTTTATTATTGATGCTAAGAATTATATAAATAAAGTCGAAGTGTGATTATACGAAAGTTTATTCCGGAATTTGAAGAAATCAGTGTCTACCTAAGTTAATAAAAATCAAAATTCCAAAAATGCCAAAACTGAAAATTCCGTTAAGGGATGGTTGGGCCAAAACTAGTTATGTATAAATTTCATTCAGTTTGATATTTTTATTTATATGATCTAATCCGTGATATAAAACAAAAACGGTTTTGGATATCAATGAAATTCTTTTCTCCTGTGAAAGTACGTTAGATACCATTATGTATGAAACTCGATTTCTTTTGCATGGCCACCACGGGCACGCTTGCAGAAGTCCAGACGCTGAACCCAATTTTCGACGGTTTTCAAGCATAAATCGGCAGATACTGCTGCAATTTCACGTTCGATATTCGTACGAAGTTCATCAATCGTCGCTGGCTTGTTGGCATAGACCATAGACTTGACGTAGCCCCATAGGAAATAGTCTAACGGCGTCAAATCGCACGACCGAGGCGGCCAAGCGACTGGACCATTTCGTGAGATAACACGTTCTCCAAACTTGGTTTCCAATAAATTGATTGTGGCATTCGCTGTGTGGCTTGTGTCGCCGTCCTGTTGGAACCACATGTCCTCCAAATTCATATCAACCAATTGGGGCCAAAAATATTCGGTTATCATTGAACGGTAGCGATTCCCATTCACAGTAACGTGCCGATCTTGATCATCACGAAGAAGTGCGGCCCAATGAAGCCGCCGGTCCATAAACCTCACCAAACCGTATTTTTTTCTGGATGCAATGATGACTCATGGAGTACGTGTGGACTGCTGATTGACCTATACCGCATATTTTGTTTTTTGACGAAGCCATTCAGCCAGAAATGAGCCTCATCGCTGAAGATGATTTTTCGATGAAAATCCGAATCATTTTCAAGTTGTTGCTCAGCCCAATTCACGAACATACGACGCTTCTGGTGGGCAAGCGGCTTCAGTTCTTGCGTCAATTTAATCTTGTAAGGATGTAGGCCAAGATCTTTTCGCAAAATTCGCCACAACGACATCACAGAGATTCCCAACGCTTGGGAACGACGTGTGAGAGACACATTTGGGCTTTCTTCAACTGAAGCCTCAGTGGAAGCAATATTCTCGACACTACGGGCACTTCTTTGTCTCACTGGCACGGTAACATTTTGTACTGTGCCTGTGGATTCAAATTTTTCCACTAGACGCTCAATTGTTTACTCTCAATTATGACGAACATAAAATGGACGTAGCGCTCTTAACGTTGAGGCCACTGACTCCAAATTTCGGTTGTAAATTTTAATAATTTTGACTCGTTGTTGGATCGTTTATCTTTCCATCATGAAATGGCAAACTGAAGAGAAATATCAAATGAGCGGCAAGAAATATGGCGTCGTTTGCTGTCACTGTTGCTCAACTTTTGTAGCATCCCTGTTGAAAAACCCGATATATATAGTTTTTTTCTAAAAAATATTCTTAAATTTTTTATATATGAAGTTTATACAAAATCGTTAGAGCCGTTCGACAAAATTGATTTTTGTAAGACAAGTACCGAAAATATAACGTCTAAAAGTAAACGTGTAGTGCGCGCCACTTAAGGCGAGGTCTTTCTCTACTGCGTCCGACGTCTAGCTGGGAATCGAAGATTCTGCGAGCCGGAGTATTGCTGTCCATTCGTTCTACATGTCCTAGACAACTTAAACGTCCAATGCGGAGTTTTTTGACCAGGGGTATGTTGCTGTACAGCTCGTATAGTTCTTGGTTGAATCTTCGTCTCCATAGCCCGTCAACGCAAACGGGACCGAAGAATTTTCGAAGAATTTTCCTCTTAAATCGACTAAGGATTTCTTCATCCGCTTTTGAGAGGTCCATGCTTTAGCGCCTTAGAGCAGGACTGGGATGATTAAGGTCTTATATAAGATCTCCTTAGTAGTTCGAGCGAGGGCTTTACTACTGAGTTGCCGTCTTAGCACGAAGAAGCATCGGTTGGCAAGAGTAATTCTTCGTTTAATTTCTGACGAGATGTTGTTGTCAGAGTTAATTACGGAGCCGAGATAGATAAAGTCCCGTACTAACTCACAGTTACTTCTGTCAATGGTGACGTTCTGTCCAATTCGTCGATGTTGTGTGTCTTTTGTATATGCGTTGACAGCATATACTTCGTCTTGCCCTCATTTACTGCTAAACCCATTTTTGCGGCTTCCGTCTCTATACCAGCAAACGTGGCTATGACATCACGTTGGGTCCTACCAATGATGTCAATATCGTCGGCGTATGCTAGAAGTTGCACAGATTTTTGGAAAATTGTGCGTTTGGTGTTGGCTAGTGAGTTTTGCACAATCCTTGTGGACTTTCATGGCCTAAAACCACACTTATAAGGGCCGATCAGGTTGTTGGTAAACGGTTTCAGGAGTTCACATATTACGGCGGATAGGATTTTGTAGGCGATGTTGAGGAAGCTTATGCCTCTGTAGTTGGCGCAGTTAGAGGGTCTCCTTTTTTGTAGAGTACCGTAATAATTAAATGTTTAATTGAATATAACATGAGATTTGATTAGGTAAGGGAGTTGAAGCAAGTTACCATATCACAGCGGCAACAGTTGCGCCTATTGTGATTTTCTCACTCATGATACCGGACTTTGTGATGAATCCTAGAAAATCTTTGAGTGGGCTGTCAGATATGTTCTCTGCTGCAAGGTAGTGTTTACTAGATGGCGTTGACGTAGTCTAATTAGGCAGTTACAGTAACGCAGTTCTGCTGATTCTTAGTCCTCGTTGCATAGTCTGCAAGTGTTTTATTGAGTTATTCCCATAGTCATGATGTGTTTTTTTTGACTTGATAATGTCCAGTAAGGAACCCTCTGACAGTTTTAATATAACTCCTAGTTAGATGTGGGAGTTGTTTTGTCATTGTGTGTTTGTTTTGACATTAAGTTTGTAACATAGTGAAATAATTTCGCTAGGTATACCTCAAAGTGTATGGATGGACTCAGAATCGCTATCTGTGTCGATCTAGCCATGTCTGTCTGTCCGTCCGTCTATCCGTCTGTGTTACATTGATTTTTGGGCCTTAAATTCTGAGCTAAAATTTTGAAGTTTGTTATATAGACTCTCTATCCGACAAAGCAGAATAAGTGTAAATTTTTTTTAAATTCGCCTACTGCCACGTCCACTTTTTAGAAAAACAAAGTTTTTAGAAAATTTGAAAAATTGTCTGAACACCATATATAGCAAATCCTAATTTCTATATTTCGTCTTAACAAAAATTTTTGCAACGCCCACTTTTTACGGTGTTTTTAGTAAAAAAAAAACATTTTTCGGTGAAATTTTAAAATTTTCGAAAAAAGTTTTGTTGATAAATCATTGGTACTGATAATATAAACATTTCTTCAATTTAACCCATTTTTGGAGGCGATTTCATGCAAAAATCATTTGTATACCCTACGCTATACTATATATGCAGTAGAAAAACGTTGTTTTTCGTCGAACCTTAAAAGATTTTGAACAATATGTTGTGACATTGTTAATTTCAATATTTCTTTGCCATAAAGCCCACATTTAAGGGATATTAATTTTAAGGATTGATCAGGATAGGTTATTAAACGATACACATAGTAGACTGTAGCCTTCTCATATGTTTCAACCATGTTTAAATATGGAGTGATGATGAGTAGTCCACAGAATCGTCTTGGCATCATGAAATTTAATACCGATCTTTTCTATCTACTTGATCAGCTATTTTGTTGCCTATGTATCCACTGTGTCCTGATACCCAAATGAGATGTACTCTGTTTGTGCCGGCTAGCGATGCGAGTAGTTGTAGTTGTAGGCAATAGTATACTTGTTTTGATGCTATTTTCTAGCGTTTTAAGGCTAGGTGTGCTGCTATGCTCTCAGAGAAAATTTCTGAGACATATTTCTATAGATAATATTTCTTCTTGAAATATGGAGTTGCATTTGACAATGCTTCTGTAGATGAACGTTTTTGTTTTAATACACCATGCTCCAGCTCCAAGTCCTTCGTTTGTTTTTGATCAATCTGTGTACCATACAGAAGGACCGTTGGCAAATGTTGGTTTATTCGGTTCAACGATTTGTGAATGTTACCTTCAAGTTTTGGCTGAAGTTTAATTTGGGTAGACAGTTATCTGTTATTGTGATTTCAAGTATTTCATCTTAATTCAGTTCAATAACAATTTCAGGATGGATTAGCTTGGAGTTATCGGCATTATCAGATATGAGCATGAAAGCATTTGTCATGGCTTCTTTCTGTATCTGAAGATGTACATGTGGTAGGTAAGGATAACTTCCAGCGCTGCAATGGGAGTTGGTCTGATTGCGCTCGCAGAGCATACATAAGTTAGTCTTTGATGTTTGTTGAGCTTTTCTCGTATTGACTTTTGTTTCATTTTTTGCCACCAAGCGGGAGCTGCATATGTGACAATTGGTTTGGTAATGGCTGTGTAGAGACATAGCATAGTTTTAGCTTTCAGCTTTAACCAATTAGACTTCTGCTGGTCCACAGAGAGATCCTGGCTTTGTCTTTGTGTTGCCTTTGTTTTTCATCCAGAGTTAGTCCCAGGTATTTGACTTCTTTTGAAAGCTCTATTGTTTCACCAAGCACAGTGGGTTTTTAATTTTTAATACAACATCAAAAATGATATAATCGGCAATAGCTATAGAGCAAATCTTGTTATTTCAGCATACAACATCCAATGCCTGATCGCCAATCACCATTGTTTTCTACTCTCAAAAATCCAACCTTTCTCCTCCCCCTTAATCCAATTTATAATTATTGTATATATTTCCTGATTAAAATTAGATTTTGTCTTTATTGTTCAAAATAAAACTATTTAAAGTAGTCCGGGCTATCATTTCAGGTGAACATCCCGAGGCAATGCAAACAGGTTCATCTGGCTGTCAGTATAGTTGGCTAAACATTTGCTTCCTACTCGGCTTCCTTTTGTATTACAATAACCAGGTTTTTAAATTAAATCATCTGTCATCAACATCGTTCCACAATAGCTGCAACAACGCTAGTCATAACGATGCCATCACTCCAGTTGCCACCGGTATCAGATGATACATGGACAAAGGAACACCAACTACCGGTAATTCCAACTAAAACTAAGTATAAACAAATAAAAAAAATAGCCACACTGAAAAATTAAACGCAATATTGTACTGAAACCAAAACAACTCCTTTTCAAGTGGTATGCATGCAAATCGTACTTACGGTAATGTATGGTAGAAAAGTTGATATTTTTTTTTACAAATTAAATATAAACACTTCCAGAGTAATGTCATTAAAACTAATTTGATTGCACAATGTATGTTTGTATATGTAATTTATATTTAGGTAATATAAAAATGTAAACTTGATTTTGTACATATTTTACAATGATAAACCTAGGGTGTGCCCCTGGCGTTCTGGTGCTGTGAGGAGTTTTTTTTTTTTAATTCGCCATAGGTTACGTTAACTGGTCGGTGAAGTATGTGTTATTCCATTATGGTACCATTTAATGGTGGTCAGTTCACAACCTTCTCACTTCCTGAAATAATCATTCAACTATACATTGATATTTCCTTATAAGAAAAATTTGTGTGATTTTGTAATGCTCTTGAAAGTAGTAATTTTCTAATTGTTCTGTTATTCAAATTAAAGAAACATTGATAGTGACAAAAGAGGTTATTGATAACCTCGTGCCTCTTCATAACAAAGCCCATACAAATGACGTGTTTCCTGAAATTAAGTTTCCTTAAGCGTTGTACTGCTAAGAGTGTGGTCCCTGGTTCTGAAAATTGCCATTCGATATCGACTTTAAAGTGTAAATTCATGTTTCCACTGGAAATGCCAATTATACAGACGATGTATAATTGGCTATGGGCGCCATTTAAGAATGATCCAGTTTCGCATCTTTCTAGAGAAATTAACAAATTTACGTATAACAATGGAGTCGTGTATCCCATTAAAATTTCCGGAAATATAAATCCAATGAATTTTTACAACAAAATAACAATGAACTTGCGAATTTCCGTCTAACAAAAAAAAATATTTTTCCAATTTTTCCAATTAATCCCGATTCTTACTTCTGTCTATCTTCTATGTTTCCTGAATGACTCGGTTAAATTCTCCACAAATTCTTTCCAACAACAAGGACAAGACTCTCTATCGCATGTATGATTATGACACATCATGACGTGTTCTTAATCCTATCATATCCTATTAACTGGCAAAGCTTGACAGTTTTTATTTGTATAAATAACCGATACTATTGCCAGTTATGTTCCACTAGAGTCCACTAGAGTCCACTAGGTTAACAAAAAACGTCTATTCATTAGCAGCAGTTCCAAACTAGATTTTTTCAGACTTATTGCATATAATTATATTGTTTTTTTTTAGTATGTTATTTATAACAAATTCCATATATATAAAGACCAAATTGAAATTATTAGGGGTTCACATTTGTTAGTATTTGTTTTTTTAGTCACTAGTTAGTTACAATGAAAAGTATGATTGAAGATTTTCATTTACATAAAGTAGCTGGATCATTGGTTAATTAGCAATAAAACAAAGGTTCTAAATTTGAAAACAAGATCATCCATTTTTTCAAATTAAAAGATTCCAATGATCATTGTTCACTTCCTCGTTTGTTACAATTTGTTCATTTGGTGTTCATCAAACATTGAAGACAGTGCCAATCAATTTTAAGTTTCAGTTAAAGTTCAAGTTTCAGTTGTCCATTCAGCTATTTCGACGGGCTCAGTGGCGCCGTATCGTAGTGCGATGAACTGCCGCGCAGAAGGTCTGGGCTCGTTTCCCAGCCGTAGCAAGTCCTAAATGATTTTTTTACTGGCCCTCCTCTCGTGATGATCTCCCAAGTTATCCGAGTAGTATCAATTGCCAAGAAAAGCTTATCTCAAATTCCCCGTTCGGAGTCGCCATCTTGCACGTAACGGCCACAAGTACACACGCACACATGAATGGTTGTGAGAAAGCTCGGCACTGGGTACTAACAATCCTGTTGCGCCAATAAATTGTATTTTGTTTTTTATTCAGCTATTTTCACTCGTCATGAGAATTCATTACCAATCATAGACAATGACTGAAGGTCAATTCAATGACAGTCAATTTGTCTTACAATAGGTACAAGGTATTATATCATGAAAATTAAAATCGAGATTTTGATTGATTCTCTCACATTATTAAGATGATAAGGTAAACAACAAAAGAATTTTACGTATCGTCGGATTCCCTTCGATGATGGGCTAAATTAATTTCGAATAACCCAAAGAGCGAAAAAGTAGTCGTATGTGGAGGGTCACTCCTAATCATAAGCCTGTCAGTGCTACCCTAAATGAATTACATGTAAATAATTTTTATTGAACGACACAGTGTAATACCTCGAAATGGGAATGTTACCCATAAATTATTTAATTTACTGTCAATGCTGTTATGGCAATATGGATTCTACCGTATGTAAAAAAAACTCAATAAATTTGTTCACGTAATCGGTGAAATTTAAATTATATAACAAAATTATCAAATAACCAAATAAGTGAGTTCAAAGGTTGAAAGAAAGTATGGAATAAATCATCGCTTGTCAAAAGTTGTTTCCTTGCCATTTAACATGTATCACAACACAATCAAACATTTTCTGGTAACAAAGCAGCAATTAACAACAAACAGGAGAAACAGTAATTTTGTAGGGTAGTTCTGACTTACTTACATATCAGTTTTTCAATGATTTCCCCAATAACTAGCATACTGCTTATTAATAAGGAAGATATGAGTAAGCTACAATCCGCTAAGTGAAACATTCAATAACCTATCTCACCCTATCTTTCAATTAAACATCCCCACAATGTGATTCAAAAATTTTAACATAAGGAATGAATATAACAATTTGACCTTAATGATTACAAATAGAAAGTAATAGGTTTTCGTGAAAAATTTCGACCTCGAGATTTTGATTGACTCTAACATGACGATGATAGCGGAACCCAAAAAAGTGTTTTTTTCGTGTTCGTTGGTCTATCTGTCTGACTTCATCGATTTTCTTCAAACTTCGTATTCAGCGTTTGTTTGGTCATAGTTCTAGGCCTTTTTTATTTGCCTTTAGCCATGTTATTACCCGTGCCTGCCATATCAAAATCATACATAACCTCAATTTTCTCGAAAATGGTTCTAATGATTTCGATTAAACTAAATACATACTAAAAGAAAATTAGTTCAATCAATACTGCATACCCAGTTTTTTTCGAAAATATCCATATAACGGAGTTTTGCATTTAGGCCTTATAAGGAAATTTGCCAATTTCTCGCAAAATATTTCGTCAAATTGAATCAAATTTAATTTAAATACTACAAATACTGTTTGCAACAAGTGCTCATAATTAGTTTCGGTCCAACCATCCCTTATCGATATTATTCATATCGTCAAATTCTCTCATGCTTGGAATTTGATCTAATGCCCAACTGTCAAAGTAAAACTTGCGTACGACCCAGTTGTGCACCCACTACTCGTTTGTTTGTTTTTTTTCAATTTCTTCAAAAATGTACCAAAACCCAGTATAAACCCAAAATAAAGCTTCTGAAACATAAACTTTATGAAATATTTTAAATCGGAGATTATTCTTATAAATGTTGTATACTCTGCAGGGAAAAAAACTGCTATGGAATGTTTCACCAAAATGTTTGAAAATTAACGTTTGGCGGTGGTTCATTTCGCCGTTTTTCTTTTCGCAATTTTTTAACTTTCTCTTAAAAAAGAGAAAGATATTGTTTTCGTGAAAATTCGTCGGTCCGTCTGTCCGTACAGTACTCTTAAGCCTAAACGACTTGATCGAATTTCTTCTTTTTTTGGTCTTTTTTTAGACTTACAAAACGGTGACACGAAAATAGATGGATAGACATCCGTAAGTCCGCTCAGATTTACAATATATGTAAATTCTTTCTTTTTAGTACAAATTTATTTAAAAACAAATATACCCCTGTGGGATAAGGCATTAATATAATCTATCGCAAACCCACTTAACACATACGTACCATCTGGAAATTGACAATTAATTTGGCATTGTGATCGCTTGGTGGTACCTAATTAGTTTTCTATTTGGCGAAATGTAACCGCAAATATTATAAATATCCATTTCCGATACATTAATCAAATGGATTTTTATTAAAAATTTGATATGTACTTCAATATAATATAATGAAGTGCGTTTTGGAATGTGTGTGTGAATTATATTGGTGTTGAGAAAATGAACACTATACACAAATATCATGAAGTCAATTGCTTGTAAATTAGATATAGATGTCATCTAGAGTCACTAGAGTCACTGAACTATTCACTCAATGAGATTGGAATAAATGACTTAACTGATAAACAAATAAAATAATTGAATTTCATTTATTCTAACAAAAATGGTAAGCAATATTGTTTGTTACGTTCTCTGTCACGAAAACAAACATGTCTTTTAACTTATCGACATGGATTTTTCATAATAAAACGACTTCCTTAAATGAATTATAATTTCATTTATAGTGTTTGGTTTCATCTCAGTGGCTCGATATAGTACATTAACTCAAGCAAATATGATGGACTGACTAAAATCGGCTGAGAACATAATGCATCCAGACAAAGTATCAATATTGCCAATGTGCAGAAATTTTTTTTAGAAAAAAAAACTTTTCCAGATTGGTAGTTCTATTCCATTCCAACATTTGAAATAAAATATTATCAAGTAAGTCCAACGTTTTAAAATTATGACCGCAACAAGAAAACAACGTTTCAATTTTCTCGATTCTGAATACATTTGGGCAAATATTTGTTTTATACATAGTCTCTAACATAAAGAGTTAACATTCTATACAGAGGTACCCGTGATATTTTTTTCAACCGTCTGTATGCCACTAGTTTAAGGATTTTGAATTTTGAGCTAGGACGAAGAAATTTGGTATATGATCTGTCTATTCATACCACCACTACAGGTGCACAAGTCTTAAAAATACACCCACTGATAACCCCAGACTTACAAAAATAACGTTTTTAAGCAAATGAAAGGAATTTCGAAAACTTTCTTGACAAAATATTTATGTAATCACGGTTGTCTGCATTTCGTCAATGAGTCTGCATTCCATCAATAATAAGAAATAAACCAGTTTTTGGAGGCGTTTTTTTGGTAAAATTGAAAAGTTTATATAAGGACCTAGTACATTCATCTTTCATCATTTCTCCGACTTTCTGGCAACGTTTTATTTTAATAAGGTTTTTTTATGAAATGTGAATAATGGTTAAAAGTTTCAATATACATATTTATAAGGTATTGTAAAATTCTTGATTCCACAATGATGGGATGAGTTAGATAGGGTATGCAACGATTCTCACAGTGGATTGTAGATTTCTTATAAGTTTTTTTTTAAATTTGTATTCACAAGAGTAAGTGATGTTTTTTTTTAGTAATTGTAATTTACATCATCTGCATCGAAAAGCATGTACTTTTCACTGAAAGTGAAAATAATACAAATAACAAAAAGTAATTAATACTAAAGCGTGCGGTGAAAATTTGTCAAGGAATACAACCAACATTCATTTATACTGAACCCACAAAAAAGTATATCTGTGTTACAAAGCTGTTTAAATAACAACAAATTTATATTTTGTTATTGGCCGTGAGGTAAAAGTGGACCACAATAGCGACCGCTTGCGAATGCAAAGTTTATTAATTACGAAGAATAGATGCAGCGAAAGCGAAACTGTGGGCAACATCAGTTCAGATTGTATACTCTGTTTAAGCTGGCATACGCACACACAAATATCTAAATAAATAATACGAATTTATTTTTATTTCATAGTAACGTGTATTTTAATTTGATTTGACTTTAACAAATGATTTAACTACAGAACGCAAAACTACTGTTTAATCGTATATAATTGTTGTTATTATATTACAAACCAACACAGAAAAGAATTGAATAAAATAAAACAAAAATAAATACATTTGTAATAATAACATGGTTCAATTAAAAAAATTAAATTGCATTTTTAGAAGTACGTTCGTTTTTTTAGCAAATAAGATGAAATTTTTGTATATTTGATTTCCATGTGAAATTTGTAAATTACCATTATTATCGACAAAGTCGAATTGTAAAAAAAACAACACAACAAACTAAATAAATTAATACATACAAAAAAGAGATTAAATTAAGAAAGTTTTACTTATAAATAAATTAAAATAAACAAACCCAAGCAAAGAAAAAATTGAGCTAGATGTAATTACCGATATAAAATGCATTTAAGAAAAGAAATGAATAAAAATTAAAAAAAAAGTTGAGTGTATGCACATTATTTTCTAATGTTACTTACATTTTTTTGCAAAACTAAAAAGAGGAGGAGACTATGGTAAGTATGATAATTGTCGCAATTGATGTTTCTCTCTCAAATAATAATTTCATTTGGGACTACATTACATAAACGAAGAGATAAAAGTGGCTTTACAGTTTTTGGAGAATCTGTGCCGGGACCAATATAACGGCGATACTTTTTTCAATAGCGTCGATTTTTCAG
Organism: Rhingia rostrata; assembly: GCA_949824845.1. Taxonomy (NCBI): domain Eukaryota; kingdom Metazoa; phylum Arthropoda; class Insecta; order Diptera; family Syrphidae; genus Rhingia; species Rhingia rostrata. Next base: position 62,187,930 of record OX463757.1, read on the forward strand.
TAATTTTTTGTCTACTGGCTTGTCTAAATGACGATTGTTTCCAGCATCCATTGGCATTTCACCATGAACAGGCTTACGCTGGAACAACGCTTAATAATTGCAGAGACTTATTTCAAAAAAATCATATGAGAAGGCTACAATATACTGTGTGGATCGTTTTATACCCTATTCCATCCCATCCTTAATAATAATATCCCTTATATGTGGGTTTAATGGAAAACAAATATTAAAATTGAAAATGTCGCAACATATTGTTCAGACAGTTTATCAAAATCTTGTACGGTTCGAATAAAAACAACTTTTTTCTCCTGCATATGGTATGGCGTAGGGTTTTTGTATGAAAACGCTTCCAAAAAGTTACCAAAACCAATTATTTTGCATCAAATTTGTTTTCGAAATGTTTAAACTTTTACCGAAAAATGTTTTTTTATGGAAAACACTCACAAAAAGTGGGCGTGGCAAAAATCTTTGTATAGGCGAAATATAGATATTAAGATTGTCTAGATATGTTGTTCAGACTCTTTTTAAAAATCTTCAACGGTTTTGCTTAAAATTAGGTTTTTCTAAAATGGGGGCTTGGCAGTGGGCGGATTTCAAACATTTTTACACTTGTTGGAACAGCACGTACAAAGATCACATAAACCAAATTTAATGTTCCTAGGTCAAAATTTATGGCAAAAAAACCGGTTATGTACAGTCGGACGGATGGACGGACTGTAGGTAACCGGTTTGGAGGTTTTTAGTAAAAAACGCTTTTCGGTAAAATTTTAAAAATTTCCGAAAAAAAGTTGTATGCAATATAATTGGTTTTGGTAATGTTAACATTTTGTCCATATATCATTCTTACTCACGCCCACTATTTGAAGACGTTTTCATTCAAAATCCATTTGTACACCCTACGCCATACCATATGCAGGAGAAAAACGTTGTTTTTGGTCGAACCATACAAGTTTTTGATAAACTGTCTGAACAATATGTTGCTACAATTTCAATTTCAATATTTCTTTGCCATAGAACCCACATTTTTAGGAATATTAATTCAATGGATGAGATGGGATAGGGTATAAAACGATCCACACAGTGGATTGTAGCCTTTTCATATATTTGATTAAAAAGTTCCATAAAAACATAATCTCAATTGGACACGAAGATATTTTGACTTGACACCATTGTAATACTTCCTATGATGATGTGTGAAATCTAAGCCCGAAGCGATTAAACATTTGGAAGCCAACAATTTCCAATACATGGAAAAACCATATGACTCAAAGTATATGGATCGACTCAGAATCGCTAGCTGAGTCGATTAAGCCATGTCTGTCTGTCCGTCGGTCCGTCCATCTATATGGACAGACTCTCTATTCGACGATGCAGAACAAGTTTAAATTTTTTTTAAATCCGCCCACTACCACGCCCCTTTTTTTAGAAAAACGTAGTTTTAGACCATTAGATATTTGGAAAAATCGTCTGAACAAGGTATCTAGACAATCTTCATGTCTACTGCTACTACAATCTTCATGTCTACTGCTACTACTACTACTTTTCACGCCACTTTTTGGGGGCGTTTTCATACAAAAACCATTTTTAAACCCTACGCCATACCATATACAGGAGAAAAACGGTGTTTTTGGTCGAACATGCAAGTTTTTGAGAAACTGTCTGAACAATATGTTGCGACAATTTTAATTTTAATATATCTTTCCCATAAAACCCACATTTAAAGGATATTAATTTTAAGGATGGGATGGGATAGGGTATTAAACGATCCACGCAGTGGATTGTAGCCTTCCCATATTTTTTGATTGCTGCGCTGTCTTTTAGCGTTAACTATTGGTGCTGGAATAGAATAGAAACGCTGCCTGAATATATATACAATTATGTTAATGTTAGATTTTCATTTCCATTTTCAAACGTGGATACTAGCTAATTGTGATTGTTCTCGCATTTATGAGAATTTGGTTGGAGAGTGTTATTCAGTCTGTTTGTTATGATCAGCACATTTCATCAACCCACAAGTGCTTTGAATATTCACCACATTTTTCGTAATAGGGACCTTTATAAAATTGAATCGGTGCAAGAATTAAGGCTCCAGGATGTCAGTCAGAGTCTTGAATTCGTAAGCCAAAGCATTAAGCACTTTTCACCGTTTACAAACATCAGCAGAGTTGCCACTACTGAAGGGGAAAGAATCCGAAATGCAAGCATTGTAAACCCCTTCACTCTGCTAAAGTGACCGGGGGCGTTGATAAGGGACGTGTAATTATGTTGAATTAAGAGCGTTATAAAAAGATTTCTATTAAAAAGAAACATAACCAAACTGAACAGTCTAAATAGTAAACTCAAAAAATTTAAATTTGTATTAAAAATAAAAGTGGGTACCTAAAAAGTGCCTTATAAATCTAACAAATTATGTTAGTATTGACTACCAGCAAAAAAGGCAAATGGAGAGGCTAACAGCTCAAATTCCCCAGTAAAAGTTGGAGAAGCAAACTAGGCAAAAAGGGGTTAAGAAAATGAAACTACTTTTGATGAAGAACTTTAAGAAGTCTTTCAAACGCATGAAAATTATTGTTGATCAAAGAGTGGAAGAAACTTGCGAAGAAGACATGATTTTTTTCAATAAACGAGTGGTGGGTGCACGACTGGGTCGTACGCAACTTTCTCTTTATAAGGAAGTTAATTTAACGTTTTTAACAATTTGGCAAAAATACACAACAATATTTATTTTGATTTATGATGCTAAAAATCATAAAAATAATGTCGAAATGTGATAATACGAACGTTTATTCCGTAATTGACATTAATTTGTGTCCATGCGAATAGTAATGACTTTCCGTTAATGGCCAAAACTGAAAATTCCGTTTGGGTATAATTGGCCCAAAATCAGTTATGTGGAACTCATAAAAACAGTAATAGTAATAGTTTGCGAGAAATTGAAAATTTTCTTAATATGGCCTATATGAAAAAATCCGTTATAAGGATTTTCTCGAAAAAAAAACTGAGTATGCAATTTTGTTGGAACTAATATGCTTATAGCATATAAGAAGTTTAATCAAAATCGTTGGAGCCGTTTTCGAGAAAAATGGTATTAAGTATGATTTTTATGTTAAAAATAATCAAAATCTCGAGGTTGAAAATTTTCACAAAAACAATATCTCTCTCTTTATAAGAGAAAGTTAAAAATACTAAAACATCTGGGCCAGATCACAAATGCTACTTTTAGATAAAAGTATGTGCCAACCTAGCGAAGTAACCTTATATCGGTCAATGTCGATACTACCAATGCTTCAAAATGTAATAAAAGAAAATCACTAGTTTGGCCTCATGAATAAAAACTTTAATATTGATCGGGTGCATACAATAGAATAGTATTTTGTAAATTCATTAACCTTGTTAGAGCGTATTGTATTTTCATATTTGTTTCCTCTATTGTTGTGCCAACTGCTAGTATTGCAGTATCAACGGCAAACGTTGTCACTATTGTATCGTTTGTTTATGGGATATCACGTCTAAATAGGAGATACAACAGTGGTCCAAGGACGCTTCCTTAAGGTACTCCTGAAATTATTTCTTTTAACTCTGAATATTCGTTTCGAAGTAAGAGTCTATGCTTAAGGTATGACACTAGTATTTTATATAATTGTTGAGGCAGAACTTGTCTTAATTTGCATTGAATGCCTCTATGCCAAACCTTGTCGAAAGATTGCGACACGTCAAGAAACAAGGCTGAGCAAATTTTCATTCCAATTTTAGTCGAATTCGAAAGCAAGTATTCAACCGATTTAGATGTGTTTTATCTTTCAGGGAACGAGTTTGGTGCCATCTTTTACGAGCTTTTCTTTTTTGTTTAACCAAATCTTTTATTTCCGGTGGGTACTCGATATTACTATAGCCCAATATTTTGCCTTGTTTAGGAGTATTGCTACATGCTGCTTTTTGAACGGTATCGATCGATAAAGGTGTCAACCGCGACTTCGAGATGCAATGGGATTCTAAGCGATACACCCAGTCAAATATTGTTTTCAATATCGTTTTTGAAGCCTTCCCAGTTGGTTTTCGCGTTTGTTAGTCTGTGGGTGGGCTTTTATTTCTAATGAGTGACTTCCTCGTTCTTAGAATGTCCGGAGAATGATCAGAAAAAAGATCGAAGCATTCTTCAACTCTGATTGGATTGGATGGCAGAAATTTTACAAAGAAAACTAGTGGTGGGTGCACGACTGGGTATACAACGTTCTCTTTCACAGCGAGTGAATTTGACGTTTTAACAAGTTGGTCCAAATACTCAATAATATTTATTTAGATTGATGATGCTAGAATGGTATAAATGATGTCGAAATGAGATTATACGAACGTTTATCGTCGGTTCGACTTGACCGATTTTCTTCAAACTTCCTATCCAGCCTTTTTTCGTCATAATTGTAGTCCTTTTTTTTTTTGCTTTTAGCCACGTTTTTACTGGTGCCTGCCATATAAAAATCATACATAACCCAAATTTTCACAAAAACGTCTCTAACGATTTTGATTAAACTTGATATATGCTATAAACATATTAGTTCCAAGAAAACTGCATACCCAGTTTTTTCGAGAAAATCCATAAAACAGATTTTTGCATTAGGCCATATATTGAATGAAATTTAGTTTGTATACTACTATTACTGTTTTCATGAGTTCCACATAATTGGTTTTGGCCCAATTATCCCCAAACCCAATTTTCAGTTTTGGCCAATAACGGAAAATCATTGTTCAATTTTAATTATGGAATAAACATTCGAATGATCTCATTTCGACATTATTTATAGCATTCTAGAATTATTAATCGAAATAAATATTATTGTGTATTTTGGCCAAATTGTTAAAAGCGCCATTAACTCGCTTTGTAAGAGAAAGTTGCGTACGCCCCAGTCGTGCACCCACCACTCGTTATAAATAGGGATGCTTCAAATCTAGTTTTTTTTTATATATAATTTACATTACACGTACTCAAGGGGTTATGAATACCCTTTTATATGTTACCATAATACGAGCGTTTGAGAAGGGGAAGAAAGAGAGGATAGGAAAGATTTTGGATGTAGTGGAGACTTCTCCATGGGTGGTGTCCGAACTAGCTTCGGGGAGTCACTTTTTCTTGTGTTCGTTAAATTTGAAGAAATTCAATATGGTGTGCATACTTTTAGGTATTACACCGACCTTTTTATATCTTTTAAATAAAAGTGAAATAGATTTTGGTTGGGATTGAACGCACCTTCCACTCAACAGACGAACACATTACCGCTACACCGCGGCCACCCACTTAGTCTAATTTTATGGATGTAGAGCATGGTAATCAAGATATCCTTCAATCTTTAATCTTTCCTGCATAAGCAAGGGAAAAGTTACTACCAAAGGCCATTGGCATTCCTAGTAATCATTTTTAAGAAATCTATTATTATCTATTATCTACGTCTGTTGCGAAAACTATTTTCAAGCTTTACTAGACTGTCGAAAATAAGATTTTTTCGTTTCGCTTTGTTCCTCAAATTTCGAAAGAATAATCGAAAAAACGTTTGATATTTTTATCGGATACTGTAGCTTAAGTATAAGTTTGTACATTTGGTTTTGGATGTAATTGTTTAATTTTTTGTTTTTCGACTGTTTTCTGCTTTGGCTTTTATATAAGTTAAGACGAAATTTCGCAGCCGAAGTAATTTGCGGTATGATCGTCTTTACAATTAATGCAAATAGCAGGAGTTTTCTCAACTTACCCGCACATTTAACACACCGCGTCTACTTCTGACAAAAGGTTTTCGTATGATTATATGCTTGGCGGCGCTTGAACTGAGTAACTAAGTTTGAATCCTTACGCATGGGTTCGATGTTTACAAAAATAATAAGAATTGTTGTGTTAATATTTTTTTCAAACTTTCTGCTTTATTGAATGTGAGTATAAATAATGGCAGAAAGGCGTCAAGGCCTTTCAGATTTATTCTCAAAAGAGTACTATTATATATTATCTGCATTAAGTTTGCGAGATAATAGACGGTAACTTTTGGGTCTTTTACGCAGACTTTCAATGTATTTTTTTTTTTTGAGTGAAGTTACTTGGTAGCCTGATAATGATAACCATTTGATCAATATATGCAACTTGTTCTAGTCGTCAATACCGATCACATTAATATGCGGTGGGGGCGTTATTTTAGCTTTATTTAATATTCTCTTTATCGTGGTTTATTAATTCAGTAGAATATACAGCTTTGCTTTTTTCACCAGCCTTTTCTTTAGAATACAGTTGATTTCGCGGCTCAGTTCTTTTTCGTCCGTTTGGTATTCTGAAAGAACGGGGCAGTTTGCACTCAGTTTTGGTTGATTAGTTAATTTTAATGAACTCTTTAGGGTCATGTTTTCATCCACACGGTGAAGAATTTCTATCCGACGCTCTTCGCAGAGCAGTTCCACATTGTTAAGCATAGTTCGAAGAACGTTGTTTTCGTCCTCAAGGCTTTTAATTTTCACTGAGCCTCGTTTTTCGTGAACCGACACTTCTGGCGTTGTCGAGCTCCTAAAGACGCACATATTTTTTTGAGGTCCAGATGTAGGTGACCTCATTACTCTTGAACTTTTTCCGAAAGCGTTACAAATTCCCAGAATTCGTATAGCCGACATCCGAAGAAGGTGGATTTTCAAGTAAAACTATATTGCCACCTAAGTTATTACATTTTATTATTTTATTCACTGCATTTTCAATTTTTTGTACACGCTTTAAACTCGGTATACGGACATACAGCTTTCCGTTTTTGTTTCATAAAACTGGTTAAAATGGGCTTACAACTCCAAAACAGCATTTTTATACATATTTATCTTACACCAAATAATACTGCATCCAAAATGATGTTCATAAAAGCGTTTTTAAAAAAACATGTTCTTTCGGGTTAAATCTTAGAGTTTTTTAATCAAGATCTAGCGTGACTTGCGAATCGAATTCCCAGTTAACGCTTCGACCGATTTTGATGGTCGTCCACTTATTTTAAAGCTGAAGAGCTCTAGTTAACAAAAAAATACAGCAATACATTTAAACTACATACAATGAGAAATGCGCGTCATTTTGTAAATCTGAACTATTAAAAATCATCAAAATCATACATCTTTCCGTTTTTTTCATAACACTGATTAAATGGGATTTACAACTCCAAAACAATATTTTTCTTCATATTTATCTAAAAGCGTTTTTAAAAAAAACATGTTTTTCGGGTTAAATTTTAGAGTTTTTTAAATGTTTCGGACGTCTAGCGTGACTTGCTAATCTAATTCCCAAAGATATTGACATCAGTGTTCTAACGCAACGTGATGTTTGCTAGTCTAGAGAGGCAATCAGCAACAATGGGTATAGTAAAGGGTGATCCATTTCGAGGTTCCCTACTTTTTTAAAGAAAAAAACACAGAAAATTCAAATTTAATGGAGAATGTTTATTATCATTTGAAAGAACATTCTTTGGCATTTATTTTTTGAAGATTATGTCTTTCAAATGTTGGCCGTTGCTACGTCGCAGATGGTCCATCCGTTGAGTCCAATTTTCGATCACTCGTTCGAGCATTTCGACTGGTAACTGGTGAATGACACCCGTGATGTTTTCCTCCGAGGCCTGAATCGAAGCGGGTTTGTCGGCATAAGCTTTTGACTTTACATATCCCCACAGGAAAAAGTCTAAAAAAAAGTCTATTAACCAATAATGAATGCTGGGTCTCAAAATGGGTGATGGTGTTGCGAATAGTACGCTCAGTAGGCCGATTATATTGACCATAAGTTGAGCGAAGTGCACGAAACACATTCCTCACAGAACGTGAATTTTCATAATAAAGTTGAACAATTTGTAAACGTTGTTCACGCGTAAGTCTTTCCATTATGAAGTGCCAAAAAATACTAAACAATCACACGTGATCTGTCAAAAAAGGCTATTGAAAAAAGTATCTCTACTTGGATCACCCGTTAGTTAATGAGGGTAAGACTTAGTATAAGCTGTCATCGCGAAACAACGCACAACACCGATGAATTGGACAGATTGACGGATATAACTTCGAGGAAATACGGGACTTTGTTACATTGGCTACGCTATTAATTCTGACAACATCTTGTCAGAAATTAAACAAAGAATTATGCTTGCCAAACACTGTTTCTTCGAGCTAAGAAGGAAATTCACCCTTATCATCCCAGTACTGCTTTACGGCGCTGAAGCATAGACCGTGTCAAAAGTCAATGAAGAAATCCCGATTTGAGAAGAATTTTTTTTTTTTCGAAAAATCGTCTTTCCCGTTAACGTTGACGGTCTATGGAGACGAAGATTAATCCAAGAGCTATACGAGCTGTACAGCAACATCCTAGTTAAAAAACTTCGCATTGGACGTCTAAATAGCTAGGACATGTAGAACGAATTTACACCAATACTCCGGCTCGCAGAGTCTTCAATTCCCAGCCAGACGTCGGACGTAGTAGATGAAGATCTCGCCATAAATGGCGCGCAAAAGTAGAAATTGACTTCAACCAACTTGGAGTGCGCAACTGGAGGCTGTTAACTAAGGACCGGACTAATTGGAGAGGCATGTTTGGTTGAGGAACATTAATATTAAATTTATATTGATTTAACCAACGGATGTTGCTAATCATACTTGATCGACTTATTATTTTGGAGATCATAATCAATTTTAATCAAAAATACAAATACAAATTTTTGTCGCAACAGGTTCTTTAGTACCCAGGGCCGAGCTTTCTCACAACCATTCATGTGTACTTCTAGCACGATGGCTGGACCTCCTGTTTTTTTGTACATACTATTTCAAAATCAGTATTCGTAGCAGAAAGATCTACCATTTTATTTCTAATAAATCACAAAGTGTGTTCAGGTGAGTTTTTTTTTCGGAGATCTAATAAACTACTAAAAACGGTTTTATAATGAATACGAACGCCCGAGTTAAGATAAGCTTTTGTTGACAATTGATACAGCTCGCATGATTCACCGTATGATCGCAATAGGAGAGCCACTAAAAAGACATTTGTTGCTACGGCTGTTAATCGAACCCAGGACCTTCTGTTGTTCATCTAGGTATTCATCCAAAAACTTTCACAGTATGTATATACAAATTAATTTTTTTTTCGATAAAGAAAAGATTAATTGAGTAATAAATAAAAAAAATGTAAGAATGATACATAAAAATATATGAAATAAAAACCCGCAAACTTCTCTTTTTCTTTCATTTGATCTTTATTTTAGATAGTAGAAGAAGAAAAAAAAATGTTTATGTAAGCCTATGTGGAAAATAAACTATGTTTGCAATTTAAACTGTAATGTTCTTGAGCTTACGGTTAAGTTCTTCAAATTTCAAAATCTTCCTAATAAAGAAATCTCCATACCGATGCGAAACTTTAGTGTCAGCGATATGAATCATATCGTTATCAATGTAAAAGTCCAACTGAAAAAAAAATATAATTATAAAAGATGTTGGGCGATTTTGGTAAAGTGTCTTACTTCAGATCCAGATTGGAATTGTCCCTCTAGACCACTTGATCCCTTGGTCCAGACAAGGTTCTTCATTTTATGCTTGAAGCAAAGCAGGCGGATGAGCAAAGACTTAATTTCATCATCGCTCTTTGCATCGATAAAAGAAGCCAGCTTCTCCAATGGCAGGGTAGTGTACAATTTCAAGTAGGACCTTGTTGTTGGAACGTCCTTTTGCTGACGAACCTCATCCATAAATACTTGCAATTGATGTTCCATTGGATCCTTGACGTAGTCCTCCATGGGAGCATCAGCGGATGGCGGGCATGGACTGACAAATCGTGGACAAGCGAATAAGAAGAACATCTTGAATGCTTCCAAATCGCCGCACTGCATCTTGTACATATTATCTTGGTAATTCTTTTCCCTAAGAACTTGCTGGATTGACTCATCGATACATTGTGGGTGCAATACCAAGCATATAGCCAGAAGGTGGTACATTTGTTCGGCTTGCTTGTTGATTTGATCGTTCTGATAAGAACGCGTGCTGTACAACTGCTTTGTGCGTTGAATGTACAAGAGAATTTCAGAGAAAGTGCGAATAGCGTCAGCATAACGGCGCATCATCATGTAGGCGAATCCCACGTAGTAGGATGTAGAAATTTGACAAGCTGGGATGTGTGAATACTGAGATTTTTTGTGGATCTCAATTGGCTCGAGTACTTTGATCGCCTGGTAGTAATCTCCAAGAAGCGAATGAACGCGCAATAGTCCGACTAGAGAGAAATAACCCAACATCTTGTAAAACGAATGTTCTCCGAATACTCCAGCTACAGCTTGAGGGTCATTGCCCTGTGAAATTGCCAACAATTGCTTCTTGATGTTGGAGATGTCAACCAGTGAATGGAGAACGTTCAATATGCACAAGATGCTCCACACGTTGTTGTGCTGGTTGCACAGCTGTTGGATCTCTTCCTGACTCTTATCAGTAAGACGTGCTCTATAAGAAAAACAAACAAAAGTTACCCATAAAACAATACATCAATATCATAGATCTTACCTGTATTGAGCGAAGTTTTGGAACTGGTAAACAAACTCATCAACCAATTCCCACAGCCAAATGTCGGGCAGTTCTAATAAAACTGGGCTAGGTGACGAGATGATAAGATTAAAGAAATCGCAATAGTTGAAGAACGAATTGATACGTTGCTCCAATTTTGGTCCACCGGAAAGCCTGGCATGAATATGACGATAATACAATTCCTTGTAGAGAATTAAAAAGACTTTGTCATGTTCAACCAAAGCCGAGACTTCTTGCTCATCAGGCCACGAGCACTTATCGAAATGATGATCACTTATCTGAGGAAAGGTGTTCTCATACATATTCTGGATATCGAATAGAGTTCCTTCCTTTATTGCTTGGCAGAAGTTCATCAAAAAATATTTGACATTCTCAGGCATTTGTTTGGAGTAATAGTTGCGTTCGTACTCCAAGTCTAATTGTGGATCACCAGTGTGACCGAATTCATCATAGATATCCTGGAAAACAAAAATGATTATTGTAGCCGTAGTGCAAGAGCTCAATTTGGCAGTATTAGCTGGCAAACATACATAAGTTTGGTTATGTTTAATGCAAATATTTCAACCCCTATTTACGGGCGATATCCTGCATATTTTAATTGTTTATATATTTCAACTTACTTGATTTCCAAAATCTTCGCCACCGTACATTGTAAAGGATAGATATTTGATTATTTCCTTAGTTTAAATTGAAAATTGCCAGCAAATTGACAGAAACACGCCAGCAATCGAATTACTCAAGGAATAAAGGAGCGAGATGACAACAGAAGCATTAGAGTGAGCCGACGAGACTACGACAGTATTAGTAAAAAGGTAATGTTTGATTTGCGAACCATTTGGCGCACTTGTGTACTATTGCTCAAACTAAAGTGTGAACATACATTTTAGTAAAAAAATATATATATAATTATTTAAGTGGTCCCGGTACCAGAGATAAAGTGAGGAAAATTAACTCTATATAATCGTAATATATGTAATAATCGTGTAATAATCGGTTTGTCAGTGCGAGATCATCATACTTTCGTGATTGAAATCGAGTTAACTCGAGAAATTAGTTTTTCAGTCAACTTAAATCCAGAATTAACTTCAAGTTAGCCCAGCAAGAACAGTGAGTTAACTATGAGATGAAACGATCAGATATTTTTTACAGATGTGTGGACATTTTATTAAAATAGAGAAACTATTTTTTCAGTCAATTTAAACACGGAGTCAACTTCTTGTTCTTTAATCAAGTTCTCCAAGTAAACCCTGACATTAAATGATCAGATCTCAGCTACTCGGAACTGTTTTAAATATTGAGTGTGACTGTTTTAGGAAGAAAAAAAGCATTATTACTAGTTGGGGGGAAAGAAAATCAATCAGATTTTATTCATTTCGTTAACTTTTGACAGCAAAATTGATAAATCGTGAGTGCTACCAAAGAAAGGGGACAAATTTAGTCATGCACTACAAAACTGCTTCATGATAGTTAACTCTGGATTAAATTTATTCCGTTAAATTAGTAAGTTAAATATGGGTTAACTCAGAGTTAACTCAGCACTAAAACCCGGGTCTTAGGCCGTGTGTCAATTGCGTTAAAATGGGGGCGTCAGTTACATTAAATGGGATTTGATTTCAATAATATTTTCAATAATTTCCCAAAAGTATTGAAACAAAATTATTTTCTTTATATTCACTTGTTTTAAAATAATACGGAATAGATTTCAGAAAATAAACATAAAAAACACTCTTAATTATTTATTATTATCAGTAACAAAAATAATGTTATATGATTTGTGTTCATGATTGAGAAAATCACATCTATTTACTTTGTACAAGCTAAGCATATTTCGCATATAATATATAGCGAAACGATTGAAATCATAACATTTTTGTAACCATCCATTGTCGAAAACCCATTTTTAGTTTACTTTAAAACGTAAATTACATTTTCTTGTACAAAAATAAATGTTTTTTGCTTTTGATTTTATAATCTGAATGATGTGTTTTTTTCCCAGCACATTTGAACACTGGTAATGACGATTAATACAAGAGTGTGCTATCCATCTCTCTCACTCCACAGTAGGTATACCAAATGTCAAAAAGTAGACACTGGATCAATTTTAGGGAGCTGTTGACCAGGATAAAATTTTGAAGTCTTCATTCACCACATTAATGTCAAAAATTATCTGCTGGCTAACATTTTAATGCAATTGACACACGGCCCAAGTGTATCTGTATACTAGAGCACTTACTCGCGAGCTGAACGTTGTAAGAATTTTGCTAACTAGAAAGTCGACAACTTAGATGAAAGTACACTCGAACAAAAAATCTCACCTGAGGTAGGAAAGCTAATCTAGCCGTGTGTCAAATGTAATGCAAATCGTAAAAAAAAAACTAAAATTGAATTTTTAAATAAGATGGTTTAAAAAATGTTATGATTACATTTGTTTCGCTATATGTGATATATGATTAACATGAAAAAAGTAGGGCAGATATCTTTAATCATTGGCACAAATTGTACAACAATATTTCTATTAGAGACAATAATTTATAATTAAGGGATTTTTGATGATCTTTCTGGAAATCTATTCGGTATATTTTTATTACAAGAAATAGTAAAAAAAGGAATATTGTTCTAATTCTTTTGAAAAATTATTGAAAATAGTATCCCATATAATCCAATTGACACAGCAAAAATTTAACTTTTTTTACCCCTGCAGAAATTTCAAAATTAGCCAGTGGATAAAGTTTAACCCCTATTTTAACGCAATTGATAGGTATACGGCCTAAGGGAACACGTGTATTGTAATAATATACCTAACTAACTGTATGATTCAGCTAATCCGTTTGTATTCTAAATAGTAATTCCGCTCGTAAAAGTATTAAAGTAAAAGGTATCATTTTCATGTCACGGTAACACTGAATAACTAGCATGAATGACACTATGACAGTTCTATTTTATTTTGCCCTACGAAAGATCGAGTTCCTGAGGTTAGGCATTTCAATTATTTATAAATCATAACATAAAAATAATTTACTTACTTTTTATTCTACAAGAAGTGCTTACTGGTAGCTGCTATTCGAATGGATTGACATAATTACATATATTTCAATCCACTTGTTACACTTGATTGTCATAGCGACCTTTGACACGACGGCCAACATATAATTCATAAAGTGAAAATACTCGACTTTCTACTTTGAGCAACAGGCGTACGCAATGGCAACAAAACGACGACCGATTCGACCAGTCAACACCAACATGAACTTTCGGCCTGGGGGACCGGATATTTCTAGATCTGAAGCAAGAGGTACCCGCCCCACCGCACAACCGACAACAATCAAGGAAATTATCATCACCACAATAATGTACGTCTGTAAAAAGACGATTTTCTTCGACACGAATCTAAAAGTGGCTCTTTACCTGGGAAGCCTGTTCCTTATTTCACTAATTGGAGATTTCATCCCATACCCCAAGACATACTTCTCCCGGTCGGATAATCTATTCAACGTGTTTTTCGTTAAAATCGGTTGGGGATGGACGTTACTATTTAGTTTGCCATTTTCCGTAATGACATCAATTGTACTATGCTGTGGTGACAAGAAGAAGATGCTTACACATCATCTGCCTCGCATAGCAATTGCGACGTTCTTTTGGTTTTTCTGGACGAAGTTATTTAACGTGATTGAGACGTCGTATGGTAGGTGCACCGTTCGTGGGTTTGACAGTAAGTCGTCTTGCTTGCGCGCCGGACATTTATGGAATGGATTTGACATATCTGGACACGCTTTCATACTAATTCACTCGAGCCTGGTGCTCATTGAAGAAGCCAGACCAATTGTAAAATGGGAATCGATTAAGGAGCATTTAAGAAACGAATTGCACAATAGAAGTGTATCTGAGCGATCTAGTACGAATCCACTGAGAAATCTAAGTGATGAGCAGATGAAAATGTTAAACATGTTGTACGATAGATTGACGCCAGCCATTCGTACTCTATTCATTGGCATAGCCGCTCTGCAATTGCTGTGGGATGTGATGCTAGTCGGAACTATGCTCTATTACCACAAGATGATAGAGAAGGTGGTGAGTGGTATCATTGCCATCCTCACGTGGTATTTTACCTATCGATTTTGGTATCCATCAAATGCTTTACCTGATCCAGCAGGAAGTGGATGCTTTTTCTATCAACGTGAACGATCAGACACGTTTATATACAAACGGACTCCTAGCCTGACACCGACAACCCCTACACAGCGAACAGCGACGACCACTGGTCAAGTGCCGATGTTCATGGGGTTGCCAATATATACAAATACACGAGCATCTCAAACTAACACCTACACTTCTTCAAATCTAACTGAATTTTCATCTTAAGACAACATTTTTGCAATAAACTGATTTTCATGTCAACATCGATAGGTATAATTAAGGGTCTTTCTTTCGTTTTTGGTGTAATACTTGTTATAATATGATTTGTTAAAATTTTTTTTATATATATTGTCATTTATTTATTATTTAGTTTGCAATCCATGTCTGTGTGGTTTTACAGTGGTGTGAAATAAATCCTGTTTATTTTTTTGTTAACGTTAGTTTTGTTTTTGCTTGGCTGCGTACTGTGTATTGTTTCCTGTTGCACGTTTTATAGTTTATAGATGTAAGTAAAGTATAAATGTTTTTCATACAATTATGATATGTGATAATGATATTATATCTCGTGGGTGCTCGAATAAATAAGTTTTTAATTTGGGAAATTCTATTTGTTGATAAGGATCTGACGTTAATTTACTTTCAAATAGATAAGCCTAAACATATACAACCAACAGTTGTTCGAATTGGGAGGCCATTTAATAAAATGTATTGGTTGAATAAGAGGTCTCTTTGCATGATTCTGCGTTTCAACATAAAAAGAGGGCACTTCTCTACATTTGCGAGAAATGACTAATACTCTTTAGGATTACATTTTATTTTTTTATACGTGACCAGTTTCGGGAAGACGTCATAGTCTAAACTGAAATCACCAACGTTCTTGGATATCAGTTTTTTTATGGTATAGGGAGTTCGTGCTCTGCTTGTCCTCATAATGTTGTAAGGTAATTTATCGTCTATGGTTTAAAATTATGAACATAGACAGGTCACATGCCGTGTGAACTGATGTTATATAGCTTTCAATTTTTTTCTTTTATTAATTTAATTTATTGTCTACGTGTACATATTCATGTTATTGCTTTTTTGGGCTCCCTGGCAATTACCGCAGATTGCAATCTTAAAAATAAGTAAAATGTTGGACAGGCTTTTTTTTAAAGCAAAGATTTATTTGTTTATAGTCTTAGCCTTTTTACAGAATGCGTACCTGCTAAAAAGTGTAAATTTTAGTTTCTCTACATTGAACTATTTCGTCCTTTGTTATTGTCCACTTTCTATTCGAGTTACTCCAACAAAATTGATTGTAAACATTTATTTTGTTTCAAAACGTCTCAATTGACAAATTTTAAAAAATCTTTCAATCGACAGAAAATGTTAAAGTATTCGTAATTCCTTAGTAAGTAGAGGACTAATACCTGAAACACATGTTCCACTTAAGCAAAAAGTGTCAGCAGGGGCAGCATAAGTGTAATACACGTTTTAATAAACAAAATAATACATCAACATCCAAAAAATTGCAATCACAATTAATTAATTGAGTTATGTAAAAAAGTTAAAGTAGTTTTAGTTGTTCGTCTATTTTACATCATCTCGATGATTAGTTTTCCATTTTTCTTTGTGAAAGCATCCATGTACTTTTATTATGAAGATTTGACAGTTTTCTTCATTTTCAATGTTAAATATACCTATATGAACTGTGTGATTTGGTTAATAGCGTTTTCGATTGGGATACAAAATGCACTCTGTTTTGATACAGATCACTTCTTTTGATCTAGATCAATTTTATTCGTTTTCGATTAAAATAAGCAGCATTTTTTTATTTAGATCGCTTTAGAAATCTCAATTTCAAGTGAGATTTACACCTACACACACTAACACAAAAAAATTTGACGTCTGACTTATGTCAGTTTAAAGTTGCCTTTCGAAGTATGCTTTGTGTTTTATTTATAGCTTTTGGAAATAAAATATGTATTTTCATTAAAGGAAAAATTGAATCAACATTAAATAATTTGTTGGAATATTCTTCCTCATCATCTTCATCAAGCGACAGTTTCTTGGATTTCCACAAAAAAAAAAAAAACAATTCCTCATTCATTGTTACAACAATGTATTTATATACCTTTTCCTCATTCCTTTTCAAATGGCACACTAACACACACACAAACAGATCAATGGGTGCGTTCCGGATTTCAGTTTTGCCAAGCTAGCTTTTCCGGTGCTGCTCTCATTGGTCAATCGACCATTTTAGTAACGTGATATTTGAGGGAAAATGACTGACGAAACGAGTTGCAAAAGCTCATATATCTTCCACCTGTCATGAAAATGTTTTTGATTTCACATCAGTAAAATTACCCGATAATAAAGGTTTATTTAACTTTTCTGATAAAGAATAATTATCCTCAATAGATAAAAGTAAAAGGAAATCTATATATATTGAATAATTATATTACAAAATAAAGGTTGGAATAGTTTGACATTTACATTTCAACTTAGTAAGATTCAGTTGTAATCAATTTTCAGTTGTAAACTGACAGCATCAACGTCGATGCATGAACATGCCTAGTAAAACACATTGAGCAGACCTTCTCACCTCGACTTGATGTATACAACAGAAGGCGGCGATTTTTTTAAATACATCCACATGATTAATTAAGTAACTACTTAATTACTAATTAATTTCCGATACCTTTATCCTTAATAAGAGTGTTACGGACGACTCATATGAACTGTAGAATTAATTTCCTGTTATATTTTTGTTATTATTATTTTTGTAATTTATTAACATACAATAAATTTTAAAGCACTAGCTGCCAGGGCTTTCGGCTTTTCCTGTTCTATTTACGTAACTAAGACACGATTGACCAATTGCCAAAGCAGAGATTTTCTGCAACAGGCTAGGACTAACATTTTTTGGATTTGTCACCTAACCCTTTCTGCTAAAAGACTACAGCTGTTTAGTTTGTATCATTTTAAGTTCATCATTATTTTTAGCTGAGTATGGAAAACTGTCGTTTGACAGAAAAAGTTTCTCATCTGTTATTCTATTCTTGAGCAAAATCTCAGGTTAAACGTTGAACACAAAATAAGCGTGTACCTAAACTCATTTATGAACCCACCCTACAGTACATTCGCAAAAACTTTCCCAATAAATTCAGTCAAATCGCAATCTATACCATAAATCTACTTTATTCAAGTGATTTATCAAGTATTGCTCGATTTAAGCAGTCTGCCACCAACAATAAACAATCACGCGTTTGACAATCTTGCAATTTCACATCCATCACTCAATGCGCACGAAAATAAAAGAACGCAAATCGAACTCAAATATAGTAAAAATAATAGGTCTGATCCCGCTAATAATAATTTTAATGATTCTTAGTAAGTGATTTATAATTCATATAATAAAATGATAGCTATGAATGTGACTGGCGCATATCATAAGAAAAAAAAACAGTGACAGCTACTTTTCTGTATCAGAATCTAGAATACTTCTCCAAGAAAATTAAATTTTTTAGCATGAATATCTACAGACTGGTTAACTTGGGCCCTAACCAACCTGCCTTTCACCAGTATACCAAAACTGGACATTGCTCTGTATAGTTAGCTCCTATAATCGCTTTCAAGTCGATAAATAAGTAAGGGTAATATGGTATCGATTTGAAAATTCCGGGTCTTTTCCCGGATCTCTCGAGGTGTGAAGATTCAATTAGTTGCATATTCTCTGGACTAAGACACCACTGATTGGGGCTGCTCAGATTGTTTATTATTAGTTTCGGGACCAACTTTATCATCATTAAAGAAAAAGTCCTCACATTCTAGTTCTCATAGAGAAGCAAAAAAACTCAATGATTGATAAAACGTATCTTCGCTGTAGGTTACTGATTATAACCTACATGTACGTCTCCGTTTTTAAGGAAAGGAAATGAAAAGCCACACAATGTTTTGTATTGCTATTTTCGCTATAAAAATATTCACTTAATTATCAATATTAATGCCTGTAAAAAACGTTAGGTATACGCCCTAGATCTTTGTTAAATACAATTTTCTAAAAACAAAAAAAGGCCATTTATTAAGCAGCATTTACTTATAAAATAAAATAACAACAGTGCGAAACGACTATTTGTGAGCGAATGCAGCAAACATAGCCATTCCAATTACACCAGCTCCAATTTTATAATTGGATGGTGTCTTCGACCATATATCTTTTAAGATTTCAACATTTGTTGGCATTAGTTTAATAAATGAATTTCTTTGCTTAAAACGCAGGAAGTAGCTTTCAACTTTGGGAAGTTTTCCAAAAGCCCAATAATAGTTTTCAAAGCCTAGGGTATAAAGCCGATGCAACAATAATCCAAATGATACATCTACTGCGGAGAACTCTGCCGATAAAAGCCATTCTCTTTCTGGATTTATTGATAGTTCTTTTTCGAAGAACTTTAATATCTCGTCAAACCTTTCGAGAATTCTTTGAAATTCCACTCTGGAATAAACCATCTGCTTACGACGATCTTGCAAATCCAATTTTTTCACTAAAGCGGTTTTCCTAAACGTTTCGGCTTCATTGACAGATTTTTTCAAAATTTCGTAGACCTTTTCGTTATTTTCTACAAAGAGACATAAACATGAAAAGTTCATAGTAAAAATAAGAATTTAAAAAAGATTTTTTTTTAAATACCTACTGAGGCAAGATTTTCGAATTGGTCCAATAAACGGTGGCTTTGGTGTCAATTTCAGATCATCATGTATAAAGGATCCTAGGCTAAGAGCTCCAACTGGTAATTGCTGTAGAATCTCCTCATACAGCAATTGTTTTGTGTACTCTTTTGAAGAGGTATCAGTTGGTACAAGTGTTGGATATGTTCCTATTCGAAAAATGTTTTAAAATATATGTTTAAATAATGAAGATATTTAAATAATGAAGATATATACCTCCTTTAAATTTTCCTTCCAAATAGTTAACAATGTATTTAGAATCTGGAATAATAAGGGCACCATCTTGTAGAACTGGTACATCCCCCTTTGGGTTTAAGTTGAGAAACCATGATGAAAACTGCTCACCATTACACAGATCCAATATATATGGTGTAAAATCGATATTCTTTTCGTAGAGTATAAGTAAGATCTGTATAAACATAAAAAAATGTAAGCTTTTGAAGTTATTGATCATGTAATAACTGCAAGATTAGGAAGTAGTAAATATGCGTTCTTTTCATTCCTATGACCAAACATTAAACATAATGCCAATAATTTTCAGTATTAGGCGAAGCGATGTTTTTTTTTTACTCTTGCTTAAAATAATTTGCGAATATCCACTATTAATAATTATTAAAAGCACAAGTTATTCCCTTAAGGTAATTGATATGCAACCACCCGTCCTGAGTGATGTGAGGATAGCAATATCTAAACTCAAGCTCAATAAGGCTGCCGGAAATGACGGCCTTCCCACCGAGCTTTATAAGGCCGGCGGAGATGACTTGGTAAGAAACATCCACCAACTCATAAGCCAAATCTGGTCTGAAGAAAGTATGCCTCAATAATGGAACCTCAGCATCGATTGCCCGATACACAACTACAGGGGCATAAATCTCCTCAACATCGCCTACAAGATATTATCTGCCGTAACGTGTGAACGCCTGAAACCGTTTAACAACAACATGATCGGCCCTTATCAGTGCGGTTTTAGGCCAGGATAGTCCACAACCGACCAAATTTTCAAACTTCCGCAGATCCTAAAAAAAAAACCCGTGATGTCCAAATCGATACCCACCACCTATTCAACGACTTCAAAGCCGCATACGACATCATTTATAGACACGAACTATACAGAGCCATGTCTAGTTTTGGTATACCGCCCAAACTCGTCCGTTTGTGTAGGATGACGATGGAGAATTATCGCTGCTCCATCAGGGTCGGAAACGACCTCACAGACACATTCGATACCAAAAAAGGTTTTAGGCAAGGCGATGCGCTATCATGTGACTTCTTCAAATGTATTCTTGAGAGGATTGTGCAAAACTCACGAGCCAACACCAGAGGCATAATTTTCCAAAAATCGGCACAACTACTAGCATACGCCGAAGATATTGACATCATTGGTCGGACACAACGTGATGTCATAGCCCTGTTTGCTAGTATAGGGAAAGAAGCGGCAAAAATGGGCTTAGCAGTAAATGAGGGCAAGACGAAGTATATTCTGTCAACACGAAAGCACACACAACATTGACGAATTGGACAAAACGTGACCATTGACAGATATAACTTAATGGGACTTTGTCTATCTCGGCTCCGCTATTAACTCTGACAACGACATCTCGTCAGAAATTAAATGAAGAATTACTCTTGCCAACAGATGTTTCTTCGAGCTAAGAAGGCTATCTAGTAGGAAAGCCCTCACTCGAACTACTAAGGAGATATATATAAGACCCTGAACATCCCAGTCCTGCTCTTCGGAGCTGAAGCATGGACCGTCTCAAAAGCGGAAGAAGAAATCCTTGGTCGAATTGGTCGATTAGTGAGGAAAATTCTTCGAAAAATCTTCGGTCCCGTTTGCGTTGACGGGCTATGGAGACGAAGATTTAACCCAGATCTATACGAGCTGTACAGCGACATGCCCCTTGAAAAAAAAACTCCACATTGGACGTTTAAGATGGCTAGGACATGTAGAACGAATGGACACCAATATTCCGGCTTACAGAGTCTTCGATTCCCAGCCAGACGTCGGAAGCAGTTGAGGAAGACCTCGCATTAAGTGGCGCGCACAAGTAGAAACCGACCTCAACCAACTTGGAGTGCGCAACTGGAGGCAGTTAGCTAAGGACCGGGCTAATTGGAGAGGCATGTTGGTTGAGGTCCAGGTTCATTCCGGACTGTAGCGCCACTTAAGTAAGTAAGCAAGTAAGTATAGTCCGCACATTGTTCAAATAATGGTAGACTTAAAAAATAGACAAATAAACAAGTTGTACTAATGTTGTCTAGGCATTAGTTTTAACGCATCATATAAATCTAAGGTGAAGTTTCAATCGGATTCGTTAGAACTCTTTACCTATTTTTAGTAGTAAATGCCTGTGGTCCAGAAGTATTATATAACAATAAACCAGACCAAGAACATTCTATTCTTTTAAATTGATTCAATTGTACTTGAAATGAAATAGAGATAAGAAATCAGCAATTTAAAATGCCGTAAGACGAGCACAAATTTGCATTAGCCCAGGAGGTGTTGTAATCAATTGTACACCTTCCAGAATAACAGAGTAATAACAGAGCTTTCCGATTTTTTTCAACTTAAGGGCACAATTGTATAACTTCAAAAAACGTTCCGTAAAAACCAAAGCCAGTATGTCAAGTCTAACAAAATAGCAACCAATTCACACTATACAATTACATTACTTTTGTCGGATGTATTTTTTGTTCATGCAACAGTTCATACTGAAAGGGTTTTGTTTAATTCCACAATAACATCAGGGTTGCTAACTTTTTTCATTCCACACTATCATATCATATAACCCAAGCTTCATTTTCTCTAAGAAAATTCGCGATTGACACATGCAGGTACTAATTGGGTTAGGATCATCACTCTACATACCACATATACAAGTTAAACATTTTTAAATTAGATTAACACATTTTAACACAACAAATTGTTTACCATATAGTAAACAATTATGTGCAGATTTCTAGATTCACTCAGATCACATGCAATGTAAAATTATTGTAGGCTTATAAGTAAATATTTAATTGCAATAATTTTTTTTAATGCTGGCTCCAGCATTAAGATTTAAAAATATAAGTATAACTTTCACGCACGACTGAGAAATATTCCAACCACTTGAATACATGTAATCTCTATTCGAAGTCACATGATCACGAAACTAATTATTTGAATACAACCGCTGGCAAAACTTTTATTTAATACATACTCCTTATTTTAAATTTACATACTTTTTGTGAGTAGAAGTTATACGGATGAAAATATAGGATTAATCCTTCTGGTAAATTGGGTGCCTTGAATTGTGTGCCTTTGCTGGTTGATTCCTCACTCATTTTGGTTTTAATTTACTTCTCTGACGAATTAGTTTCAAAAATTGCAAAGTTTTTTTTACATACTTTGCCTAAGACCATCCGACAGTATGAGATGCTTTTAATCAACTGCGAATGATTGGCTTTAACTTCTGGGAATCACTTCGTATTCATATACGAGCTTTAGCTACAAATTTGCTTCATTACAAATATCCAACTTGACTGTATCGGGTTTAAAAAATAACATTGTCGATTTGACTGCTTTTAATGTGGTATAAGTGTACTATTAATTGGAGTAAACTTGAAAGGTATGATAATACCACCATCACTTATCTGTGGTAGCGATAGAGAAATGGCATAAATCATTTTTTGTGGATTTAAGTAGTCAGCAGCGTTATTTGAGTGGGATTACGATAAATTCGTTTGTTATATGTACCTACTCTGTAGTTATTAATGTATGAAGCTGTTTCTTGATTATATTATGATTATTTCTACTTTACTTTTACATTTTTTTTAAATCACTACCTAAATAAATTTTAACTTTGCGCCACTTAAGAAGGTAGTTTTTTTTCAGCGGTTGACAAGAGTAATTCTTCGTTTTATTTTTTACGAGATTTTTTTTTTATTATTATTATTTTTTATTAATAACCTCAAAATTTTATTTGTCAATGGTGAAGTTCTGTGTAATTCTTCGATGTTGTGTCTCCGTTGGTGTTGGCAGCATATACTTGGTCTTAACATTTGTGAGCTACATCAAAGCTTGACATGGCTCTGTATAGTTCGTTTCTATACAGTATACATGCGTCTATAAAACGGATGAATAGGTTACTCAGCGTTGCCATTTGTACTAGTTACATATGTAGTACCGTACTACACATATGCTTGATTTTTGAATGCCGTACTTCATACTACATCGTTACACTTAGTACTACATTTTTTAAGCTACGTCTTTAAGTAACATTTTTCATTTCACTGCAAACTTTTAATTTGGTTTTAATTTATAGTTTTTTGTTTTTATATCTAAATAAAACTTGCAACTTGGAATCACTTTAAAGTAAGACCGATTCTTCACTGAATGCTTCCGTTTACGTATGTATATACCCTGTCCAATAGGGTTTTGACATTAAGTTTGTAACATAGAGAAATAATTTCGCCAAATATACCTCAAAGTAGATGCAAAATCATTGGTAATGATAATATAAATATTTTGTCGAAATATCGATTCAACCACCGCCCACTTTTTGGAGGCGTTTTCATGCAGAAACCTTTTGTTTACCCTACGCCATACCATATGCAGTAGAAAAACGTTGTTTTTTGTCGAACCTTAAAAGATTTTGAACAATATGTTGTGACAATGTCAATTTCAATATTTCTTTGCCATAAAGCCAACATTCTAGGGATATTCATATAAAGGATGGGATGGGATAGGGTATTGAACGATTCGCACAGCGGACTGTAGCCTTCTCATATGTTTTTTTGCAATGTTTATTTAAATGAAATACAAAAACTTCAATAAAAAACACATGTACTCATTTTGTTTAAAAATACTACATTTTGTTGGCTAGCGTACTTACATTTATAGAGTATATTTAGTTGGGTATATATATGGAATTCTTGCGTACATATTTTTCTTTGATCTGCCGAAGAGTGAAGATTTGAACAGTCGCGGACTTGTCTGGCCTAAAACCACGCTGATGATGGTCGATAAGATTGTCGGTGAATTGGTTCGGTGGTATACATACCTTTTCTCAAGATAGGACCTTGGAGGCTATGTTTTTCAGATTAAGTTTAGAGAGGAATCACGTTCCAGTAAGAATTTTCTGGAAATTGTGGAGGGGAGTACCAAGTGAATGGCTCTGTTTACTCCGAGGTGCACAGAAAATTCCAGAAACAAGCTGAAAAAAGAGGTTTTTGTGTACCATGAGAAAATATGCTGTACGAAAGTATTTTGCTTTTCGTTTCATGTGCCTCAATTGAACAATCTAGAACACGTTTTTCTTTACCTACTTTTGATGTCAATCTCTAGTTGTAAGTTGTGCTATTTCGATTGTATTTTATTTTTATTAAAATGTTAAGCATTCAAAACCTCTTAGATCAGTAAAATTTACACATAAAATGTCCTACCTGGGCAAATAATATCGTTAAATTATTTTAGTGCTTGGGAATATACAACGGCAAATCACAAATAAACCTATTAATAAATAAGTGATACTTCTAAAAGTATGCACCAACGTGACAGTTCTGCGAATACAACGAACGCAAAAAACAGTGACTCCCCAAATGTAGTTCGAAAAACATCCATGTAGTAAGTCTCCACTATATCCAATATTTTTCCCATCAGTCTCTTATCACTTTTTTCGCCTTTTAGAACGGATACATGGTGGACGGTGGTAAAACGTTGGTTAACTTAGGTACGTTTCATACGAACCTTGTAACAACAACAAAGTGAGCACAACGTTCATGCTATGTAGCTTTTGGTCTTACAAAAAAAAATTATTGAATATGTGCAAGTAATCCACAAAATAATTTTTCAAATCTATTACAGAATGCAGTCAGTCTCAATCTTCCGAATAAATAAAATCCAGTCACTAGACATAACATGAGAAGGCAACAATCCGCTGTGGTGATTGTTGAATACACTATCCCATTCCATCCTTTAAAGTAGAGTATTCCCAAAAATTGGGCGTGACTAAAAACTAATAGGGAATTTTGGGAGTATTTGCATCAAAATTCTTTAAAATTTGACCAAAAAATGTTTTTTTTACTAAAAACGAACCCAAAAAGTGTACCAGAACATTAATTTATGTGGAAGATACATAGATAATGGAGATTGTTTAAATAGGGTGTTCAGACACTTTTTCAAAATTTCCTAACGCTTGACCAAAAACAACGTTTTTCTAAACATTCGGCGTGTTTTGCTATAATAGCTCAAAAATGGTTGACAAACAGACAAAAGGACGGACGGAGGGACAGACAGACATGGTTAAATCGACTCAGCTAGCGATTCATAATTATTTCTCTATGTTACAAATTATGTATCAAAATGAATCCTATCCCTATGGAATAGGGTATAATTATATTGTGCATACGGCTTTCGGCTAACCGAAGATTATAACGTGGGTTCAAAGGTAAAAGACGGTAACTAACAAAATAGGCAAAAGAAAATCATTTGATTGAACGATTTTTTTGATTTTTTACATATGTAGATAAAACTGGATTTTTGTTTTTGCTTGTTATTTACTTTCATGCTCTTGATGTTATATTTTATTAGCAAGAATTAAATTGATTTACATGATTTTCAGAGAAATGTAGATAATGATTTTTGCCTGTATGGAATTTTCATTATTATTGTATTTGATGAGAACACAACAGTTTTTACGGCATTTATTTCAAATTAAAATAAGGAAATCAACGTTTTTTTTATCAAAACACTTTTATTTTCGTATGAAACACTCTCATTTTGATCAGGTTCCGGCAAGCTCTTTGCATAAAATTAATTGGTAGACCTTTATATCTCTCCCCCAAATAGCTGTACTTGTATTGAAGGACCTATAACCATACCGATATCGCACGATATCCTTTATAATGTAAGCAAATTAATTTTAAGCAAAAAAACGTTGTTGCCATCTTCATTTTATGCCGTTCTTTATAATTGTTATCGATGGAAATTTTTGCAGATCATACAAAGCGCTGTATTTAAGAAAGTGAACTTTGTATGGCTTTTTGGTTTTATTTTGTCCTTTGGGTAACATGCACAAAATCGCATTCAATTTGTGAATGCCCAAACTCTAAAAAAAATTAACTTTATTTTTTTGTTTTGAACTGCGTAGAGCAATACATCTGCCACTTGCTGTTTGTCGTTTTGTCCACCACAGGTATCACAAAATTTATTGGTGAATGTTGTTTCAGTTTAAGAACTTTATCAATATTGATCCTTGCAATCTTGTGCACTCAAAATAGAAAAATTACAAGCTTTCGCAAACAAAATGGATTTTTCCCGTTGACTGATTAGCTGACAAAAAAGTGTGCGATAAAAGAAACACAAATTATCATCATTAGTGACCGTTACTATGCCACAATGTTGAATTAAAAAACAGAACTAAGTGATATAGTGACTTTTTTCTACTGTGAAAATTACAATAAAGGCTCGGTAATTACTTCCAGCCATAAAAGGTGAAAAATTTTAGTTATTTTCTTAAAACCTCATTTTTACCAATTTTGTATTAAATGCCTTTTACCGTCGAACCGACTATATATTAGTAAACTTGTAAACTTGTACTTGGAGAATATAAAAATCTACTGCGAAACAGTTGAATCTACTGCGTTATTTTTTTTTCAATTCTAGTTCGGACAATTTAAAAAAAAAAATACCATCGCTACTAGTAATACCTATGTTGAACGTGTTTGAGCTTTTATTTGGCTGAACTTGGTCGTAACCATAACGCACCTTGTAATATATGCACACAAATAGTACGTACACACATCACATTTACCAAAGATGTTTGTAAGAATGCGCCCTTATGCAGATATCACACACCTGCTATCTAACTGCTCTGCGATTGGCAGCCAAAACTACATCGATCATCAATGCTACAACAAATCACAGCAACCTTATCCCACTTAATTATCATTACACTATAAGGGCATACTCAGATCTATGCAACATCGATTTTAACAATTCAACGCTTAACCGCGATTTTGTGAAGTAAAAGCACACGTATTACAACAAGGTTTTATTCCTATTAAATCGTTTAAACTCAAATAAAAGAG
The DNA here is from genome assembly GCA_949824845.1 of Rhingia rostrata. Taxonomy (NCBI): domain Eukaryota; kingdom Metazoa; phylum Arthropoda; class Insecta; order Diptera; family Syrphidae; genus Rhingia; species Rhingia rostrata. The sequence goes on from OX463757.1 coordinate 62,215,389, forward strand.
AAAAAAATTAATTTAAAACATACAGTTTAAGAAGCGCTATATATTAAATATTAAAAGCTTTAGAAAATCTCAACATGACATAACATTGTGGTTTGTTATTTTCCCGGTAACAGCTGAACAGATTTCGCCTGTCTAAATCGTGTAAAGTCCATCGATGGTATATATTACTAGATAACCCATGCTAATTCATTTGTTGTAGCTATTTACTAGTGAGTTTCGATTCATTTCTTAGTTATGTTTGCAATCACTTTCCGATTATCGAGACAATCTAGCACTGGGTTCAAAGTACCACCAGGTTTTTTATTTTTCACACAGAATAGCGCAGCTAGCTACAGTCTTTGCCGATCATTTAGTGCAGTCGCAGAAAAAATGAAACGTCTTCAAGGAAAAGTCGCTATTGTCACAGCATCCACCGATGGGTAAACAAATTAATTTCAACACATTCATTTACAAATTGGTTCTGACTTCTATTTTCATGCAGCATTGGATTTGCTATTGCAAAGCGTTTAGCAGAGGATGGTGCTAAAGTGGTAATCAGCAGTCGCAAGCAAAGCAATGTCGATTCAGCTATTGATAAGCTGAAGAAACTAGATCTAGATGTCCTGGGAGTAAAGTGTCATGTTGGATTAGCTGAAGATAGAAAAGTTTTATTCGATGAGACAATAAGGAAATATGGTAAACTAAACATTTTAGTGTCCAACGCCGCCACAAATCCAGCTGTGGGTGGAGTTCTAGACTGTGATGAAAAAGTGTGGGACAAAATATTCGATACCAACGTTAAGGCATCGTACATGCTGGCCAAAGAAGCTCTACCCCACTTAAGAAAGTCAGAAGGTTCAAACATTGTGTTTGTTTCGTCAATTGCTGGATACGATCCATTGGACGTATGTTGAAAAAAAAACTTATTACTTATTATTAACTTATTTAAAAATGTTCAATATACCGACACGCTATTTTCAGATGTTGGGTGCGTACTCTGTTAGCAAAACTGCCCTTATTGGTCTAACTAAGGCAGCTGCTAAGGATCTTGGTAGGGAAGGCATTCGGGTTAATTGTCTTGCTCCGGGTATTATACGCACAAAATTTTCGAAAGCTGTAAGTTAACATTAAATAATGGGGATTCCAAAAATTAATTTTGTTTTTTGAAGCTCCACGAAAACGAAGCCGTACACGATGAAGCATTGACAAGAATTCCATTAGGTCGTCTAGGTGAACCCGTCGAAATGGCCGGCGTTACAGCATTCTTAGTGTCAGACGACGCTAGTTACATTACTGGTGAAGCTATTGTCGCATCTGGTGGCATGACATCAAGATTGTAAACAAAAAAGGGTTACTTAAAACATGGTGATAGGTGCATTTAATAAAAGCGAATTCATAAAATACTTAATTTAGCATTTTTCTTTATACAAATAACATTTACAAAATAAACAGACACCTAGTGGGATCTTAATTTTGCCAGCTGAGCGGCAATATCTTTCTCTGACGTCTTGTTAACTTCGAGATCCTGTCCTGTCGATGGAATATTGGCCATTTTACCTGACACTTCTATGCCAATTTCATCCAGCACTTTGTTAACAACAGCATTCGTTTCATCCTCATCTCCAGATTCAGTCAGCATGTCATCCAAAGTGTCGTTAATCATCTCGTCCGTCATTTCCATTTTCATGTTGGCCTGTTGGAAGTTTCGCACATTCTGCGCAATAGCCTCCGGGCGCATTATCTTGTTCATATCGGCCATGGTTTTAGACGTAGTACTTAAAGCGTCAGCCATTGCGATGTTCGAACCAATTGTTTTATTTTGGAAGCCGATTGATGTGATCTTACTGTTAGCAGCAAATGTGCGACTCTTCTGTTTACGAATTTCAACCAGTTGTTTGGCAAGAATGCGACATACATCATTATTCCCCGCCTGAGCATTCTTTTTTATCTCCAGTTCAAGCTTCTTTTCATCGTCTTCCAGTTTGCGACGTTCCCGTTCGATATCACGAGTGGCCTTGCGAAGACTTCTGTCGTTTTCACGTTGCTGCTCTTTGACAGTAGGTTTTTTACCAAATATATTGTTGAACATTATGCGTTGAAAAGCAAATTCTTAAGGGAAAACTATTTTTTTGCAATATGACGATTTTTTTTCGAACGGTGATTCATTCAACAATAAAATAAACGAACATTGTCAACAAATGGTAAAAATATGACGTTATATTTCCCTCAGCTGATTTTGACAACTACAGTTTTAAGGCTACTGTACTTAGAAACAGGGTGCATCAAGGTTGAAAAAAAATAAATTTTTTTTAATATCGGCAACACTTTTTAAGGGTGCTATCTAATATACTTTCCGAATATAGTTTTATTCCATGAGAAAGAAATAATATTATTCATAACCCAATTTGTAGTTTATTCGACGCTAAGTAGCTAAACCTAGCTGTTTATGAATAAGGAATTATTATGTTATCCTTTTTTTAAATGCCTTTAAGCAAAGAGCCTTAATCATAAACCTTATTTAGGTAGTGTATAAAGTTATTTAGTTATGCACTCCTTAAAATGCCTCTAAAGGCAAAAACCTTTATCCCAAAACTTATACAACGTTGAAAGGGGCTTCATATCATAAACACGTCTTATGGATGAATATTGCCTGTATAATGTATTTTATTATTTTTTTTATACATGACGGCTGATTATCAGGGCTACCAAAGGTACAATTGTTAGTTATAGAAAATCGTCTAGGGTGTTTTGGTATGTTAGCAGTGTTGTGTTTCAAGGTTTAATTTATTCAAATGGTAATTCTTCTTTACCTACAGACTCAATATTGTAAGCTATATTATTAAGTTAACAGAAGTAAAAAAAATTAAAATATTGAAAACAAAGCTATCCTCATGGTTTTGCTACAATAAAAATTACCCCTTGGTAAATCTGCCGAGCTGTGGAACAGCCAATTGTAAAAGATTTCTCTCTTTTTGGTGATTTATTTGACATACAGGGTTTGTGTTTTATGAATACAATAAACAAAGATTGTATAAATACTTATTGCACTGTATAACTACAACCCTTGAGATGTCTCTTCGTGATATTCTAACAAAAAGTACACAGATTTGCAAGTATTAAGGCTGAACTATAACAGAAAATGGTTGCAGACAACCAATTCAGTAACTGTGCGAACGAAAGCAATTAGTATTGTACGATCATAATAGATTTTCGCTTCGATTCGTTCATTTTTGTTCACTTCTGAAAAAACGAGTTCATTCGCTCTCTTTTTCTTTTGTTTATTCATTTTCATACAAAAATTTGACATTTCCTTCAGCAGCTGTGTACATTTAAATTTGTAAATTGATCAGCAACGAAATTCTTTTGGCAAAATAACTGTCATTCTGACAATCGCAACTTTCTATTATGAGCAACTTGAGTAATTGACAGAAGGTATTGAAGAAAACTTAACGTAGAATTTTGACATTAGCTTTCGATTGCTTCCGACTATTATAGCTCAGCCTTAAAATTTAACTTTCATGGTATTTATATGATTTAGTGTATCTATAAGTACGCGAGAGCAGAGCAGAGCTCACGTGTAAAAATACCATTAAATGATTGAATTGATACTTGCAAATCTAAACCCTAATTCATTAAAATATCAAAATCACTTGCGTCTTGCAAGAAAACAATGTTCCAATTTTTGGATTATTTGCTTTGAAATATGCAAATGTAAGTTGTTCAAACTAAAACACAAATTACAAATACATTACAATAATAGAGTGTGTAAAATTATAAAATAGAAATAAAAAAAATGGAATTGATGACCAGTGCCATTGCAAAGTGCTTTTGCAAACGAAGTTGATAAGTTTTCGTGTAATAAAGATTATTTTGTACTTGTTTTCAAAAACAACAACTCAGAATATTTTGATTTTGTTTATAATTTGTGCTATTCTTATTTTGCACTTTAACACAATTTTAAAAAAAGTTTAAAAAAAAGCAATTCCCCGTTCCCTGGCAATAAATTTGCTTCAACAAATGTCAGATTGCGTTTGTTTTCCTACAGTTAGCAGTTTGTCAACAACTCTATAGAACTACATAGCGTTGTATGAGAAACGCACTCTATGTATATCTATACTATTTATTCTATTAAACAAGGGGGAAAGATCCTATTCATAAAACTTGTATACCCTAAAAAGAAGCCGTGTAAATGTGCTTTTAGTATTTTTTCTGTTTGTCACAATCCAATTAGCAATGATAAATTTTTAAAGTACCAACAAAAATCTCCTTAAAAAGGTCTCTTTTTATTTCTGTATGTATGCGTATTTCACTAATAGGTTTATTCAAATCCAAAATCTTCGTTATCTGCAGACTAGAATCAATTGTGTGAATGTGTTGTTAACGTTCAATCAACTTAAGTGACCAGCGGTTGTCAGCGGTTGAGTTTGGATATCAAAAAAATATGATATTGGTAACTAGTAAGATTTTGCGTTCCACGTTACCTTACCTAAATTTTCAGTTGAAAACTGAAATACGGAACACGATCATTCACGAATGATTTTCTTCCTTTCCGTTCTTCCTGGTGGCTTATGACGGATTGCTTAACTCTTTAGAGGTCTTGCGGTACTTCATCCACTGGGTGTTGATATTGGAGAGAGCACATAAGGCTCTTTTTTTTGTACAACTCGCAACTTCTTCTCGTTGAACAGTCGAGCTCTGAATATGGTTATAAAGCTTCAGAAAGTGTGGTAGCCGCTTTGAAGGTACATCTAGTTTGTTTGATTCGTGTTCAGATCTATAATAAAATGATTGATTGATTGATTGAGGCGGTTCGACAATCTGGAGAACGTTAGGTTGGTTTATGAAATCGAAGTTGAATAAACCTTGTGCTTGTTAGACAATATAAGGCCATTATTTTTTGTCGTTCTGTACAGGCTGTGCACAGATTGTACTAGATTCATTGATCGATTCTCTTATAACTATCATGCCGTTGCTTATTTATGCTTATTCACGATTATCTCTGTTCAAATGGTTTATATATGTTTCATTTCATAAACAAAATAAATTAGTCTGTTGTCCCTTCTGCGTGGAAGTGCTTCCATTTAATAAATTCAAAACAATTTTAATACGTTTAAAATAAATGATTATTGTTTCATTGCACGAAAATGTTGTCTGAATGGATACCTACATCTTATAGACATACAATAAGCTGTACCGTATGTGTAATAATTGCACCCTAAAGTAGTTGTAAACAAATTATGACTCATACTGCTTTCACGATTTGTTTAGTATGAACATTATCATTTAGATATTTAGTATTACCAAAGAGTATAGAACTGCATAGAGTGCGCATCTCATCCAACGAAAATTTTCTAAGTGGGGTACTGATATTAATACCCCAGTGTTCACATTGCTACCCCTGTATCAAACAACAGCATACATTTATTGTGCGAATGACGTCTTCCTCAAATTAAACTAACAATAATTAAACATTATTAATACAATTTTAATTCAACTTTTAAATTATCCAATTTTTAACCAATCATTGTTCTTTTTCTACCACGAGCGCGTACCTGTTCGAATTTTGAAAGCACTGCTTTTTCATCCTTTACATATTCCTTGCGATAAGATTGCAAAATCTTCTCAAACAATTCCGGTTGTTCGCTATGTGTGCTTAATAGGGCTCTCTCCAACACATACAAATCCACACCTTTGTCTTCGGTGCTCTGGTCATAGTGACTTAGTCCAAAATCAACTACAACTAATTTATACGTACTAAAGTCTTCTGTTTTCGGATCCACCAAGATATTCGATGTTGTCAAGTCTCCGTGTATGATATTATTAGCATGGAGTTTACCAACAATAGATCCTATTTCCAAACACAACTCGTCCAGCTTAACGTTTAATTCATTCTCAGGCTGCGAGGAGACAATGTTATTTATGTATTCTTTACAAGTAATTGCTTTCTCCAAATATTGCATGTAGATTTTTCTTGATGTAAAGTCGACATGAAGAATTGTTGGTGCTAAGATTCCAGCAGCTAAACACCGGTTGGAAGCATTATTTTCGGCTTTCATTCTCTGTTTTGTGATTTGTGAATCCAAATCAGGATGGCGGTACTTTTTGACAAACCTCTCTTTAATGAGGCATTTTTCGCCTTTATATTCACCAATATAAAGACGACCTTCAGCACCTTGGCTTAATAATTGTTCAACATCCATAGTAAATTAATTTATACTTTTTTAATACAATTGCCAGAAAATGAAAAATTTCCGAAAATAAATAATACAACATGAACCGATGACATTTGCGATTTGCTGTCAAGTGGAGTTATCGTAATCGATTACAATATAGCTGTCATGTGCAGAGGAAAGAAAATTCATGAGTGCGTTTCATGACTTAAAATGCGAATTAAACTAGTTTGTCCAGACGGTTAATTTATGCATTGCTCGCGTTTGGAAAACTAAAGGTATTAGGATAAGAATATTTGGAACGCTCATTATAAATAAAATGCACTTTACTATGCTACATAGTTTTTCCAAATAGTTTGCTTTACAGGAACGTTTATATAACCATTCTTTTTTTTTCAGAAAAATTGAAAGCTCAAAAACCAAATGCACGTGCAAAAGTGCGATAGCGGTACCTATAACACATGGCTGTTTAACCTAAAGCCATATTCAAAGTTAATTCTTAACAGTTAATACAAAATTCCACAAAATAGAGCGGTATCAATCAACTGTAAAAGTGCGGTAAGGGTATGCCGCATGCCCGTTACACCGAGCCCGTATTACATATTAATATTAGGGTTTTTCATAAGTTAGTAGTATGCATGCAAAGTCATCGTACACATTGTAAGCGTGGTAAACATACGACGTACTTAATGAACAAAATTGGGTGTATAAACTGAGATGGTAGGCATTGAAAAAATTTTAAGGCCTATTTTGACATTTAATCAGTCACTTCTATACATCAAGCTGCGCTAAACTAAATAAAATTATCGAGAACGGAAGTGGAAAAAACTATTAATAAGAATGACAAAAATGAGATTGAGTTCAGTGGTTCAGTTCATGAGACGTCTTCGTAAACTTACAATTTACATGAATACGCATACCTGTTTCTGAACGGTATAACCGACTAAAAAATGTGTCATCTATTCTGCATGCTGCGTCACAAAATTGTATCATAGGTAGCACTTAGAACTCTACACTGTCTATTCAAACATAGGGCGTTTACCTCCATTAGAGATTTATTAAAGAATTTAAAAAATATATAAAAAGTCATTGCAAAAAATAATTATTATAATGAACGAAAGGAGCAAATTCCATTTCTCAGTTAATTCAATACAAAGGCGTGTTGTTGAACTAATATACACCTATCCCATAGGGGTATATTAGTTTTGATACATAGTTTGTAACATAGAGAAATAATGATTTTGATAGACTATCCGAACTGTTCTGACAATGACATTTTCTATATTTCATCGCCAAAAAGCCGACATTTTGAGGATATTTGTTTGAAGAATGGGATGGGATAGGGTATAAAACGATCCACACAGTGGATTGTAGTCTTCTCATATGTTTTTATATTAATATTCGACAACTGCATTAATGCCTAAATACCGCCAAGCAAAAATTGAAAGAGTGAAGATATTTGTTTCTTAAGTAAAAGCAATATTAAGCCCAAAACACATGTGCAGTGATTCTGGATGCAGTGCATACAGTACAGCAATCGTGCAGGGACTTCTTCATCCGCTTTTGAGGCGGTCCATGCTTCAGCGCCATAAATCGGGACTGGGATGATTAGGATATATAGGATCTCCTTAGTAGTTCGAGTAAGGACTTCACTACTGAATTGCCCTTTTAGCCCAAAGAAACAGCGGTTGGCAAGAGTAATTATTTCTTTTATATCTGACGATATGTTGTTGTCAGAGTTAATAGCGGAGCTGAGGTAGATAAAGTCCCGTTATACCTCCAAGTTATATCTGTCAATGACGAAGTTCTGTCCAATTCGTCGATGTTGCGTGTCCTTTGACAGCATATATTTAGTCTTTTCCTCATTTCCTGCTAAACCCATTTTTGAGCTTACTTCTCTATACTAGCAAACGTGGCTAAGAAATCACATTGAGTCCTACCAATGATGTTAATATCGAAGGCGTATGCCAGAGATGCACCGATTTTTGGAAAATTGTGCCTCTGGTGATGGCTCGGTAGTTTTGCACAATCCTCTTAAGAATCAAATGGAAGAAGTCACACGACAGCGCATCGCTTTGCCTAAATATTTTTTTGGTATCGAATTTTTTGGTGAGGTCGTTTCCGATCCTGATGAAGCAGCAAGAACTCTCCATCGCCATTCTACACACACGGACGAGTTTGGGCGGTATACCAAAACTAGACATGACTTTGTATAGTTCTTCGATTTGGACTTCTTGGGTTTTTTCCAGGATCCGTACGAAGTGTGAAAATTTGATCGGTTGTGGACTTTCCTGACCGATCAAGTTGTTGGTAAGCGGTTTCTGGCGTTCACATATTACGGCAGATAGGATCTTGTAGGCGATGTTGAGGAGACGTATGCCTCTGCAGTTTGCACAGTTTAGAGGGTCTCATTTTTTGTGAATCGGGCAACCGATGCTGAGGTTCCATTCTTCAGGCATACTTTCTTCCGACCAGATTTGGCTTATGAGTTGTTCAAGTCTCTTACCAAGTCATCACCGCCTGCTTTATAAAGCTCAGCGGGGAGGCCGTCATTAAGGTCGGGTGGTTAGCAGTTTTTACTGTTGTTGCCAATATTGAATGGTTCGTTTTGCCTGACAGCGTTATTGGCTGCGAGCATATGTCGGTATTTCCCATCAAACCAAGGGTTTCTTGCTGGTAGGCGCAAAAAAAACGGCAACGTTGCCGTTGTTCTTCGACATTCGATGTTGGTGGAATGGTGATAATCGAGAGGTTAGGGGATGCGCGTTGCGCGAAGGTCTTGATGGTCTCTTGCAAATGCACTCGGAATATTTTTAACAGTTAAATTGGAACAGGTTGTGCTCAAGGCAAGCACCCACTTGTATGAATTAAACCAAACAGTGTATCTTCTCATTTTGGTTAAAGTGATCGAATAGAGTACAGTAAATGCCTGTTTTAATGTGGTATTATTGCAATGAACAAAGTACAGTGAAGTAGTATACATGCTAAGTAGTAGTGTTACATGCCAATGAATGTATTCATGCAGACCTTTATTACAACAATAGCAAAATTTATCGACTTGATCGATACACAATGACTCGATAATCAATCGACACTAGCAATAAGGCCTAAAATATAGATTCGTACTTAAACCAAAAAAACACGAATATTGAATGCTCTACCAAACGCTGCTTTTATTTCCTATCCTTGAATAGCTAAGTCATTTAAAACCAATGGTACCTCCTTTCTTATTGTCCCAAATTTCCTTAAAGCCCGCTGTGCCAAAACATGGATATCCTATTCCAAACCCCATATGTGCGAGTAAGTTGTATTGCCACTTGTGTAAAAGTTTCGAATATAGAAGTATGACTATACCGCATGTACTTACCGAATTGGCCGTTTTGTCACACCTTTTTTTTCTAGCTAGGTATGGCGAAATCTTCTATTACAACAGTTTATCAATGCAAACCGTATCAAAAACGTAGTAACACACTGAAATTGTACTATGGAAATAATAACTAAAGAACTTTTTCATCTTCCAAGATGTTTTTATTCATTATTTCATACATAACTAAAAACTAATAAAAATATGTATGTATATATACCCTACTAGAAAAAGAATTATTAGTTTGTTTTATCCCGTTCGTGTTTCCTTTATTTTTTTATAAGTTTATTAAATACTTGTTTTAATGTCTAAATAATTCATTCTCGCAGCTATTTTCCCAACAACGCTGGCATTGGTATCATCATATTTATTATTAGAGATTAAATGAAACATAATGATTGTGAATGTTTATAAATCATAGCAGAGAAATTGTATCGTGTTTAAAACCACAGTAGAACAAAATCATTCATTTTAGTAGTGTGCATGAGAACCTCTTCACAGAGATTAAATCACACGCCCACATGAAAAAGAAGAAGTATTACTGCAGATGATGAAATGATGGTTATTGTGTTTTTTAATTGATCTATTTTTTTAGGTTTATTAAGAGGTTCATAAAATGTTACAAATATTTTACTATTAATGTTTCATTTTAAGATGAATTCAATAATGCACTATAAACCTGTTGGTTATTTTCTTTTATATGAAATCATTTTTTTTTTATTTTTTTTTTTGGAATTTGCGATTTTTACAATTTTTTTTTAGAATTTGTTTCTATTTTGTGATTTGTTCTTTTTTATATAATTAATTAGTAATTTTCGCGATGATTTCCATATTCTTTGTAAACAAATATTTGAATAACTTGAAAATCTCATGTTGCGATTGGTGACTGATGGGGGTTTCTTAGAAACCGTGCACCTTCAACTGGTCGGGCTTTGCAAGGCCAGACTTTGTCAGCCACTGGCAGATGTTTTCTCTTTGATCGCCCTGAAGTTGCAGAACTTCACCGTATTCAGGATGTTCAATAACAGTGCCGTTACATGCGAATTCCTGGAGTAAATAATTATTTTAATAACAAAAAATTGCATTTGAGCAACTAATAGAGTAGGGAGGGACGAGGAAACTTACCTTCTTACATGCTCGCACGATTTTTTTCAGGTCATATTCCGAGGATAATCCTTGCACTGTGGTTAATGTCTTGCGACCATTTCTTTGCTGGATTCTTATGTGTACAAGACCGTCTTGTACATCATCGTCAGCACCCTTGATTGCATCAGCAAAGGGGTCTAAAAATAAATAAAAAAATAAAAAAATGTAATAAAGGGTGATCTATTTCGAGGTTCCCTACTTTTTTTAAAGAAAAAAACACAGAAAATAAAAATTTAATGGAGAATGTTTATTATCATTTGAAAGAACATTCTTTGGCATTTATTTTTTGAAGATTATGTCTATCAAGTGTTGGCCGTTGCTACGTCGCAGATGGTCCATCCGTTGAGTCCAATTTTCGATCACTCGTTCGAGCATTTCGACTGGTAACTGGCGCATGACACGCGTGATGTTTTCCTCCGAGGCCTGAATCGAAGCGGGTTTGTCGGCATAAGCTTTTGACTTTACATATCCCCACAGTAAAAAGTCTAAAAAAGTCTATTATCCAATAATGAATGCTGGGTCTCAAAATGGGTGATGGTGTTGCGAATAGTACGCTCCGTAGGCCGATTATGTTGACCATAAGTTGAGCGAAGTGCACGAAACACATTCCTCACAGAACGTGAATTTTCATAATAAAGTTGAACAATTTGTAATCGTTGTTCACGCGTAAGACTTTCCATTATGAAATGCCAAACAATACTAAACAAAAATAACATGACAGCATGACACGACTCACACGTGATCTGTCAAAAAAGGCTATTGAAAAAAGTATCTCTACTTGGATCACCCGTTACAACAACTATAGTTTGCTTCAAAAAGCTACAAGGTTAAGAAACAAGTCTAAACATTTTTAAAATCCAGCCTTGCCATGTTACAGAAAACCATCGTATTTGCTCAAACCATAAGGACATTACAAAATTCAAGTATATTGAGGTATTTACACCCGGTCTTAGGTATAAATGTTAACTGGCTCACCAAGTTGGTAAGCTGTGAATAATAACTATAAAGTTCAGTTATCCATTTTTTCCACTTTCTCTTTCTAATACTCAATTGTTGGCAGCAGCTCGTGAAAATGAGTTCGTTGGTGTATTGCACCACATTTATATCGAATCAAGGTAGCAGAAAGCGTAGATATCTCAAAATTAAAATAATCGCGATAATTACTTATTTCATTCAGGTGACAACAGCCCGAATACTAACCCAGACCCGGAACGACCGGACTATGACTGACGAGTTCCTAAAATGAACTCACCCGGGGTGTACAACGTGAATACTAAGTAAGTAACACTAAACTAACCAAAAACATAATTCTCTCTTAGTGCGGTGGATATTAATCCTTTAAGGAAATTTGATCTTCACTGCGAGAATGTGACCGTATCATGGAGGTCATTTCGTCCGGAATACAATGTAAACTTGTACACGGCGATTTAAAGTTCGAGAACGACAACACATAATGTCTTCCAATTACCTGTCTTTGAAGCACCTTATAATATTGTATGATTAGTGGCACTACGTTTAGTCGATTTTCAACTAACTGGCAGTCTCCAATTGGTAGAACAAAACAGCCAACAAATAGACCTCGTGGTTGGTCTTAAAGGCATTCATCCTAAATGTAAATACACTCAGGAGTTCATACATATACGCTGAGCAATTCGACTATTTAACGAGACGGAGCTAGAAATATTACACAAAAATTTTACCCCAGTGCCTCCTGCATCTCAACTTTATAAGATTTGTTAGTGTAAAATTATAAAAGAGGCGGCCTTAAAAAAAAGGTTGACCGTGGAATGATGTAAGTTTTTAAAACTGATAGAGGTGCATTTGAATGAGCTGCTATGCACAACCCGTCAAGTGTGAGAAAGTGTTGACCCAGAAGAAAGGAACAGCAAAAAACGTATAAAAATACATACAAAGTATTTACTTCCAAGCTTTGGAAAATAAAGGAATCGAAAAAAACATATGAGAATCGGTTAATACCCTATCCCATCCCATCCTTAAAATAATAATGAAATATAGAAAACGTCAATGTCAAAACATATTGTTCAGACAGTTTATCGAAATCTTATATGGTTCGACAAAAAAAAAAAAAAAAAAAACACACATTTTTACCAAAAAACGTTTGTTTATTTACTGAAAACGCCCCCAAAAACTGGGCGTGGCAAAAAACTATCTATAGACAGATTGCAAACATTTCTACGCTTGTTCTAATGGGAGCAACAACAAACACGTGTAACTTTCATTATTCTAGCTAAAGATTTAAGGCTAAAAAGCTGATGACGAACAGACGGACCGACCGACATGGCTAAATCGACTCAGCTATCGATTCTGAGTCGATACATATACTTTAAGGTTTATCTAGCGAAATTATTTCTCTCTTTTACAAACTATGTATCAAAACTAATATACCTTTTATGGGATAGGATATAAAAACACCTGGCATCTGATTTTAAACTTTCTAAGAAATTGCATAGGTAAAATTGTAAAAGGTCTCTTCAACATCGCCTACCAGAACTGATAATATCTTTATACTTCGGGAGATCCTGAAAACAAAAAGCAGTCCAAAGTTTATACTGTCAACAAGACGGGATACGCAACATAGATCGCATTGTGCAGAACGTTTCATAGTCGCCAAATACAATTTTGAGATAGTAAGGCTAGTTTTAAATAAAACGAAGATTTACTCATCGCGCTAAGATGATAATTAATTATTAAGCCCTCACTCGAGCAACTTAGGAGATCCTATATATAATAAAACCCTGATCATAGAATTTATATTCTATAGGGCTTATTCAAGTACATATCAAGGGGATGACCAAATTGAAAATATAATTGGGTCCCGATTTTGTTAACGGGCTAGGAAATGTACACTTTATATAGCGTCATAGGTCATGTTGCACTACATGTAGAAATGTAAGCCGAATGCACAATCAGCAAAACTATAGCACAAAGAGACTTAAGGGATCGCCCAGAATGAGTATCTTTAGCTGGTTTCATGTATCGCTGTCAAAAGGGATACATTTCTTGCACGAACTTTCCCTAAATTCAACTTCAAGCTACAGATTCACGAAGACACACGTGTAAGGGCTTACGGGTCTTGCTTTTAACTTTTGACTCAGATTCAAGCTTCAGCTACTTATACGCATTCTGGGCGGCCCTTTACGATTGGTAGGTGGTAGGCAAGGAATGAGAAGAAAACAGCTTAAATCAACTCCACTGGGGCCAGTTCGCTCAAGTAATTAGTAATTTGAAAGGCATGTTGGCTGAGCCGCAAATGAAATCCTGAATATAGCGCCAGTTAATTCATTCCAAGTGTCTTACATCTTTGAGAATTTTTTTATTTTGGGACTCATATTCCGATTTTTATTTAGAATATCTATTATAAATATAATTTATTTACGCAACGGGCTTGTTTTCTCACCCCATTTAAATTTGCGTGTTATTTCTTGCACATGCTAAATACATATAATGAATCCAAACGATTATTTCCAGGAAACCTTTAATGATAATTGAGGCAGTTGCAAAGGCAGGGGAAACAAAATAATTTTTTTTTCATGGAAATGAATATTGGAAGTTTTTTATTGTATCGAATTTAAATAAAAAACACAGGTACGAGCTTTTCAATAAACGCTAAGAACTAAAAGTAGAGAATAGGTACAAGAATTGTGACTCATAATTTTGGAGAACAGAAAACCCCGCAAAGGTCATCCAGCTAATTTGCAAGCTCTGTCATTGTTTAAGGATGTAATTCTAAGAGCTTAAGGTATATACTTAATAAACAGTTGAATTATACAGTAAGCTGTCTAGACTAGATAAGAATGTAACCTCTAAGTGAGTCTAATTCCATGTCTGACTAGTACATACCTTCAGATATGCTTTGGAACAGAAAAAATCAACATAATAAGCCACACCCAACATTTATTAACAACATCCTAGATTTATCCTTAATAGTTAGAAAACTAGTTTGCCCATAAACAAGTATAAGGAAAATGCATTTCCACTGCATAAAATTGTGTCAATAGGTCATTAATATAATTTGTCCTATTACAACTAGTTAGTGTCACACTTTAAATACATTATGTACTCGAAAATTCAATCTTAATATGCTAAAAACGCATGGATACATACGTCATAGCTTGGATGCATTTTGTACTTTCTTTATGACGTCGCAGTACATACAAAGGCTACACGCTACCCCTTCTCACATTTGCACACAAAGTAACATTCTTTATAAAGTAACTACGTATCTTAATGCATAAAATATTAAAATCACTTCTAATATTTCATTTAGGTGTGTCCTTGTTAGAACATTATAGAAATCTTAATAAAATTGAATCACTGTTTTTAAGATAATTATATTATAACCAAAACGGCAGCCATTTTTATTGGGAAAAATCATGGAATGAAGGAAATAGAATCTGATGGAGTCAAAAAAAATATCGAAAATGAACATAATCACTTACCAAATTTGTTTAAATTCTGGATGGACATACGATAAATAAATTAACCACTGATAAAAAATAAAACTTCGCGAATCGATATAGCGCAGCGATTTCACTTGAACTCGTGTCGAGAAGAAAATATATAAAGTTCAAATATTTCCACTGTTTCTGACAAACAACGTGACGTGAATGATTTTTAGAAGCGGCGCTGATGAAATGAAAAAACTGGAACATTGCTGAATGCAAATGTACTAGAATTTGTATTGGAAATATGACATGAAGCATGAAACACATTAGGCACTTATCATTGAACAACTTCATTAGAGCACAACACATGATGGAATTAAAATGTCACCCCCATAGCTTCTTATAGGATATCTTGGAAAATTCAATTTCAGTTCGGTGGAATGGCAATCGTTACTTTTCTTCTGCGGAAACTATTGTTTAAAGTTTTTTTTTTGGATAATCATGTTCTTAAATTCATAACGTCTTTTTGACACCAACACGCCAATGAATGAATTTATAAAAAGCCGCAAGAAGTAAAAGAAAATTTCCAATGATGGTTTTCAATGATAGCTATAACAGGGCCCTAAATCGAGAAGTGTGTAACCAGAGTTTTGATTTGTCAGTAACATTTTTTCTCCTTTCACCTGGGCATACACTGTGTTGGTGAGTGTATGTGCAACTTTCAAGTGGTGGTGAGCTTCAACGTGTGGCATTAAAAATACCTCGCGTTAAAAATCAAATGTCATACCTTGGGGGTAATTCTCTGAAAAGAGACAATTATACGATAATCGCAGAATGTACTAGTGTAAAAGAGAAAACATACCCGAAATCAAATTCACTTTCATTGCAGTTGTCAACCTACTCGTTAGCAGAATTCGTCATACATTCAGCTTGCGAGTAAGAGCTCTGGTATGCACATACAATAATACATACTTACTTACTTAAGAGGAGCTACAGTCCGGAATGAACCTATGCTTCAACCAACATGCCTCTTCAATTACTCCGGTCATTAGCTAAATGTTAAGGACCGGTTGAGGTCAGTTTCTACCAGAGAACTGGTGTTCATTTGTTCTACGTGTCCTAGCCATCATAAACGTCCATTGCGGTTTTTTTTTGACTAGGGGCATGTCGCTATAGGTCAGGTCTTATATAGGATCTTATATAGGGTCTCATTAGAAGTTAGATTGAGAGCTTTACTACTGAATTGGCTTTTTATCCCGAAGAAACATCGGTCGGCATGAGCAACTATGTTTTTGTTTAATATCTGACAATATGTTGTTGTCAGAGTTAATAGCGGAGCTGAGGAAGACAAAGTCCCGTACTACCTCAAATTTATATCTCTCAATAGCGACGTTCTGTTCAATTCGTCGATGTTGTGTGTCCTTTCGTGTTGACAGCATATACTTGGTCTTACCCACATTTACTGTCAAACAGGGCCATTGAAAAAAAGTAGCAGATAACGAAGCAAACTTATTTATTTTATATTCAGAACGAAAAAATAACATTGAATAGTTTTTCGTTAAGAGCTTTTTAAAGAATTAGTTTCACAAACATATTTAGATTAACAAAAAAAATCATCATATGATTGTATCAAGATTATTTTTTTGTTTCTGCTTTGTTAAAATTCGATAGAAGTCTTTCGGCTGCTACACTGCTAAGCGGTAGACAAGCTAGTGTAAGAATATAGTCAGACAACCCCTTAAACATATATTCTTCCTAAATGAATTTTTGGAACCAAAATTTAAAAACATGTCCATTGTTCTTCAGTTTTATATATATATCAAACAAAAGTGTTTTAAACTCCGAGTTTAGAGGTTCGATATTGGTTTTATTCTTAACATAATAAGGAAAACTATTAACAAGTGGAAGGATTTTAAGATTTTTTTCAGTTTGTATATTTTTGGACCCAAAATTTATAATAATTCTTCCGGTTTATCAGTTAAATCAAACCAAAGTTTCAGTTGATCACATAATTACACATAAAATTAAACAAAATATATTTAAGTCTGAAAATTTTCTGTGGGCTGGTGGAAATCTCAAAACACACGATGAGCACATGCCCAAAGTAGTGTGGGACGTTCACCACTTTAACAACTAAAACCACCACCCTTTTTGTATTTGTTATATTTAGAGTTCCTGCTTTTCCGCAATTTAGAGCGCGGTTTGTTATTATCGGGTCAAATATAAGGGCTTAGTTCTTTGAAGACGCAGCAATAAATTTGTTTCGTCGAGAATTCGGAGAACCGTTGTGTTAACGTGTTTTTTAAGGTTTGCGTGCAAGACTTTTGGTTTCATCATTAACCACGGAAATACCCAGATCTTTGCGTAGATCTTCATTTCATTTGACGATTGATCTTATCATGTTGTTTTCTAAAGTTTGTAAAATATTTAGATTCGTTTCACTAGTTCAACCCACTAGTTGTATACCATATGTCCAGACCAGTTTTAGCACTTGCTTGTATAATAGCAGCTTGTTATCAAGGTTAAGCTTCGAATCTTTTCCGAGTAACCAGTAAAGTTCTCTGTATTTATTTTTAAGTTCTTTGCATTTCTTTTATACACGCGACTTCCATTTTAATTTTACACTGAGTTTCATTCCGAGATATTTCGCAGAACTTGCCTTAGCTTGCATTGAAGGCCTCTATGCCAAAATTTGTCAAAAGCTTTCTCAGTTACAAAAGTATTCGATGAACTTGGTCCACAGTGGAATGTTTACTTCTAAACCCAAATTGATGGTCAGGTAAAAGGCGTTTCCGATCAATAATGGGATGTAAGCGACCGAGTAATATCCTTTCAAAAACTTTTGAAATTATTGGAAGAGGTGAAATAGGCATGTAAGATTTTATTTCATTCGGTGATTCTCCTGGTTTGAGAACCATAATCACTTCTGCGACTTTCCACTGTCTTGGTATTATTGAATGAAGCCGGGCTTCATATGATAAAACACTTTTCTCTTTTATGTTTAACAGTAATTTAACTAAACACACTCTTATTTCTAGAATTATATTATTTACAAAACGGTTTCACATTTATCACTTCAATCAATTTAATTCACTTATTTGAAATTCAATACCAACGATTAAATTCGCGCACTATTATCACTTTCCAAAATTCTCTTTAGGTAATTCACTAACACTATTCAAATCACGTTCAGGTCGAAATAAAAAAAACTGACTTTCTGGTTGTCGCTGCATCTCTATTTATACCATTCCAAATACAAATGGCGAATTCTCGGAGATTCCCGCATTTACTAGATGGTTCGAGTTGTGGTTTTGTCAGATTCATTGCAGTTGGCATTTGTTCATTTAAGTGGGCATTTATTCATTCCAGTGGGCATTCATTCATTCCAATCGACACTAGATGGCTCTTTTCGATTTTCACACATCAGGGTACACTACAATCCGAAATTATAACATTGAAGTTTTGAGTCAGCTATAGCACGAGTGAAAGCGTCCTTTGGCATCTGGTTGATGATCTCTTCACCAGTGTTAGGATATGACAAATGTGCTAGGCGTTCAATATCTGCTTGCAGTTGTTGAAGAATTTCGCCTCTCTTCTGGACTCTGCTACACAGCTGCACTCGATATACTTCTAACATGTGGTCATCACTAAACCGCATCTCGATTGCTTTCACGATAGCGTTGTAGTTACGTTGATTGTCAACGGAGATGGTTTGCAAAAGCTCCGCAGCTGGACCACGCAAAGCCTGTGTAAGTGCGATGGCTTTTTCCTCGTCCTCCCAGCAGTTGGTCATGGCAGCAGCTTCAAACTGTTTCTTATAAATTGACCACTGCGTCTGACCGTCGAAAGTTGGAGGCTTCATTTCCTTCATTCGTGGACAACCTCCAGAAATTTCCCGAACCTTTTGTTTCTTGACAACTATAAGCCCTTTAGCTAGATCTTCAACTTTCTGCTCAAATGCTTCGACTACTTTCTCAACTTTCATTTCGAAACTATCCTCTACTTTTTCGACTTTCTGTTCGACTGCCGCCACATAATTTTCTACCTTCCCAACTTTCTCTTCTACCGCCATAAATGTAGCCTCGACTTTTCAATTCGATTATCAATCACCATAAACTTTGACTCGAGGACATTCTCAAACTTCTGTTCCTCGAATTATTTCTCGAGCTGCTTGCTTTGACCTTCAAGTTGTTGGCGCTGTTCTGCTCGTAGCCCATCGAGCTGTTGGCGTTGCTCCTCGCGTTGTTGTTCCAATTTGTTGTTTTGTTCTTCTAGAGAATTCTTTTGTTCTCCGAATATAGACTCCAGAAACTTCATCATTGATGACATGTCGAAGCATGCACTTACTTGTTGCTCTTCGACATCAAAAACAATCGAATTAGGATCTCCACCACTTTGCTTAATTGCAACATGAAGACGAATAAATAAATCGCTCTTTCCTCCTATAGGGGAAAGTTGCCGGAGACTAAGTTCAGCTTTCAGCTCCGCAACGGTGAGCTGATCTAATGATTTGCGAACCATTATTGTTACTGCGGATTAGCGTTTCAAATAAAGAAAATACTTTTTATAGCTTTTATCATTTATTTTTAAATGTCAAAATGTTTTGGTTAAAAAATTGGTATGCTTCTTGCTCTGTAGAAATCGCTAGTAGCGTCCGTTTTTAAATTTGTTCAACTGCCAGAAAAGTCAAATTTCTCCTGTCAGCTGCCTGGGTTTGTTCGTGAGGTTGTTTTCATTTCTGTTAGCGACATTCTCCATTCGATGAGACAGCTATCTTAGATACTTTCCTCATCCTGTTCTGATGGTATACGTAGAACCGCTAACTTAACAACTGGACGAACGTAAATTCCAGTCGAGGTCTTAACAGCAGCTCGCCTTACTTGTCCATCTGGGGCTTGGTATGCCGTGACTACGACTCCTTTTGGCCAACTTCCCCTTGGCAAGTTCTCATCCACGATGACTACGATGTCTCCCTTTTTGATTGGCTTAGTGAGAGTAGGAAGTAATTTGCTAGTTGTTGGCTTCTTCTCCAACTCTTAGTCAAATGCAAATCGCTGTCGTTGAATACTCCAGGTAGTTTACTTCCTTCGGGGCAGCCCAGAAGAAAATGGTTGGGAGTTAAAGCTTCAGCATCTTCCGCATCCAACGACACGTGAGTTAATGGGAGTGAGTTGATGATGGCTTCTACTTATAAGCAGGGATAAAAGAGTGTCGGTTGCAAGCGGTGATTGTGCGTTATTTCCTTCAGGATCGTCTTTACTGAACCCACCAATCTCTCCCAACTCCCCCCCATATGGGGAGAAAGTGGAGGATTAAACACCCATTTGGTATCAGGGGTAGTAAATTGGTCTTCTATTTTCAGCATATCCAACGACTTGAACGTTTCCTGCAACTCCCTTTGTGCACCGGTGAAGTTGGTCCCATTATCTGAATAAAACGCTGTTGGTATTCCACGACGTCCAATAAAATTCCGTATGCACATTATACACGAGTCCGTTGAAAGACTGTGCGCCAGCTCCAGATGGATCGCTCTTACTGTCAAACATGTAAACATTGGTCCAGCTCGATTTTGTTGATAGTGGGGACATCTTTGACGCACCGCTCTTAGTTCCATCTGCAGCCCAGGGATGCAAAATTGTCGTCTAATGTTGTTGAGTACTGTTTCATGCGAGCAATGGTAATGTAGCTCGTGGTAATGTTAGATTAACAGCTTAGTCATCGGATGCTGTCTAGGTATATGCAATGAAAGTTTTGTTACCAAGTCAACGCAGTCCGCATTGTCAATTCGACCTCGCATACGCAGCAGCCCACTTTCTACATAAGGAGACAATTTATAAATAGTACTAGACTTACTCACATTTTTTTGTTTCGCCAATGCAGTCAACTCGTCGTTATAGGTTTCATGCTGCACAATCTTGATGAGGAATCGCTGTGATTTCTTGAGTCAATCCGACGATAGTGTACTTAAAGCAAGCTCTTCACCTTTCCTTGCCTTCTTAAAATTATCTGCGACTCGAATCATCGTGCGTCGCAACCACCTTCAGCCATGAGAGAACGGTCCGTGAATCCGAGAATGGACCTTCTCGATGGACTCTGCCAGCCTCACATCGATTGTCGCAGCTTGAAGCTCCATACGAGGGATGTACATAGGTCGCCGCGGAGCTACTTTGGTCTCAGCCCCAATAAACGCGCATTCACATAAGTAACCTACGCTAATCCGAAAAAATGCAACAGCCGCCATTACATTCTCGCTTGCATCTACGAAAATGTGCAACTCTACAGAGACATCATCAGCCGAAACCAGCCCCGAGTAGCGTCTGGGAATTTTTACATCTTCCACCTGTGGAAGTACGCGTAACCACTCATTCCATTCGTAATGTAAACGTTCGGGTATGGCTTCATCCCAGTCTACAGCAGATCTCCAAACTTCTTGCAAGATGACTTTTAAAACTACCAAGTATTGTGCAAGGAAGCCAAGGACAGACATTAGTACTTTCAATAACTCACGCTTGGTTGGTATTCTTTCTCCTTCCAGTATTTGCTGATGGATCATTATGAAGCGCAACGAAAACGTTTATACGTCCAACTTCCACCACAAACCAAGAACCTTGGTGGTACTAGCCTCAGTATTGTTGCCAGGTGAAATTAGCTTCTCCCGTTCAGGTTCTTCGTCTAATGCCCTCATTACCCTGATGGAGTTTGACAGCCAACCTCGAATGTGGAATCCTCCTTTGCTAATTGTATAGCTTCATTGGATACGCTGTCCATAAGATCGTCAACGTAGTGATTCCGTGTAATTGCAACAACAGCTCTTGGAAATTCGCTTTTGGCATTCATATTTCGAATATACTGTGCAACACTGGGCGAACATGTTGCTCCGAAGGTAAGGACTTGCATCGCGTAGACATCCGGAGAACGGGTGGCACCTGCATTTCGCCATAAAAATCGTTGACTATGCTGATCTTCACTTCGTACTCGTACTTGGTAGAACATTTCGCTTATGTCACCACAGACTGCCACTTGTCTTGTCCTAAACGAATATAACACCGATGGTAAAGCCACAAGTTGATCTGGTCCTTTTAGCAGCAGTGTGTTTAATGATATGCCGTTTGTTTTTGCAGCCCCATCCCAAACCAAACGAATTTTCTCCGGTTTGTTTGGATTTCTAGCAATGAAGATTGGCAGGTACCATGTTCTCGGACAAATCTTTTGCAACTCGTTCTGTTCTAACTTTCTAGCATATCCTTTCTCCAGCAAATTGTCAATCTGTTGGTCCAACTTTATCCTTAGTTCGGGATCTGTGAGTGTTTTCCTTTCGATGCACTCTAGTCTTTTTTAACTATTTGGAACTGTAAAACGATCGCCTATTCGCCTTGTGGTTTTCTCCAAGATTTGAAGCGCCCTTTTTTCTTCCGATGACTCTACGCGGTCCTTAGCAGTACCAAGATTCTCCAATGCAAAGAAAGCACGAACTTCATCATGGAGAGTTTGTTCACATTCACATACAGTAAAGTGATGATGCTTTCGATGTTTGTTCCTACCTCCGTTGCCTCCAGAAACGAACCACCACAAGCGAGTTTCCATAACTATTGGTTGACTATGGTTTCCCTCACGTCTCTTGAGTGCCACACCAAGATAATCGTTAGAAATACCTATCATTAATTTAGGTTGCACCTCTAAGGTGCTTGAACTTTTCCTGTGCTATGCTGGCATCAAATGATTGTCTTGGCGAACTTAGCTTCTCAACCGTGCCAATGTTCTGCAGCATGTACCGCTTTGAAGTGTTTGCTGATTGCGTGGATACAACTATAGATACCACCTGCGACTTCTCCTCCACTCGAACAACTTCTGCAGTCCATTTCAAGCAAAGCGGTCGATCGATACCTTTTAGTTCCAATGCGTCTGCTACATCTTGTTCCATCAGGGTCAATGACGAACCGCTATCCATAAACGCGTACGTGTCAACCGCTTTTCCATTCGCATGGATTGTCACTGGAGGTATACGGAACAGAACGTCGTCATCCAGCCACTGATGTGCGTTGAATGCCTGAGCACTTGTAGAAGGACTTAGATGATTGTGTACCAAACTATGATGACGTTGTTTGCAACCATTAGTACAGCATCCCACCTTTACTCCACATCTTTTCCGAGAAGAATGTCGCAAGCAATTCTCACATATGTTGTGGTTCTTCACCAGCTTCCACATGTCTGCAACCGATAACTGCTTGAATCCATCGCACTCGAACAATCGATGGTCTCGTTTACATACAAAACATCCGCCTTTGGTGACCTTGGCCTGGGTCTGCTGCGCTTTTTGTGTTTCCTGGTGAGCATTTAAATGTCCAACTCGTTTTACAGTCCTTCCCTCAACAATGTCAATGTACTTGCGGCTTCAGCCATGTTATGTAGCCACATACTGAAATCTTCCAAGGTTCGTGTGAATTGCCCATTTGCAGCCATCGCCCAATTCAGTCGTAATGATGGAGGATGTTTGTCCACCAGCTCCTCAAGCAGCATGGGTTGCGTAGGTGGTAGCACAAACCAGCCGCTTTCATTGTTGAGATCAGCTGACGAACTAAAATTGAGAAGATAATTATGGTTTCATATCTTTCTATCTTAGGTAATGCTTCATTTCTTATTTTGCGAAGCAATGAATTAATAATTAGCTCCGGCCGCCCAAAGAGCATTTTCAACGTCGGTATTGCCTGTGGCCTGCCACTTCCAATGCCTTCCCTTTCAAAGATCGTTGGAGACGAACTAAATTCTCTGCATTTGAAAGGCCGCATAGTTCTGTGCTATTTGTATAGTTGCTGATAAACACAGCCCACTCCTCTGGTTGGACGCTGAACACAGGAAGATCTTTCACAAGCGCCTGAAGTGCTGACAGCTGTTCTGGTGATAAAACTCTTATCGAGTTTTTTTATCACATCTGTCCTTTCTTTTGCTTCAACTTTCGTAAGTGTTCTCGGTAAATCTTCTTCATCACTGCTTTCCGCCAGTGCCAAAAGTCTATACTTCTTTTCCAGATATTGTTTGTCCAGCTGCCGTTGTTCTTCTAAACGCGCAAGCTCCAGCTTCATCCTCGATTTGTCCCGACTACTTTTCGACACAAATGATTGTGAACGCTGTTGGTCTAATCTATTCTTACCTGCCTCGGTATTATATGGTCAAGCTACTGCTCCTGTTGCTTGTGATGTATGACCTTTGGGTTGTGATTGTGACGCTCGAATCGTTGTGTCTATCCTACACTTCTCGCAGCTCCACTCTCTCCGGTCCACAGACTAGTCCACGGTGGCACATGTGAAGTGATACCAGCTATCACATTCGTCACACCATCTGGTCAGTATCCAGTCCGCTGCATCCTGCACAAGAACTCCTAACAGCTCCTTTTTCTGCCATGGCGATATGTTGATATCCGTGTTATAGATGTATACTTTGTTTTACTCAAAGAGTTTTGCCGAAATACGAATATTTTCTTATTTTAATTTTTAATGCCACAATTTTTAAGATTTGTTACTGCGGATTAGCGTTTCAAATAAATAAATACTTTTTATAGCGTTTACCATTTATTTTTAAATGTCAAAATGTTTTGCTTAAAAAATGGTATGCTTCCTGCTCTGTAGAAATCGCTAATAGCGTCCGTTTTTAAACTTGTTCAACTGCCAGAAAAGTCAAATTTCTCCTGTCAGCTGCCTGGGTGTGTTCGTGAGGCTGTTTTCATTTCTGTCAGCGACATTTATTGTTTAATCACACCTTTCACAATCACACACTTAACCGTATACCAAATTATTGTTCACTATTCTCGAAATTTCTTATCCAGAAAAGGTTTTATCCCACTTCTGACACCAATCTAGAATGAAGCCGGGCTTCGAATGATAAAACACTTTTCTCTTTTATGTTTAACAATAATTTATTTTAACACACTCTTATTTCTAGAATTATATTAATTACAAAACGGTTTCACGTTTAACAATTCAATAACTTTAATTCACTTATTTGAAATTCAATACCAACGATTAAATTCGCGCACTATTATCACTTTCCAAAATTCACTATAGGTAATTCACTCAGTTAACACTGTTCAAATCACGTTCAGGTCACAATAAAAACTAACTTTCTGGTTGTCGCTTCATCTCTATTCATAACATATTCCACATACGGATGGCATATTCTCGGAGATTCCCGCATTTACTAGATGGTTCGAGAAGTGGTTTTGACAGAATCATTCCAGTGGGCATTCATTCATTCCAGTGGGCATTTATTCATTCCAATCGACACTAGATGGCTCTGTTCGATTTTTCACACATCAGGGTACGCTACAATACGAAATTATTACAGTATGATTTTTTTCGGTATTTTGTTGAAGATGATAGTTGGTTATTAAGCTTGATGCGATGATATCAATCATTTCCTATTCAACTAGTAGACATTAAGACCTTTCAATGTGTGTTTTATATAAAGTGCCTAGGTGTGGTTAATTTATACTTATGCACCTTATCAGAATGGTAGAAACATGGACTTATTTTCAATGTTTAGTGACCATTGGAAAAGTTCAAATGCGGCACCTAGTGACAAAAAAAAGAAGAATGCATTTAGTGTTATACAGTTTGAGAGCTACTGCTATTTGTGGAGAATTTCCAAAAGGAGTGCGGTAATTTGCAGGTAAACAAATAAAGGATTTTATGTGTAAAAAGTAACTAATTACAATAAAAATAAATTGAATTTGTAAATTTATGATCTGATTATTCGATATTTGTCTTAAAACAAATTGTTCGACACGTAAAAAAAAAACGTACTATTCAATGTTCACAAACACAGCTAAAAGATACATATCTTGCGTTTTCTTACCCATTCGAAGAACGATCGCTTAATTAATAGTTCTGCAGTAAATACATATGCAAAAAAATAGGAATTTAATTTTAAATTTAGGAGCAAAATCTTTGGAAATCACTTTAACAAATTTCGAAGACTTAAGACTTTGTATTTTTATATTGTTTGTACTATCGTCAATTGAATTCAGTCTTAATCCACTCAATTATTATTATTATTTTTTTTTTATTTGAATTATTCACTTCATGAATTCCCATACAAATATGCGTTAGGTTTAAAATTCTATAGCACTAAGTCGATACGAAAATTTGCCACCAGGTGTTTGCCTTCAATCGTCATTTGTGTGAAAGTTCTCTTGAAATTTGCTTAATTACAAAAATAGAAGAGTTTTCGCCTGTGGACTAGAGAAGAACAAAATACATATTGTGAGCTTGCTACTCGTTGGTAACTATCACAGCAAACTAATGCAACGAATGCCACGGCGGAAGCAGTCTTATTTTCCGCTAAGAATATTCCAGGATATTTAAACTACTGTAGCTCTCAAAGTTTTATTTAGAATTCTATGTTTATAATGAAAATGGAATTATTTGAATTTTTAAAGCAGATTTTTCTGAATAAAATTGTTTGAGGTAGGGATTTTAGCATTTTATATAAACTGATGCGTTGTCGGGAGGAAGGAAGGTCCAGTAAACAGTGACGCTGGTCAGACCTGGTTCAATGTGTGTCCTATTTTGGTGGAATTATTTGTAGAGTTTGAAAGTGAACTTGCAAATAAGTAAAACATTTGAGTCGTGTTTACAATCACAAAGTAAACCGCTCGACCTAGAAGCAATAAACATTATATAACTACTACTCCGCGTCTGTTTGAAGCAAAATCGCTGCTTTTCGACTAAAAGCAGCCATAGCACAAGTGATCATTTCGCTACAACGAACCAGAATAGTACCGCTCGATATTTTCTCACAGGCTGACAGCAAGAAAATTTCACCATCGAAAGAATCAGCGCCCAACAAATTTTTGGGTTCCTCTTCGAAAAATCCTCACCGCAACGTAGATTCACACAATTTTCGTCACTTGGCCAATGCTCTCAGCGCAGCCGACTATAACCACCACGGCTTGGGAAAACTTCACACTCAAAGCTTTCAATTATCATTCCGCGTGCACACGAAAACACGAGGTAGAAATCCCGGTCATCTGTAAGAACCCCATTTGGCCATTCGATGTTATTTTGCATCCTTGGCCGGAAAAAATGTCCGAAAAATAAAACTTACCACACTTTCGCAAAAGCTCGAACGCTGTTTCGAATAAATAAAGACTAAGTGATACCAGTGATACATGCTCCAACACCTGTGTATTGGCTGCATTTACCCCATGGACTAAAACCCGGACTAAAGAACTAAATTGTTTAGGTCAGTATTGAAATTCAGGTGACCTGTACTAAAATAAATTTATCTTTTCCTACTAGCTTCCACAAGATGTCACCATTAATTGAACTGAACTGTTATATAGCGAGCATTTTCTACTTTTCCCAAATGGCACCTTAACTAGCTATTTGATGGTTCTGTACCACCAACTCTGAAACATAGATGTCATGGCGGTTTGATGGAAGAAGAAGTGCAATAACAGATACGCAGATACCAAATTCAAATTCAACGGACAGCGGCTTGGAATGCATCTTCGAATTAATTCTTTAAATCATTGTTTTACTTTTATTAAATTTGTTCTTTATGGTTAATAACTTGTCATGTTTTCTCTTTATAAAACTGACTTCGTAGTGTCAACATTTCATTGTAGAAATTTCCATACAAATTAATCTTGCTCGATTCAGATAACATCTATAACGAAACCGCAAAGGATTCTTAATTTATATCCTCCATAGTATCTACAGGAGCAAACAAAATTGCAGCCCTATAATAATTGAAAATTAATCTGGCACAATGGTTCGTTAATCAATTTAACAATTCTTTCCGATAATTATGAGTTCAACATTGTTGTTGCAGCTATAATTAATAATAATTTCCAAGTTCTCTTAGTCAAAAGAATGCCAAATAAACCGACTCATTGCAGGTTTGTAACTTGGAAACAGTCGACCCATATATGCGCATGGACTATTCGACGAATGGGATCCAGACGAAATGCTCACAACGATTTGGATGACGAGTATGACCATTCACATGCGATGAATTTTGTCTGCTAATCCCAATATTCCATTGATTTCATTATCGAAATAGCTGACAGAATGTTGATATCATGACTGGCGCAATAATTTGTGACACGTACACTACACATGCGTCTAATCTGACAAAAGTCGTGCGTTATCTGACAATTGGTCACAATAACATAAATAGGGGTTGATTATGCTCCAGGAACCGAAATGTTTCTTCGTCGAAATCTGCTACACCTCAAGCAGATTCAAAAACATGTAAGAAGGCTACAATCCGCTGTGCGAATCGTTAAATACCCTTTCCCTTTCCATCCGTAGAATTTTATTTTATTTTTGTTATGTAGACTACATCTGTATTTTTTCGGAAACAGGAGAGCTGCACCGGGAACATATTCGTAAGTCATAAAGCGCTAAAAAGAGCATGTATTTTCTATTAACCTAAGCAAGTGTGTTTTCCGAAACCCAGAAGAAACGTACTTGAGCCACAATATTAACAGTTCTTATAGTAAACCGCCAATAAGACGGGGCTTAAAACATTAAAGTGTGTTCAAATCCATATACAATAAATTAATGTTCTCGATTTCTTGGAACCCGCAGACTGAAGAAGCCAAAGTAAAGCCAGCTAGAAATCGCAGTTGGAGCAAAATTGGAAAAGACAAACGATAACATTTTGGAACCAATTGGAATATTTTCTTATAAGTTTTGTTAAATTCAAACGCATAACTACATATGATTGTGAACTGTTCGTAATTTTCTGCCTATAAAATTCTTTCAGTTTATCGTGGATGATCGCAAATTTTATGCTTTTCAACAGCGAGTGTACATACGGCATCACATAAAAGAATGTGATTACTAGTTTATATTTGTATTCCAATTTACCACCGAAATAGTCTACCTATCTGGATAAGAAAGTACAGTCGCAGATTTACTTATGAATTTGTGGCATCGTCACCAACCAACTGTGATTTGAAGCCCTACCTACAGTTTTATTGCGGTTTGAAAATCCTATAAGAAACCCGAAACGATAGCTGAGTCGATAAAGCCAAGTCTGTCTGTCCGTCCGTCAGTCTGTGTGTCAGCGATTTTTGTGGCTTATATTTTCAGTTTTAGATTGATGGCATTTGGACTATCTGCCATGTCCACTTTTTAAACAAACGACTTTTTTTGTCAAACCATTTCAAATTTTTAATAATTGTCTGACCCCGTCGTTTACCCACACTCGTTTTATTATTGATTCATATAGAAAACAGATCGGGTTTATGCATGGAATAGCTCATCGGATCAACGGCCGCCACGGATTTGCTGGCATGTACATACTCTTTTATTGAAATTTTCTATGACCAATTCGTATAGATGTGACTGATTTTCATTAATACACCGCCAAATTTCCTGTTTAAAGGCGTTGGAGTTGTTTGCATAGAGCTATGACTTCGAAAATTGCAAAGAACAAAATCCAATGGCGGCAAATCACAAGATCTGAATCATACGATTAGGAAATGACTCAAGCAGTATTTCAATTGTTTCTCTGGTTGTATGCCATGTGGTACCGTATTTTTGAAACCACATATCGGTCACATTCATATCATGTACTTTAGGCTCTAAAAAGTGGTTTATCATGTCACGATAATTAAGTGTTACTGCATGCCCAGCCGCATTTTCAAAGAAGAATGGTCCGATAAAGCCTCCACCCAACTAACAATTATTCCTCTATAAGGCGATAAAAATTTATTTCCACAATCAATTATTTCCGTAGGTCTTATTTACTTGAGCGCGGAGGTTGAGCATTTTTGCAGTCGATTGTTAATGTAGAAGCTTATTTAAGACATTATGCAGAAAATTCACAAGCATAACCGAAGCTATGATGGTATAACATCTATAAGGTTGTTTTTAAGCTTCCGGAGTTGTGTGTACATATAATAAACGTTAAGATGTTTCTATTGAATTTCGCAAGAAAATAATCCGACGCAAATCATGTTTAGAGCTCACCAATGAAGGCTTACAAAAAGCTATGATTAAAAGGTTGGGAAAAAGTTGAAAATATCGGGAAATGGTGAAAACATCGGGTGATGGTGATTTGGTACATGGTCCTTATCAGGCCGATGATTGCCTATGGGTGCCCGGTGTGGTTCAACGTTACCCTATCTCAAATGGAAATGATGCGGGTGTTTGAGAGGCAGTGTTTGAGACTGACTACACAAAATATTATTAAAACTCGATGGCCTCGAGCAAAAGTCTCATCCCCAACGACCAATATTTTGAAATATCGCTTTTAAGCGGCTTCATTCCGCGTGAAGCTTTCCTATATTTGGATAGTTGAGGGATGATGTCTTCCGACGAACTGTGGATAGCCGGCTCCTATAGGACTGCGGCGTCGTTGCTCAGGGCAGAGGAGAGCGCCTGCGGTTCAGCAGGAGTGTGTCCGAATTATGCCGTTGGATTAGGTTGCAACAGGAGAAGCTGTTGTGGTGGCTAAGTAAGATAAAGATAGTTGAATTACAAATTGTATGGCAGACTTACATTGTTGAAGGTTTTAAGGTCTAGGTTGGGTACAACAGGCAGGTATATTTAATTAGTTTTTAGGTAGACTTTACTTATTTACTTACTTACTTAAGTGGCGCCTCCAGTTGCGCACTCCAAGTTGGTTAAGGTCGGTTTCTACTTGTTCGCGCCACTTAAGGCGAGGTCTTCGTCTACTGCGTCCGACGTCTGGCAGGGAATCGAAGACTCTGCGAGCTGAAATACTGGTGCCCATTCGTTCTACAAGTCCTAGCCATCTTAAGCGTCCAATGCGGAGTTTTTTGACCAGGGGCATGTCGCTGTACAGCTCGTATAGTTCTTGGTTGAATCTTCGTCTCCATACCCCGTCAAAGCAAACAGGAATTTTTCTCTCAAATCGACCAAGGATTTCTTCATTCGCAGGACTGGGATGATCAGGGTCTTATATAGGATCTCCTTAGTAGTTCGAGTGAGGGCTTTACTACTAAATTGCCTTCTTAGGCCGAAGAAACAGCGGTTGGCAAGAGTCATTCTTCGTTTAATTTCTGACGAAATGTTGTTGTCAGAGTTAATAGCGGAGCCGAGATAGACGAAGTCCCGTACTTTCGTGTTGACAGCCTTTCGTGTTGACAGCATATACTTCGTCTTGCCCTCATTTACTGCTAAACCCATTTTGCCGCTTCCTTCTCTATACTAGCAAACGTGGCTATGACATCACGTTGGGTCCTTCCAATGATGTTAATTTCATCGGCGTATGCTAGTAGTTATACCGACTTTTCGAAAATTGTGCCTCTGGTGTTGGCTCGTGAGTTTTGCACAATCTTCTCAAGAATCAAATTGAAGAAGTCACATGACAGCGCATCGCCTTGCCTAAATCCTTTTTTGGTATCGAATGTGTCGGTAAGGTCGTTTCCGACCCTGATGGAGCAGCAAGAATTCTCCATCGTCATGCTACACAAACGGGCGAGTTTTGGCGGTATACCAAAACTAACATGGCTCTATTTAGTTCGTCTTTATAAATGCTGTCGTATGCGGCTTTGAAATCGATGAATAGGTGGTGGTTATCGATTTGGAAATCTAGGGTTTTTTCAAGGATCTGCCGAAGTGTGAAAATTTGATCGGTTGTGGACTTTCCTGGCCTAAAAACACACTGTTAAGGGCCGATCAGGTTGTTGGTAAACGGTTTCAGGCGTTCACATATTACGGCAGATAGGATCTTGTAGACGATGTTGAGGAGACTTATGCCTCTGTAGTTGGCGCATTTTAGAGGGTCACATTTTTAGTGGATCGGACAAACGATGCTGAGGTTCCATTCTTGAGGCATACTTTCTTCCAATCAGATTTGACTTATGAGTTGATGGATGTTTCTAACCAAGCCATCTCCGCCGGCTTAATAAAGCTCGCGGGAAGGCCTTCATTCCCGGCAGCCTTATTAAGTTTGAGTTTAGATATTGCTATCCTCAGGTCGGGTGGTTGGCTGTTTTTGCTGTCGTTGCCAATATTGAATGGTTCGTTCTGCTTGACAGCGGAATGTTGTTCGTCATCGCCGTTTAACCGTCTGCAGAAGTGGTTCTTCTATATCCTCAGCATCTACTGTGTCTCAACTACGATATTTCCTTGTTCATCTCGACAGGATTCTGTTCGAGCCTTGTATCCTTGGCTTTGATGCTTTACTCTTTGGTAAAACTTACGAACATCGTTCCTGGAGTGGCACCTCTCTATATCCTCGATCGCGCGCTTTTCTTGCTCACTTTTCTTCTTTCTGAAAAGCCGGTCTTCTTCCCTTCTTCTCTGCCTATAAAGCTCAACGGAAACTCTCGTCTTCACCTGCAGCTTAGCCTTGCATGCCTCGTTCTTGGCTGCGAGCATCTGTCGGTATTCCTCATCGAACCAAGGGTTTCTTGCTGGTGGGCGCGAGCTTGTTGGAATCGTTGCCATTGTTCTTCGACATTCCATGCTGGTGGTATGTTGTCAATCGAGAGGTAAAGGAATACGGGTTGCGCGAAGATCTTGGCGGTCTCTTGCGATTGCAGTTTTTCAACATTAATTTTTTTCACAGTATTTCTGGATTGTTGTGGCGTGGTGAATATCCGCATTCTTACATGGCTGCAACAAGGTAATTCGGACATCAAAATACTGGATGCGTGCCTTTTGTCTATCGCAATATGATCAATTTGGTTGACCGTTTGTCGATCTGGAGACCGCTATGTCCCCTTATGGATATCGAGGTGAGGAAACCGTGTGCTGGCAATAGTGGCATTCCGTTCCGTAGAAAAGTCAACTAGCCTAAGTCCGTTACCAGACGTGTTGTCGTGTAGGCTATGTTTTCCGACAATCCTTCTCAAAATGTCTTCTCTACCTACCTTGCGTTAAAATCACTCAGCCCGATTTTAACATTGTACTTCGGTAGTCGCTCATAGGTTTGGTCAAGGAGCTCATAGAAGCAATCCTTAGCTATATCATCTTTTTCCTCCGTTGGGGCATAAGCGCATATAAGGCTTATGTTAGCGAATTTGGCCTCGATGTGGATTGTTACAATACGTTCGCCAATGTCTTGGAAACATAAGACTTCTTGCCTAAGTATTGCACTTATAACAAATCCGCATCCGAATAGTCGCTGTTCCTGCTCATTAAAACACGGTCCGTAGTAGATGTCACAGTTTTTCATCCTCTTTTTGCCCGGCCCATCTCATCATATTTCCTGGATGGCAGTAATGTTTGCTTTGTAGCAGTTTAGGGCTTCCGCTAGTAACCCCTGCACCTCTCCTGTTTAATGTTCTCAAATGCCAGGTGCAGATACGAAACCGAGGTACGAGACCTTAGTAGTTTTAATTAGTGTGTAAGTTATAATAAAACTCAAAAAGATCCCCCACCAAGGTTTTTGTTAACCTTTTCTTGGTCAAATAAACGCTCCCAATAGCTATTTCCATATAAGATTTTGGGCCGAAAGGCATTAGTATGAAGTTAGTATTAGAACGCCCGCATAGGGATAGCAAGTTAAGTTAGTTAAGTAGAATATAAGTTTTGTCAAGCATTTAAGTTAGTAGGGTGTTGGACTAACGTGCAAGAGAACGCGAGTTCGAATCCCGATAAGATAAAAGTTTTTATATAATTAATTGCATAGAATTTCATATTTTCTTAATAACGAATTGGGTTTTAATATTATAAAGGATTGAAATTAATGAATGTAAATAATATAAAAAAATGTAAAAACTAATAATGAATAATGATGTTATTTTTCAGTTTCGAGAAAGCTTGCAAATATTTTCGGGAAGACTTTTTGCGAAGCCTATCATTTGCTTCTATAAAGCTTTTTACACCAAATGAAGCCTTTTCTGTAAGGCTTTTTAGGAGTATATAAAGAAGTCTCATAGAAGTAAATAGCTTCCTTAAAGTGCGTTTTTCTATAGGACTTCAAACAGCTAATATTGCTGCTTTTTAATTTTAAGTTGGGCAGCCCAAAATCCGCACCAAAAGTTATGCGTTTTTATGATGTTTCTGAACCCCAAATGCGAACATTCACGAATAACGAAGCCTTGAAGATGAAAATGAGCATCGTCCCTAAAGCTAATTTTGTTCGAAAATCAACATCCACTTATTGTTGTTCCAAAATCCATTTAACGAACTCTCTTAGCGCTGCATGGTTTGAAGTCTTCAGTTCTTGAGTCAACTGAACTTTATAAGCATGAAGTTTCAAGTCTTTCGTGAGAATTCGCTGTAGAGAGCTTCTCGAAATGCCAAATTCTTGACTATGAATAGATGTTACTGGACTGTTAGCAAAATTGCGGAGCAATAAAATTTCGTTGTTCTTTTGTATAGAGCTCAACTCACCCCGAACTGTCAGTTTGGTCTTTGTTCGCAACACAGTGCTATTAAATGGCGCTATTCCATCCAATTTATCGTGAATTATGGGACACCCTTTATATAAAGGAATATTAAATTTAAGGTCTATGTTGGGTAAAAGAGGCAGGTAAAAAAAAAGATACCAAAGAAAAAATACAAAAAAATGAATTAATAAATAAAAAAATATGCTTGCTGTGGCTGTTCTAGCTCTTAAGTTATTTTTAAGTTATTTTTAGGTACATTTTATTAGCTTTTAGGTAGACCTTACTTACTTACTTACTTACTTACTGAAGTGGTGCTACAGTCCGGAATGAACCTGGGCATCAGCTAACATGCCTCTCCAATTAGCCCGGTCCATAGCTTGCTGCCTCCAGTTGAGCACTCCAAGTTGGTTGAAGTCGGTTTCTACTTGTGCGCGCCACTTAAAGCGAGGTCATCCTCTACTGTGTCTGACGTCTGGCTGGGAATCGAAGACTCTGCGAGCCGGAGTATTGGTGTCCATTCATTCAACATGTCTTAGCTATCTTAAACGTCTAATGCCGAGTTTTTTGACCAGGGGCATGTCGCTGTACACCTCGTATAGTTCTTGGTTGAATCTTTGTCTCCAAACCCCGTGAACGCAAACTATTTGGTCAAATTGAATGAAATTTAATATTCATATCACTTTTGCTATTTGAAATAATTCCTCATAACTAGTTTTGGTCCAACTATTCCTTCACGGAATTTTCAGCTTTAGCCAGACCTACTTTTCGGGACATATTTAATTTTTTTTAATGGACAACTCAAGAACATTTTATCATATTATAAGAAATACCGCTCTCTTATCTTCATCGCAAGAAAGTTGTAAGCCATACCCATTTTTTAGGGACCATTATGATCACAAGAAATAGATTAACCGATTTGAGCAATGCACATATTTTTTATTTTTAGTCATATGGTATTTTAGTTAACAAATTTCATATGCCATTAGTTAGGAATGCATAACAACTTTTTAAAAATGAAAAATCGCATCCGTTCAATATAAACTTTTTCTTAAGCGAAAATTAATTTGCAGGCATATCACCAAACTACGTCTGGGAAGGCTAGTGTTCTTTAATAATAATGTCATTTAAATTTTATAACTGTTATCGACAGTTTTCTAAAATTATCAAAAATAGCTAGCTTATTTCATTACAAAAAAAAAACGTTATACAGCCTCATGAACTACAATACAATATCGTGCATACATTTGCAACTTTTTGCTACTTAAATTGAAGTGACATCATATTGTCATAACATTATTCGAAAATTCGCCCACCATTATTCCTACCCCATAATATCCTTTAACCGCTCCTTCCATCTATCCACCTCCGGCTTTTGCCGATGGTGTCATTCTAACGGGTATTATCTCATTTTTGTCAATAAATAAGGAAATTGCCTTAGCAGTTTCTTTTCGCTTTTATACTTTTTTGTTGTCTTCAAAAACATACACGTCATCTATATGGAGTGCAAAAGAGTGTGCCTGACTATTGTATGACAGTATCATACCATGGAATCCTATTTGCCTTCATCATCATCATCAGTTTTGTTTTGTGGAGTTTGGTACCCGTTTACGATACACAATAGTTACAAATTGCTGCCTTCACTTGCTTTCTCTAAAAAAAATCGCAAAAAGCAAAATGAAGATGAAGGCAAAGTAACAACTACAAGGCGGTTTCATGTTATTTTAGCACCAGACCGCCGTTTCTGACTTGATGTCTGCATTTAGAGCTTGCCTTTCTTAAAGAAACTATTCACCAGTAAAATTTCGTTCCATGGGCATTAAGATGCGGATGACAACAGGGACACATATATATCCTTGAAGGAGGATATGGTTACGTCCGGTTGACATCATACAGCAGGGGGTGACAAAACATACAAATGAGCAGCAAATCTGCTGGGATGGTTTCAAGGGGATGTAACACAAAGTAGATATACCACCCACGAACTCGCCCAAACAAAAGAAGAGAGTTCTGTACATGTAAACCGCGATGATCCTTTGTATGAAGATGAATAGGAGCGTACAATGAAGTCCTGTCATGCGATAATGGTGTTTTCGTTATATATGCTCGTATGCAATATGAGCGCAGAACAATAAGAACGGAACTTAAAGAATTGAATTAGAACGTGTATCTTCTCTGACTATACGCTCCATTTTGTAGATGTTATGAGAACAGACTAAAAATGCACATTGTCATATCACTTTTATAAATGTTTGCGAAAAAAAAATACTCGCTCGGAAATAGGGCGAAAAAAGGCAGTTCTTAGGTTGAGTACCCACTTGGAAAAGTTCATTCATTTGGTGGGAATTATCCTCTAAGCCTTTCCCAATCTATCTCGCTGATGTTTTTAGTTAATAGCTGGGATCTTTTAAAGGGTTTTCTACTCCTTTCAATGGCTCGCTCTATAAGACGTGAAACGTATAAGTCGAAGTATAATTATATGAAAGACTTCAGTTAAATAAATTAATCGGTATGTTTAGCGCGTAAAAGTTCTCGTACTAAATACACACATATATGTATACATATAGCATATAACATAGAGGGGTTGCTTGAGTGAATCTGTTTAATGGAATGCTCTTCAGTCGAGGTTAAGGTTGGTTGCCAATTGACCAAATGATAAATAGCATACTAACCTAACATAGAACTTTTAAGGACTAACTACGTATTTATGTGTAACAGAAATTATGTAATTGAGGGGTGTAAGGTAAAAGCATACTAGTGATGTATAATGCTTTGGTGATGAATACATGTATACATAAATAGAAAACGGGAAGCTTGTTATTATGTAACTTGTTATTATGTATAATGTAATTGAACTACAGAAAATTTGTTAATTAATTAGTTGTGTGACATAATGAATTCAATGACCTAATCATAGCTCTGATAACTTGTAATAAGGTGCGCATTAACCAAAGCAGAAAATCTCACTAATCTTTTTTATGCTATGAAATAGCTATGAACAAAACATTTTCGTTTTGGTTAGACATAAGAGAAAATCTCGAAAAAGATGGCACCAAACTCGTGCCCCACAAGATAAAACACATCTCAATCGGTTGATTAACATACTATCAAAAATTAAAAAATTTAAATACCATGCAGTAGAAACTTATCTGCAAAGCCTAACCGCTGGAAAAGAATCGAATTATTCACTTTGGAAAACAATTTGCAAAGAAAATTTGCTCACCCGTTTTTCTTGACATGTCGCAAGCTTTTGACAAAGTCTGGCATACAGGCTTCCAATACAAATTAAGACAAGTTCTGTCTGAACATTTTTATAAAATCCTTGTCTCGTATCTATTCAGAGTTCAAATAAATATTGGCAGGAGTACCCCACGGAAGCGTCTTTTGACAACTCATGTACCTCCTATTTACACGTGATATCCCACACACAAACAATACAATAGTTTCCACGTTTGCTGACGGTGTAGCTATAATAGAAGTTGCCACAACAGTAAAGGAAACAAATATGAAATTACAGAACGCTCTTATCGAGGTTAATGAATGGACAAAATTCTGGCGGATTGATCTTAACGAAAGCAAATCGATTCATGTAGATTCGTATAAACGGACAAACAATTTGCCAGTATTTCTCAATACGGTTCGTTGCAAATGGAGCAAAATATCTCGCAATGACATTCGATGCAAAATTAAAATGGAAGTCGCGTGTAAAAAAATGCGAAGAACTTAAAAATAAATACAGAGAACTGTACTGGTTACTCGGAAAATATTCGAAGCTAAACCTTGATAACATGCAGCTATTATACAAGCAAGTGCTAAAGCCGGTCTGGACATATGGTATACAACTATGGGGTTGTACCAGTGAAACGAATCTAAACATTCTACAAACTTTTGAAAGCAAAATGTTAAGACCATTCGTGAATGCGCCGTGGTACATATATAAGAAATGAAACGAAAAATTTTGCACGCAAACATAAAAAACTTTTATTGGGACACGTTAACAGAACGGTCCTCCAAATTCATGATGAAACAAATTTATTGCGATGTCTTCAAAGAACTAAGCCTTTGATATGGACCGATAATAACAAACCCCGCCATAAATTGCGGAAAAAGCAGGAACACTCACAGGAAAGTTACCTGTCAAACATTCATTACTCGTGATAACAAATTTTCTAGATAAGTCGCATACTTATTCGCAATACAAATACAAAAAGGCTGGTGGTTTTAGTGGGTTAAAGCCCCACCCTACTTTAAGCACGTGCTCATCGTATCTTTTGAGATTTCCACCAGCCCACGGAAAAAAAACACTCTCTGTTGCAAAAATAAAGTGAAAATATCGCTAGATATCGCATCATGCCGCCATTTTGGTAAACATTAGTCCTGACAGTTCATATTTGGCAGTTGTGAAGTAGACAAGTGGCAAATTTATTATGGAAAAATATTCGATAAATCAACGTGTTGTAATCGTTCAAACAATTTGTCAATATCAATCATCGATTACTGTGGCGATAAGAAACAAAACGCACTTTTTATCGTGTAGTGAATGATTTTGAAGAAAGAGGTTCTGTAGGTGATATGCCCAATGGACCACAACGTACTGCAAGATTGGCTGAAAATATTACTGCTTATCAAGGAAGTGTTCAAAACAATCCATCAACGTCAATTCGACGCCGTGCTCAGCAGCTTGGTCTTCAAAGAACAACTTTGGCCACAATTTTGCACAAGGATTCGCATTTGTTTCCAGTTAAGATTCAGTTGACACAAGAGCTTCTTCCACAAGACCATTTTCGCCGCCGAACATATGCCAATAGGATGCTCCAGCTTTGCCCATGACAACCCCGATTTTCATGAAAAAATCATAATGAGTTACGAGGCATATTTTCATTTGAATGGATATGTGAATTAACAAAACAGTCGGTTCTGGGCAATGGAAAACCCTTAAAATATTCACCAGTCACCTTTGCATCCATTAAAATTTACAGTCTGGTGTGCAATTTGGTCAGGAGGAATACGGCGTAACGGTAACTGTGAATGGGGAGCGATATCGTGATATTATTGAAACAATTTTAACGCCACAACTGCATGCTTTGGGCTTGATTGACATCTGGTATCAACAAGACGGTGCCACATCGCATACAGCTAGGATTACAATGTAATTACTGCGAGACCTCTTTCCACAACAAGTTATTTCAAGAAACGGTGATTTTGATCAGGCGAACGTGGAGCCTGATTTGACTGCACCGCACTTCTTTCTGTGGGGATATCTGAAAAGCAAGGTTTATGCAAACAAACCAAAAACGCTTGAGCAACTCAAACAAAATATTCGTGAAGAAACTAATGAGATACCGAGTAAAATGTGTGAGAATGTAATGAAAAATGTGCTCAAAAGGGCTCGCATTTGTGAGACTAATAGAGGCGGACATTTACCTGATATTATATTCTATACATAATTGCCGACATTAAATAAAATATTTATAATCACCCAGTAGTTTTCAAACTGAACACTGCAGCTTACTTACATACTATTTTTAAAACACGCCCACTGACACTTTTTAAATAAACATCTCTTTTGATGAAACCATACGAAATTTTGATAATTTTGAGTGTTTTTTTTAAATGTTTGATGTTGGATTGCCTCTGGCTGTTCATCGGCAATTTTGCTTATGAAATTAGTCGTTTAATGAACAATGAGCTTCGTTGCTATAAACTATTTGTCAATAATAATAATGGATCAACTTGAAGCTGTTTTAAGGCCCACGAACAAAAATTAAAAGGTAAGTAAAAGTCAGTCGATTTCAGCTTTTGAACGAGCTGCATTTTTTAAGCCAAGACCTGGCTCCAAAATACGCTATAATGTCCCATAAAAGATGCCCAAACCTTAAAAATGTATTAATGTAAGATTGCTTCGGAATTCGATTATGGATTTAGGAACAACAATTTGAGTTGGTCCATTATGACGGACAAATTGTGGTCGAAGAACTCTTTAAACAAATTTAATTGAGCACTGGAAAAATTTGGAAATAAATTGCCACAATTAGTAAACGTTCTTCCGGCGTAAGTCTATTCATGATGAAATGACAACGCGTAGCGAACACAAACGTCTTATAGACAAGCCAGTTGACAAATAACAAGCGAGTTTTTTAGCGTAGTTTTCTTAAAATCGAATAAAACACTCAAATTTGCACCAAATATTAAAAAAAATTTAGTGTTGTAATTAAATAGGCCTTTGCAATTTACGTTTTAAAGACAACTTCATGTAAATGTTGTCCGCGGCTCCGTTTCAAATGGTACATTTGGAAGGTCCAATTTTGGGTCACTTTTGCGAGCACTTCGTCCTGTATTCCACGAACTACGCTTGTTATGTTATCCTGTAAGGCTTCAATCGAGTTCGGCTTATCCACATAAGCTAACAACTTTACATAAGCCCACAAGAAGTAATCAAGAGGCGTTAAATCACATGATCTTGGCGGCCAACTCGGAGGGCCATTTCGAGAGATGAGCTGCTAACCAAATTTATCCTTCAACATTTCCATTGTTTCACGAGCTGTGTGGCATGTGGCACCGTTTTGCTGAAACCACATGTCAACTAAGTTCAACTCAGCCAACTGGGGTAAAAAAAGTCGTGTATCATGGTTCGATATCGTAGGGAAAAACGTCAATTTCTCGCAAACCATTGAATGGAATTTAATATACTGT
The DNA here is from genome assembly GCA_949824845.1 of Rhingia rostrata. Taxonomy (NCBI): domain Eukaryota; kingdom Metazoa; phylum Arthropoda; class Insecta; order Diptera; family Syrphidae; genus Rhingia; species Rhingia rostrata. The sequence continues at coordinate 62,256,459 of OX463757.1, forward strand.
TTGCAAGAATTTCACATATATAGTTTTGGTCCAATTATTCATTAGCGGAATTTTCAGTTTTGGCCAATAAGAGGAAATCATTACAACTGGCAAGTTCACCGATTTCCCTTAAATTCCGGATTATGAAGTCGTTGGACTCTGGTTGGGAATCGAGGACTCCTCTAGCCTGAGTATTAGTATCCACTCGTTCTTCATGTCCCATATACCTTAAAGTCCAGTGCGGTGTTTTTTTGGACAGGTATATGTTGCCGTTTTTAGAAGTTTTTCCGCAGTGTTTTACCCTTTTTGACACAATATTTGCTTGCTAGAAAGGGTTATGTAATGTGTCACCTGAACGACATTGAAAACCACTCAAGCATTTAATTACATTTGTATTCCCGTTTCATGAAACAGTATCGAATTTACAGAGATATCACCAGGATAAATACAGCTCTCTTCATTCTCAATTTATTATGTTAGACAAACAATACCCAGAAAAAGGTCCAACTTCGTCCCAGAAGTCTTAAGTAATTCAGCTCAACAAATAACTGACATTGATGAATTTGGCCGACATTTGTGTGTGTCTTTTAAAAATTGAGTTCATCTCAGTGGCTCGCAATCATTTATCTTATACGCCATTGATTTTTGTTCTAGAGCTACCTCAATCTCATCCCGCTGTCAAATCACCGTCTAACTAAAGCTAAAACCGCCTTTGTTAACCTGAAGCATTGTATCCATTTAAGATACAACCAGAGTCCACAATTTATATAAAAAAATGCAAGTATATTTTTTTCTTCATTCATTGCGAGAGTAGATTATCATTTTGGTTGGGGTCTTTTTTTACCTTTTCTGCAAAAGGACTTCTTCCTGCCATCCGTCTTGTTCGTAAAGAGTGCGCACACAAAAACGAGTGGCGGGTGCACAACATGGTCGTACGAACGTGTACCTCAAGTGCTTGAATTTAAATTACTTATACGACATACATATCATAAATAGTTTTATATTATATGTACAAGCTGACCCGACAGACGTTTCCTTGTCCCTGACTGCAACCCGCGTAACTACTTCTTTTCATTTTTAAATATATATATATATATATATTTAGCTTTCTTCTTTATATATACAGATCCCTTGTCACGAAGTTTTTTTTACGCTAATCTCCGAAATCGCTAAATTTTGTTAATGTGTGTTGTTTTACCCCAACTTAAAAGATACTATATAAACCTTGATAGTTGACTGTCAATATTGTTTATTGCAAAGATTTTTTTAATAGAAAATAGTTGTTATTCATTTTTAAGTTTCATAAATGTTTAATAGATTGTGGCAAGTGTAGAAGTATTTAATATTTAATTATTAATGTTTCTCTGATGATATAAATCAAAAAGCTCTGTTTTAAACAAAATAGCAATTTTCAAGATAAAGGTTAAATCTCTGCATAGTTACTGTAATTATAAAATAAAATTAATAAAATTATTATTTGGTTAACACAAAAAGTTGACTTAAAAATGTCCTACAACACAAGACAGCATTTGTCGGATCAGTTAGTATTTTCAATTTTTATATGCGTTTAGTGTTACCGTAAACATTGAGAAAAAAAAGAAGTGGGTATAGAATAGAAAGGTTAACAAAATATACAATAGTTAAGGTATGACAAATGAAATATTTTTCATGAAACCAATACTTGCTCCGTAAAACAAGAAAAAATATATCTACATAATGCAAAAACGAGATAAATCTAAGGATGGATATTTCACTTCATGTGCTCCAATTTACATATTTCTATCCACACTGGCTGGCACACCATGAAATGCCTTGAGAAGAGCAAAGAGTGGATGATGGGTGGGTATTCAGTGAGCATTTATGCTTTTATTGCGTTTAGTTAATGAATTATGCAAGGTAACGAACGGTCTGTGGGCTGGGGATCGAGAGACTCTTTTTCTTCGCTGCTTTTATTTATTTATTCTTCTTGATATAAAGGGGGAGTGGACATTTTACCGGTGATATGGAAGACTTAAAGTTATTCTTTTTACTCTCTCAGTGTCCTGAAAGGCTGAATTTAAAATCTTAATGTCACGGTAATGAAACATAATCATTTGCAATGAAATTTTATTCTTGAAAAGGATGTCATTTTATTACCGTTGTAAGAAAATGAATTTGTTTTCTCTTCTAACGTTCTGACAGGAATATAATTTTTCATTTTACGTGGCAAAAAGCATTATTAGCTATGGCAACAAGAACTCTGGTTGAAAAGTGTTTTGATTTAAGACAAAGTAACCTTCATTTAATGGTTTGTTTTCAATTTTAGAAGAACACAACAGATTCTATTTATTATGAAAATTAAAAGGAGGTAACAAATTATATATTTTGGTTAACCAGGGTTCTAAAATAAAATATTCCATAAATTATTATAATTCTTTATAAATAAAATGGAACCCTAAAAGAAACCAACTTAAAACATAATATCATCCTAAAAATTAATCTTTAAGACTACAGACTGAAACTGCAACTGACGAGATTCCTTAGTTGATCAGGTTGATATAAATTCCTCATCAATATAACGATGATCCCACCAAAGCAGATTAAGCTTATCTTAGTGACGGTGGCCCCCGATGACTCCCAATGTTCTCCACATCAATAAACCATACCATGACTTAGTAAAAATTAAATTACAAGCCAATAATAGCAAAAAAATTAAAAGCAAATTTCGATGAAATGTCATTTTCACAACCTATTGTTCAGACAGTTTATTAAAATCTGTTACGGTTCTACAAAAAAATAACGTATTTCGCCTGGTATGCTATGGGATAAGGTATAAAAATGGTAAGGTAGGAAAATGCCTCCAAAAATAAAGCTTGGATTAAAATGTGATACGGACAAAATTTTTATATTATCATAACCAATGATTTTGTATCAAACAATTTTTCCAATATTTTAAAATTTTACCGAAAAATGTTTTTATATAAAACGCCATAAAAAGTGGGCGTGGCAAACAAACTTTGTATCGACGAAATAAAGATACTACGATTATCTAGATACGTTGTTCAGACACTTTTTCAAAATTGCTAAGGGTTTTGCCAAAAACTACGATTTTATATAAAGGGGGCGTGGCAGTAGGGGGATTACAAACAAATTTACACTTACACAGCACATGCACAAAATTTCAACATTCTAGCTGAAAACTTAAGGCCCAAAAACTGGTGAGATACAGCTATCAATTCTGAGTCGATCCAAATACTTACTTAAAGGTATATCTAGCTGAATTATTTCTTCATGTTACAAACTATGTATCAAAACTTATATACACCTATAGGATATGGTATAAATATGTGTGATGGTCATCAGACCCCTACAAACCAATAATGGGACAATTCCAACATTCAACATACCCTCAAATTATCCGGTGGAACAAAATAGTTAGGAGTCATATTCGTCATAAAATGCACAAACGCACAATCTTTGGAGAAAAATCGGGTCTCAACACCAAGAGAATACCGTGGGTGTAACTATATGGCTGTTATAAGACCTTTATTAACATATGCTCATATAGATGACTTGTCTGGTGGCAATCTATAAATGCTGTAACCCATCTGAAATATATGACGAAAATACAAAGTAGTAAACAAAAAACAGCATGCTAAAATATAAGTTAATTTATGGCGCAACAGACTCGTTAGTACCCAGGGCCTAGCTTTCTTCTCACAACCATTCATGTGTGCGTGTGTACTTCTTAGCACGATGGCATAAGTTGAGATAAGCTTTTCATGACTTTTTTTCATGATACTACTCGGATGATTTGTTAGATCATCACGAGAGGAGGGCCAGTGAAAAATCATTTAGGTGTTGCTACGGCTGGGAATCGAACTCAGACCTTCTGCGCTGCAGTTCACCTCACTAACCATCGCGCCACTGAGCCCGTCCTCGATAGCAGGCTGCAACTTAAAAATATCTGCTATTGAACGCTATCGCCAAGAGCGTTGACGGGTTCGTGCACATAAGGGAAACTGGCGATGAACAAACCAGTTTGTCAAACTTCATCATCATTTAGACGATGAAACAGACGAAGATACAACTTTCTGCGGCACTGCACAAGACTCATGGAACTAAAAAAAAATCCGGCCTCACCCCATTTCCCACCTTCTCAGGTTTCCAATAACATCCGGATGGCTATAAATAGACTAAATGAGCATAAATGGAAGTTACACATACACGAGTATAACTAAGCCTCGACCCTAGCCCATCGCGATGAGAAAAGACGAAAATCATCTACCGTTTTGGCTGTCAACAAAAATAGCGACATTTTTGTTTGAGGTACAATCGGGGGTAATCATATTATATGCCTCCATAATAGCCATTCATTCTTCCTGGAAATGTCAGGGAAACTAAACGTTGTTCATATGTAGGTCTAGATAGAGAAGGTGAAATATGAGACCATCAGTAGGCATGATCTCATTCTATTTTGCACACTCTTGAGTTTGTTGATATGTCATCTTTCGCTGTAGGCCCCATCATTTGGTGAATATTTTCCTACAGCTACGGTAAGGATACATATATATATATGCTTTCCTGACGCTTCCAATTAAACATTGTATCCAGGACATTTTATAGATACTTGACATTGGTTGAGAGTGTAATGCATCATTCCAGAGTGGGGGTGAGAGAGGGTATATCACACTCAGGTTCCACTCCACGTGCTCACAGTATCCAGATCATTCATGATTTCGTTGCTCTTCGCCTTTCTAGTATTAACGGCCTGACTGATTTTCTTCAAACTTCATAACCACGTTTATTTTGGTCGTACTTCACACAATGTCAATTTTCTCGCAAATGGCTATAACTATTTTCATAAAACTTAACACATACCATAAGTATATTAGTACCAACAAAACTGCACACCCAGCTCCTTAGAGAAAACCCATGCAACGGATTTTTGGATTTAGGCCACGTAAGGGCAATTTGTAATTTCTCGCAAAATATTTGGTAAAAATAAATAAAATTTAATATCTGTGTTACTACTATTGTTTGTAACAATTCCACATAATTACTGTTAACCCAAACAGTTTCACATAATTTTTATGTTTTTAACATCAGTAACCAACATTTATGTTGTTGTGTATTTTGGCCGAACTATGCAAATCGTCACATTTGCGTATGGTTGGTGTTAGATCTTAGATCTAGTGCAAAAGATAGTTACGTACATTCCAGTCGTGCACCCATCACTCGGTTGTCAATATTTGTTAATTTTCGATTTCCTTGTGATTTTGTTATTCGTTTTTACCATTTTTCATTTTTGTGAGTTCCATGAATAATTTTTTTTAAAGTGCTAACTTCAATTCTACTTCACTTAGAGGTATCATTTTTTGTAATAATACAGATATTTTATGCTTTAAGTAAGCCCAAAATGGTAAAAAAATGTAGTAACATTCTTGTGTCACTTGGGAGACAATTTGGACGCACACAGTTAGTATGATGATTACGATTACGAAACATATCCTACCTTATCAACACACAAATCTATCCTTGTCCGAAATATCAAGAGTTAAAATTGCAAACCAAACCTAGATTTTAATCAGTTTTATGGAACAAAAACGGATAGATGTATGATTTTGGATAGATCAGATTTACAAAATGACGCATATTTCTCATTATACGTAGTTTTAATGTAATGTGAAATTTTCGTTAACTAGACCTCTTCAGCTTTATAATAAGTGGTCGACCATCAAAATCGGTCGAAGCATTAGCCGGGAATTCGATTCGCAACTCACGCTAGACGTCCGACACATATAAAAAGCTCTAAAATTTAATCCGAAAAAACATGTTTTTTTTAGCGCTTTTATGAACATACTTTTAGATGCAGTAGATATCATTTGATGTAAAATAAATATGAAGAAAAAATTTGTTTTGGAGTTGTAAGCCCATTAAATCAGTTTTATGGTATTAAAATGGAAGGATGTATGATATTGATGATTTTGGATAGTTCAGATTTACAAAATGGCGCGTATTTCTCATTATATGTTGTTTTAATGTAATGTTGTATTTTTTTTCGTTAACTAGACCTCTTCAGCTTTATAATAAGTTGTCGTCCATCAAAATCGGCCGAAGCATTAGCTGGGAATTCGATTCACAAATCAGCATTTAAAAAACTCTAAAATGTAACCCGAAAAAAACATGTTTTTTCATATGTTGTCCAACTTCGTATATACTACATATAAGATTAAGAGTCAAATTATGCTGGTTTATTATGTTTGCTTAAGTGGTCCAACTGCTTGTATGCATTAGGGATTTAGAAGATTATAATATTATTGGCAAAGGGCATTATATGTTTTTCCAATACCTATTGATACTAACAAGATAAATATACTGGGGAATATTTGAATATGAAATCTATCATCGGATGATTGCCTGATGTAAGGCAAATTAATACCAAACTAATACCCACTCAATGTAGCAGGACGTATTCAGGACGTATTCGGCAATGAAAACACTCATTTCCGGTGGGTCTGTTTCAGCATGTGTGTGTGGTATTTGCAAACTATGAAATATCGCTTCTGAACGCGTTCAGCAAGAAAGATTCTCAAAATGTTATGCTGGTTCGAGCATCCTCAATCAACAAAAATACAAAACCTCATAAATATTTACTATCACATTTTATAGATTAGGAAATTTTCGATTATTTACTGAATAACGATGACCTCATCATGGAATCCTCCATCCATACATACACACAACGACACACACACACGTAATATGAATGGAAGAAACTAAATCTCCCATGAAACATCGATCAAAGTGTTCATCAATTTTCTCCTCTAATTCCCAATATTTATCCTCTCGATACCATCCCTTATTCCTTATTCTTTTTGGCAGATTACTATGTCATCTACACAGCGGGTGTGGGCCATTGATATATTCACCACCAGAAGACAACTCCTTCGGTATATGGAGTTGTATTTTTTGTTTGTTCGTTGAAAGACCCCGATTATAAGGTGTTTTTTTTTTAGCAAAATAAGGAAGACCGAAGGTAAGCAACATCATGAACAACTAAACAAACAAAATTGTGAGCGTAAAACCCTTTTACAGGATTGTCTTTCATCGTTTTGGGCACCTACTCTGTGAGCGATAACGGTGTGAAAACGACGAGGTCATTTAGTTTTCAGTTGCCTAACTGATATGCTTACGCAAAGAAGGAGGTGAAGAAAGTACCAATTTCCAACGTAATTAAGTCGTCAAATATGTAATACAAGTTTGTATTGAGGGTATGCGATATTTGACTGAAGGAATTTTGAGATCCGAACATCGGTAAAGCAATTCTAATTATGCATGTGCGACACGTTACAAAGCAAGGTATTTGACTAGGAATTTTTTGAAGAAGTGACGCCTGAGCGTTGAACGAGAGTAAATTGAAGTGTGGGAGAAGTGGATGCAATTAGGGGAATAAAAGGGACTTGAATACATTGGTGAAATGGAGAAGAAGTATAGATGCTTGGAGAACTCAAGAATTTAATCAAACGTAACACTACGATGACGAGAAAGTAAAAAAATGAGTCTGGCAATGTTGTCTGTATGTCGGTATGGAAGAAAAGCAGGATGGCTAGATGGATTTACTTTAAATTTAAAATTTGCTGTACGAAACTGAACCCCATATTCCCAAAACTGACGGTAACCCTTTTCGTAAAATTGTAATTTCTCAAAAAGATACTCTCTGATATTAATTACACTTATCATGAACAATAAAGTAAATGGTTAGAACAATACTGAATACCTAGCTTTTTACAAAAAAAAAAAAAACAAACTCCCAATTACAAATTTTTTTTATTTAAGTCAGATTTAGAAAATCTTTATTTTTTCTCACTTTATATTGCCTAATTAAATGAAATTGAATTACATACTTAGGTAAGTTTGCAAAAATTTAGATGCCTGCAGTTGCGTATTTTAATTTGGATAAAGTTGAAATCTTCCTATAGTGCGTCTGCCTTATGGCTTTTTTTTCGGGCTGGAGCATTGTTCTATTCCTATTTCTGAAGCTTCGAGCTGGTTAATTCATTGATATTGGTGAAACATATGCTCTGTCTTTCCTTAATTTAAATTCATTTTTGCTTATTCCTTCTCTTTACTCGCAAACGCGTCGGTGACATCTGGTCAAATCCAACCAATGATGTCAATATCATTGGCACATGCTGACACAGCTGTACCATCAAATATTAAAAGACACGCGATGCAATGTTCAGTTTGGAAACAACTCATCTAAACGTTTCCAAACACGTACCAGATTCCGAAAATGTTCCAGACTATGCGTTTTTTTCAATAGCGACCTGAAACAGATATTGCATGGGACAGATGAAAATATGGCAGGCACTATCTTCAACAAATCCGTCTAGAAACAGGGATACGCTGACGATATGGGCATCATTGGTCGCTTAAATTGTGCCGTTTTAGGAGTTACTGTAATTAATGAACAGTCGAAACTATTTTGTCTTATAGTTAATGAGGGTAAGACAAAGTAAAGGGTGGCCCAAAATTTACACAAAATTTGGAATTTACGCCATTTAATACTACTGTTTAGCCGACGAAAAAAAGATAACAATGTGACCGTTGACAATTCGGAGTTAGTAAAAATGGTGCGCTATGCGAAAGATGCATTTTCATTGTTGAAAATTGTTGGCATAGGCATGACAATATTTTAAATATAACAATCGTTTGTGATCTATGGTCCACAATTTTCGTATAAAATATGGCCTTCATAGTAATTTAAAATCATCAACTGTGAAGAGAATAATTGAAAAATTCAGGTAGACTTGATCAATTAATGATTTTAAACACTCTGGGTGTCTTCTTCCGAGTCGTTCAAGAGAAAACATCAAAGTAGTTCGCGAGAATTGCTGACAGTCCAGCAACTAGGAAATCAATTCGGCACCGTAGTCAATAATTGGGTATTTCGAGAAGCTCTCTACATCGAATCCTCACGAAAGACCTGAAACTTAACTTTATGAAAGTTTAATTAACTCAATAACTAAAGACTACTGACCACGCAGAGCTAAAAGAGGAGAGTGGATGCAGATTTTTTCAACAAAATTATCTTCAATGATGGAACTGATTTTCATCTTGATGGTTTTGTTGAGCGTAGAGAAAACGTAATTGTTGAGGAACAAGTGCAACAACACGCGTGACTTTTATGTGCGGATTTTGGACTGGAGGTAGGTATTGTCGGACAATTCTTCTTGGAAAATTACGATAGTCAGGCAGTGACAACATGATAACCCATTTTAGTTTTATTTTACAAGACATGGGTGACGATACCAAATGCCATTCAGCCAGAGAAATAATTCAACTACTGAATGAGTAATTTCCTATTCGTGTAATCGGCCGTTTTGTGACCAGGATTGACCATCGAGAACTTGTAACTTAAGGCCATTGGACTTTTTCCTTTTGATTTTTTTGAAGTTTTTGAGTTTTAAGTTGAAGAGAAAAATATAAGAAAGGTTTTTAACATTCATTATTAATAAAAATAAAAAAAGGCTAAAGGCCTTTGCAAACAAGTTCACGAAAATTGGACAGTGCGTTAATGAAATTCAGTCATATTTGTACAAAACTCTTCAATAAAAGCGCACTTGGCAGTAAAGCCGTGTGCTATTAATAACCTCAATATCTATACTCAATGAATCAATAAAACATTTTTAATTAAAAATCTGTATTTTCTATAATTATTAAATTTTGTGTGAATTAAGGGACACCCTCTATATGCTGTTAGTACTGTTAATCAACAACCTAGGAATAAATGTCACTGTTGACAGCAAAAACGTTGTGGTAGTTTAAGTGTTCAATAACCTCGGAGTCAACGTCAAACCTGCGATAGACACCTTAGTAGATATACGAGGTATACTGTCCTCAGAAAATGCGGCGCCGTAAAGCCACAATCTTTAATAAATTAGTGTAACTACTAGCCTACCCCGACATCATTGGTCGGACTCAACATAAGGTCACAGCCACGTTTGAATGACAAGAAAACGGGCAAAGTGGGTTTAATGGTAAATTCTGGTAAGACCAGGTATATGCTTTGAACACATAACGCCACCATTAACAGATACAGCTTGTATTTCAAGGAAATTTTTACATAACTTGATATCTCATCGGAAATCAAGCTGTGGGCTTAGAAGGGAATTTAGTAATAATTACACGAATAACTAAGAAGAAGCAGCGACGAAGCAGGAAGCATTAAAAAACCGTACAAAAGAAATCCTTAGTCGCTTTAAGCAAAAATTCTTTGCAAAATCGTCGGTCCAGATTTGGTGAAAAAGTTCCACGTAGAAATTTTAAGATGGTTAGAAAAGCGATAAGAATACTCGTAGATTTAATGTTCTGTCTCTGCTCGGGGGTCGTGTTTATATTACACACACTACAATACAGATTCATATAAAAATCTGAAAAAATAATGAAATTTTAATCTCTCATCTACTTTTGAATGATGGCATAGATGATTCTCACGTCCGATGGCAGCCTTTCATATGCTTTGAAATAGTTTTTTGTTCAACCAAACTTAATGTTTATAATTATTGACATCGAACCAGTCTACTATTTTTTATGTATTTAAAAAAATCCATTTTTTATTAAATGGTACTTTCGAGCGTTATGCATGCTATGCATGTAACACACCAATTCCACTTAAAATAACTTGCACGAATTAATTGGAATCACAAAAACCACAATACCGCATTTTTGCTTAAAACCGCACTCACTATAAAATAATTATTATTGCAAAAACAAAGCAGAGTTTTCCAGCAAACTGTAATAACGCTGCGATGAGCACTTATCCGCTTTGTAATAACTGAACCCAAGGGAAATTGAATATATTTTTATTATTAATTTTACAGTTTCGGGATAAGAAGAATGGAGATACCGATGCGCATTGGTTTTAAATGCCTGTAAGTTATAATGGGAAGGAAAAACAGAGTTTGGTAGAGCATTTTACATTCGTGTTGTTCGGTTAATGTACGAATATCTATATTTCATCGTTTGTCCGAAGATAGGCTTGAGGGTAAACTGATTTGCATTCATAGCGTAACGATTGTTGCGGCTGAATTGTTGAATGGGAGGAATGCAGCTGGCTATTTCATTTCAGCATTGGTTGTTAAAATAGCGATAAAACAATGTAAGGCAGGAGATATTTCGACGGTGTTCAAGCGGAACTAAAGAGTTCGATATTCTAATGTCTCCTATAAGTTTTTTCGCACGCGTTTGAATCCTATCTAGGAGGTGCAATGTTGTTTTTGGTGCACCCGACCCGATGTGGGCGATAAACTCAAGTTTAGGGCGTATAAACGCTTTATATATTATGGCCAGATTAGAAGGGGTGAAATATTTTTACATCGATTAAGGAAACAAGACATTTCGCTGCATTTTTAGCGACTTGGAATATGTGTTTTTTCCAACGTAAGTCGTAACTAAAGCACATACCTAGCATGGAAAGTTTTTCGGTTTCTTCGACGTATGTGCCATTCATGGAAATGGCTCTAGATTTTAGTTTCGCTTTAACGACAGAAGACAGCATTGTGTTTTGGAAGCATTAAATCTGTTAGATTTACCACATTTGATGATGCTGTCAAGGTAGGAATTCGATGAGCTTAACATATGTTGTCGTTTAGATTCCACGTTCGAAGATGAGGGAGGTGGACCTGAAAACGATTATGAGAAGCTGAGAGTACTGTCATCAGCGAAAAAATGAATTGGATTAGAAGTTGCAGATATGAGATCATTGATGAAAATGAGAAAGAGACTCGGAGACAAAATTTAGCCTTGAGGGACACCAGCATTTATTTGGTACGTTGCAGACTTGAATCCGTCCAAAACAACTTGAATTGAACGTTTCGAAAGATAATTTCTAATCTATAGAAGAAGTTGAGGGTCGTTTATAAAAATCTTACTAAACTTAGATAAATAAATATGGGAAATCCGCGTGTACACAAAATTGAAATTATTCTGCAACGAATGGACAAGATTGTAGAGTCAAGAATTAACACGTTATGTTCAGGAAGCAAATTGACACAGTCTCGGGAGACAGACGCAATTTACGTAGAGGTAAATTCAAGAAGGTATGAACAGAGTATAATCCTTGTGCCTTGTCTATTTTACAATCTAGTGATAGTTTAGTAATTTGTTGAATCTGCTAAAACAATGTATATTATCACGTTATTCATACAGAGAAATACTTTTGTTTTTCACTTTGCAATAAAATTTTTGTTTACACCGTTCAATGGCACTGGTTAGCAATTTCACTTTCTTGTTGTTTTAAAATTTTATCACGCACTTAATTTTGTACATTTGTAATTTGTGCTTCTCTTTGAACAGCTTATATTTTATGCTTTAAAGCAATAAATATACTTCAGCCGCATAAAATATGATATTGTTTTCCTCTATATTTGTTTGAAGTTGAAATGAAAGAGATAACGCACATCTCAGGGAGATAGATTCCCGAAATTCTATTGAAGTTGTTAATTAACAGGTACTACTAACCATCAATGTATTATAATGACAACATTTTTTTTCTGTTGTTAAAATATTACTAATAAGGGGTGTAACATTCTCCATCTAATTTATTAGAATTGACTAAAATACATCTTAACGGTTGTAAAGTTATGCAGTGTATAGGTATTTATACAACCTCTATTCAGGCTAGAACAAAACAAAAAAAAATGGTTTCTGTTCAAAGTTTTAATTTTTTCTCTGAAAAATCAATTAAATGTCTTTATATTAACAATAAGAAACAAATGACAAATTTAGGCTGAAAAGCAAAAGAAAAATGTTAGTTATAAGCTTACAGCGCCCGCTATGGGCCGATAAGTTAGATTAAGTAGATATGTTATTGATAAGTTAGATTTAAGCATTTTTGTCTAGTATTAAGTTAATATTTTAAGTAAATAAAAAATGAATTAAAAAGTCAGGCTAGAACAAGCTCCAATTTATAAAATATCGTCCCACCCATAATAGTTGCACAGGTTTTGTGTCAAGCAAAGCACAAACATTAAAAATCGACTGCAGTATACAGTTTGAAAACATAAGCAAAATAGCTAAGGAAAATGTTCTCAACCTAGAGAGCAGTCCACCAATCGCAAGCACTTCAAAGGGATATTGAAAAGGAAAGAAACAAAAGAAAGACTATCACAAAATCCCATTGGCATGAACAACTTTAAAGCTCTGATAACAGTATATAATAATGGCAAACAATAATTTAGAATGAATGCAGTAACGTGTTGGAGAATTTATTTGAAAAAGTGGAATTTCTGGAGGAGGAGCAGTTATCCTATATACTAACTACGCCTTCACCTTTGACTTCTTCGTCTAAGAAAAAAACATATTTTCCAAAAGAAGGTTGTTAATAGACGTTTTTTATCAAATTCAATTTATGTCATAATTAGATAAACTGCAAGGACGAGGAGCGTAGTGAAAAACTGAAAACGTAGGAAATGGGGCGCGCTAAAGGGCTCGAGATCTTACAGATGGAGAGAAGACACAAAGAAGAGAAACACAGGATGGAAATTAAACACCTGTACCAAGAAGAATTTGAGCTTAGACAGTGTTTATTTATTTAATATATTCTTATTTATTAAACATTTGTTCTCGTAGTATGAACCGTCTGGACATTGTTTTGTATATGTTTTTTCACTGTTTTGTGGTTTTTTAATGCATAGATAGAATGAACTGGTTATTTTTAAATTCGCATTGAACAATGTTTTTTTAGTAGACCTTTATATTATTATATCCGAATGGGATCACGGTGTTATGGAAATAATTGTTCCAAAAATACATGACGTGAAATGTTTTGATTTTGCAGCTCTAACGCCTCCTGACTTTCGAATGGATTTTCTTGTTGAATGCTGTCATTTACGGAATCTACGAAAATAAGAAAAAGTTAAACTATAATTTGTATCTACCTCTTTTTTATTGATTGGAATATACCTGCGGATAAGAGCTCGTCAATTAAATCGATTAATAGGTTGTGAAAAACTGCTAATGCGATGATTGTGGATTTCGCATTATTTATGGAACACCTCATACCAGACAGAAGTACATATTCGAAATCTTAGTTTCCAAACGCCAAAGCACCTTTATACTCTGTTATATAAGGACAACATTATATTAGCTTTCACCATCCGTTTGAGGCCGTTTGAGGATTCAAAAGTGGAGTAAACAAAATATTTGTTAGCCACCATCACCAAGGAGACGTCTTTAAAATTGACCAACCTCAAGCGATACAACTTTCTCTGAAAATTCTTGAATCATGGGTACTTCAGCGGCAAACGAATTCATTAATTTGAAGAGATGCGTAGCTCACTACTTGTAATATGTTAAGTGAATAGTATTCCTTTCTATTAATGTAGTACTGTCCTGACGGGCCACCAACTTTCGTAATTTTAACGTGGGTGCAGTCAATGGTACCAATCACTTGAGGAAATCCACGAATATCATATAACATATTCATTATTGTAAACTGTTCAGATATTGTTGTTGGCATTTTTATGTATCTAGCCCGTTTGGAAGCAAACGCACGCGCTTATATATTCTGCAAAGCGTATGTTGCCTAAATCCATGAATGTCTGCACCATGCGTCGTTTTAAATCTTTTAACCATAAATTCTATAAATTACAATCAATTTTGTTGAGAGATTTTGAAAGCTATACATACCTCATTTAGTCCCCAATAACATATAGCACAACCATTACTTGCAGATCTGCAGAAATTTGTCCTTCTCTTTTGTCCATGCTAATATCATTCTGTTCGTACAATATCAATTAATTTTCGCATATTAGCTTCAGAAAATCTATGCTTGGATCGAAAATCTTTATTTCTAAGTGACATAGGGTCAAATCTTAGCTTATATTCGTCTTTTACAGGATTATATTCTTAATTGTATTTCGTCGCCTTAGTGACACTAAAACGAAGGTCAGTATTTGATAATTCTATTTTTTTTTGTGGATGGTTGGGTGTTGCAGAACGACGGTAGACTCTGATTGGCTTTAACTTGGCAATGTCCAGTGGTTGTAACTCTGACTACACATCAAGTGGTTACCATCGGGTACTGGTCTCATCCAACCGGATTTGACTTGCTAAACGTTAAGCGCGAGTGTTGATAACACGACGAAAAACAGCAACGCTATAAACAGCCAGGTCAGAATGGCACGGAATAAATAACCGGCCTGCTGTCCCAGGCGAACCTAGACAAGCTGACATATTCGGACAACAGGTTGTCTAGGAATTTCAAGGGTTAGTCAGGCCCCTTGAACAGACATGGTGGCGGATGAACCGAAAGGCCAACGGCAGTGCTCAATCCCGTAGTGGATACCGATGGCCCCGTGTCCTAGGGTTATCTAATAAATTGGAACTGGCCCTCCAGGTCGGGGGTTGTACTTTGGGTTAACTACCCAACAATGGAAAAAAATAGATGTTACGAAGCAACCAGATCAACGAACGATCAACCAAATTGATCACATAGCGATAGACAAGAGGCACGCATCCAGTATTTTTGATGTCCGAACATTCCGAGGACCTAACATCGACTTGCACCACTACTTTGTTGCAGCCAAGATTAGAATGCCACAACAATCCTGAAATACTGTGAAAAAATTTAATGTCCAAAGATTACAATCGCAAGAGACCGCCAAGATCTTCGCGCAATGCCTATTAACACTCGATCAACACCATACCACCAGCATCGACTGTCGAAGAATAATGGCAACGATGCCAACAAGCCATTAGATCAGCCGCAACTGATGTGCTAGGTTTCTCGCGCCCACCAGCAAGAAACCCCTGGTTTGATGAGGAATGCCGACAGATGCTCGCAGCCAAGAACGAGGCCTACAAGGCTTAGCTGCAGGTGAAGACGAGAGCTGCCGTTGAGAAGAAAGAAGAAAAAAGAGCAAGAAAAGCGCGCGATCGAGGATGTAGAGAGGTGCCGCTCCAGGAACGATGTTCGCAAGTTTTACCAAAGTGTAAAACGTCAAAGCCAAGGATACAAGGCTCAAATAGAGCCGAGATGAACAAGGAAATATCGTAATTGACACACAGACGATGCTGAGGATATGGAAGAACCACTTCTGCAGACTGTTAAACGGCGATGACGAAAAACATTCCGCTGTCAGGCAGAACAAACCACTAAATATTGGCAACGACAGCGAAAACTGCCAACCACCGAACCTGAGTGAAGTGAAGATAGCAATATCTTAACTGAAGCTTAATAAGGCTGCCGGAAATGACGACCTTCGGAAATGACGAGCTTTTGATAAGATGAGATAAGCCATATCTGGTCGGAAGAGAGTATGCCTGAAGAATGGAACCTCAGCTTTTTGGTATACCGCCCAAACTCGTCCGTTTGTGTAGGGTGACGATGGAGAATTCTCGCTGCTCCATCAGGGTCGGATACGACCTCACCGACACATTCGATACCAAAAAAGGATTTAGGCAAGGCGATGCGCTGTCATGTGACTTCTTCAACCTGATTCTTGCGAGGATTGTGCAAAACTCACGAGCTAACACCAGAGGCACAATTTTCCAAAAATCTGTACAACTACTAGCATACGCCGACAATATTGACATCATTGCTAGGACCCAAAGTGATGTCATAGCCACGTTTGCTAGTATAGAGAAGGAAGCGCCAAAAATGGGTTTAGCAGTAAATGAGGGCAAGACGAAGTATATGCTGTCAACACGAAACGACACACAACATCGACGAATTGGACAGAACGTTGCCATTGGCAGATATAACTTTGAGGTAGTACGGGACTTTATCTATCTCGGCTCCGCTATTAACTCTGACAACAACATCTCGTCAGAAATTAAGCGAAGAATTACTCTTGCCAACCGCTGATTCTTCGGGCTAAAAAGGCAATTCGGTATTAAAACCCTTACTCGAACTACTAAGGAGATCTTATATAAGACCCTGATCATCCCAGTCCTGCTCTACGGCGCTGAAGTTTGGACCGTCTTAAAAGCGGATGAAGAAATCCTTGGTCGATTTGAGAGGAAAATTCTTCGAAAAATCTTTGGTCCCGTTTGCATTGACGGGCTATGGAGACGAAGATTCAACCAAGAACTATACGAGGTGTACAGCGACATGTCCCTGGTCAAAAAACTCCGCATTGGACATTTAAGATGACTAGGAAATGTAGAACGAATGAACACCAATACTATATGTATATACATATATGTATTTTAAGTTAAATGGCATACCCAGCCCAAAATCATAAAAAATAATGACGATACGTTATTGTGCACAATAGAACTATAATTAAAAGGCATTTTAAAATACATATTTTCGATTTTACTTTAAATTAATTTGATTTGGATTTTTCCAAAAATATTGCCCAAATATCAATTGGATTATAAAATACTCCTATACAGGCACTTTTCAACCCCCAAACGTGTTTAGCGTATTCAACCTCTATTCAAAGTTGCTTAAGTTTTATGAATAAGGTTTTTGCATTTGGAGACATTTTAAAGAGTTCATAATTTTATACAATCCTCATAGTTGGTTTATGAACAAGGCTGTCTGTTTCACTAATATATTAGGGTCGATTTATATGATAGTTTGTCACGTCACTAGTGTTACTAAAATATCTTTATTGTCTATCAATGTCATGAATAGGATCACCTACATACAAACCTTTATTATGTTAGCATCAGCATTCCCAGTATCAAACACCACCTCATTAGAGAATTGCTGACACCATACGTTTGCCAATACCATAATTGCACTCATCAATTTACAAATACATACTAGCTATCTGACAAAGCTCCAACACTTTATCAATACAACACAATTCAGCATGTTTCCATTGTTGATAAATTTCAAAAATCACTGAAGATGAAGTTGACGGAAAATGTCAATGCTAATGTCATATATGTGTTATTTAATGAGCTATTCGATACGACTCGACTCCGCAAGGTATTTCGAAGAGTATAATGTTTGAAAAGTAGTTTTGATAAATTCACTTATGCTAAATACTTTAGGGCCGGCGTTACTAATATTCAAATGCAAGTGTCGACATTAGTAAGGTAGCAGATTAATTTATAATGTGCAGCTTTATTAAAACTCTACCAATAATTAAAAACCCATAACTTAATAAGTAAACTCGACTCCTCGATTGAATCTACTACATTTTTAATGAAATAAACTGTTAATACTTTTTTTTTTATTTCTGTTGTCAAATCAAAATGATGACTTTGAAATACCTGACCACTTGCTCCCGGACCTCGATTTGTTTGCACCATAACTTAAGGAATAATAATTTTTTGCAAACAATAAACAAAATAAAATAAACAAAATTCACATGATATTTACCTACACAATGGTGCTTAGTACTACCATATGACTTAGATGTAACTTTCTGTACATTAAATTATAATCTATGATTAGCGCTAGTCTGTGATGTAAATTTATTTATTGGTAAAGGATTTTCGAAAGTGTGACCATTATGCTTAAGTTGTTGCTAAAAATAATTATTAGTATTGTAGCAAGATTGAAAAAAGAGAATAAAGAAATGTAAGAGAGGACTGTCGGTGGTAGGATAGAGATCAGTAGTATCTTAACCGCGACAAGAAACGGACGTACCGTGTAATAAATAAAGATAATAAATAAAGATAATTTTGGAAAAGTGTTTAAAGTATGTAGTATTTTTTCATAAGTTTCGAGGAGTAGTTCTGATATAATTTTGTTTCCATTTTTAGGAACAGAATTGAGTAGGTCGATTTTTTCAACTCATTCTAACATCCATTTTTAATTTAATAAAAATCATTCGAAGCATTTAGCGACCCAACGAGTTTTGCATATAATAAATATGTTTATTTATTATATAGTAATGTAGTCTGTGAGTCGTACTGTCAGTTCGTAAATAATATGTTGGTGTTTTAATGCGCTCATCGCAACGCTGGGTAGTAATCAATATTTTTTGGAGAACAAATGAATAGCGGCGCTGGTTTCCGACTCTCGGACACGCCAAGTACAACGGTCCATGGGGAAAAAACGGCAGTTCCAAGTTTATTCCACACACTTCTAACGATTGGAACTGAACCGCAAACTGGACACGGTTTAATTGAAACGGCATTTGCAATTAGTTATATTCTTGAATATCCTCACATTTAAACTTTCCTTTTATTATCGTTGCTTTAATTACGTTGTTCATTAGCTTCAAAAACAACAAGAATCTTGTTCCATTGCAAAATGTCGGTTGATTTAATTTACGTAAAAGATTGTTACCGAGCCGACCTTGAGCTGCAAATTATGTGGCAGTTTTGCTAGCAAATCCAATAAACTCAAGAATTCAATTGGATAATTGAAGATTTCATCTGGATCGGTAATGGAATCCATTGACTTGTATGACTTCAATTGGTCAGCGCTGTGACTTTGAATCTTTGTGTTCAAATCGTATACGTTATATTTACTATAATTTGTAACAATATTCGGAAAAGCTTTCGTAATCAATTCTTCTTTCAACGTTCTGAAGTAACAAAAATTAGGTGGCAACAAACTTAGGCCACTAGAAGCGTCGATTTCGACGATTTGTCATTTTGTAAGACGAAGCGCGTGTCAACATATTACATATCGACACAAATTTAACGACTTCAAGAAAGTGTTAATTTCATCAGCAGCTGTTGATCATGTTTAGCAGCATTTAGCAATAATGGCCGGCCAGGAGACAGATCCTGACAGTTACTCAAATCTTTCAAGTAGTCTTCTTTCGAGTAGATCCTATCTTTCGAAGTATGAAGATTTTAACAACCGTGGACTTTCCTGGCCTAAGGCCATACTTATAGAGCCTATCATGTTGTTAGTTAATGTGTTCAGACGTTCACATATCACGGCAGATATAATCTTGTAGTTGCAGAAGCGGTTCGTCAACTACGATTTTCCCTTGCATCATTAATAAAAGTTTCTGAAAATATTTCTTGTGCTGTGTTTATTAAGCTAATGGCCGTTTATTTATTTTGTCTAATCTTAACCTGCAGCGTTGCCGGTTAGGGCTTGGTTTCGGCTGAGATATATCATCCTATTCTTCGTGATACAGGGGTTGCTTTGTGATGGGTCGGAGAAACCCGTTCTACTTCGAGTTGTCTTTGTCACACTATTTGGCGTTATTTTGGCATCTTATGTCCGCATATGACGTGTATCATGCTATGAGTCAATGTTGGCTAATAGGAATGTTCGGACATAAAAAGAAGTTAACCAATGAAAAATCGCTAATCATGGTTCAGCCGTTGACCGATATTGTGCTCCTAGTAGCCCAGAATAAATAAAAAACTGTTACTCTTCGATGCATTGGTGTCTCGATAATCTCATTTGATTTTCCGATCCCCAGATACGGCAAATTCGTTTGGTTATGTGTTAGCAAAATTTCGTGTCTAATTCGATATCCAAGACTTAAAAGCAATAACGAAGAGAATGGTCATTTGCCTTAAATTGTTAAGTCAATTGATCGTTAAGTTATTGTTTGCAAAATTTTCGAGGGTAAATTCATTAATTTCATTTTGCCGAAGGTATTATACTTTTGGTGTCAAAAAACTATAGCGTTCTAAAAGAATCATGTATTTGGGCAACCTAACAACGGCAACGACACAATTCGTGATTTTAAATTTTGTTTCAAATGACAAACAATGTTTACGTGCTAAATTCTCTTTATATCATGTAGTCTTGCGGTCGGTTTTTGGCTACAAAGTCCATTCAGACTGATTGCCCTCTTCGGTAATTGCTGCTTCCATACCCTTGAATTAATCCATGTACGTGACTTGAATTTTGGGTTTCGAAAAATGGGTTCTTCATCCACATAAAAAACTGAGAACTGATAAAAGGACCTCTGTTGTAACAGCACATGGACGATGGATTCCATTTAAATTCAAAACCGCAAATGTTGTGGTTTCCCTACAATAACGTGAGTACGACGGAAGTTGAACTAGTGGCGTACTTCACCTTTTTACCCCTGACAGCAGAACAAGTGAATGTGCTGCCACTCATGCTTGTGGCATACATACGATATGTGTTGGCATGCGAGGAAGGCAGAAGCAACGCCACGTGAGCGATGCCGGAATTATATCCGCAGGCTAATTTCTGGAGAATGTTTTATGCGTTTGGGTTATACGTATTTCGGCTTAATCTGGAGAAACTTTTCACGATGGATTTGTTTTGTGGCAGCATTCTTGGAATAATTTATGAAACTCTGTATATCCTTGAGAAATTTTTGTGTCTTGTGATATAAGGTAGATGTAAAATCTCTGCACAGTTATCTAAACTCTGTATATCCTTACGAAATTGTTGTGTTTTGTGAGAGTACGTGGATTTCAAATTTCTGCAGTTATGGTTTTGTGGTTTCCACTCAGCATTGCTCGCGTTATGATGTAAAATTAATTTTGAGAAAATAATTATAAATATAATGAATTTTACTTTGACTTAAATGGAGATTCAATTAAAATAAATACTTACAGGCATATACATTGCTATTTTTATTTTCGACAGCTCTTACATGTTCTGTGCAGGGGAGCACCATGCTCCCCCCACCCACACACACATGTTCAAACTTGGCATACACCCAAACTTGCACTCATATGTATCTATTTTATGAACCCCCTAGCATTGGCATTTGGGATGGTTTTGAAGATTTGTTTAATTTGTATTGATTTTTTTTATCTTATTTACTTATGAAATACTTATAAGATATAAAATATTTGCTATTGTTTAATTTTTTTTTCCGGACTTAAAAACTCTGGACTTATGTCGCACTTTAGTGAGACATAAGTCCTGAACTTAGTTCGGGAAAATCAATTCGGGACTTATGTCTCGGGGGCTTACATCCCTGCGCAAAAACCATTTAGATCCTTTTGAGGAGTTGCTGAAAGCAGTTTTAATTATTTGTGTGTAGGATTTCCGAAATGGGAAGTAGTCGTAACTAAAACAAGTAATTAAGTAATTAAGTAATTAAGTGAGGTTATTTTTTTTCATGCTCTGCTGAACATGGATGCTTTTGTATCCCAAATGGTTACTTTTGTATCCCAAGTCTTAATGAACTGCGAAGCCCATTTCTCTTTATGTGGTTATGTGAATTGACAAAATTGACTTTCCTTGGGTACGGAGAATCCTTATGAATTGCAGGAAGACACATTGCACCCGTTGTTGTTGAGGCATATGGAGTGAACAAATTTGAAACCATATGTGTTGAGCGCTACAGCCAGATGTTAAACGACATATAAAATCCATCATATGTTATCTCCAGTTTTGGTGCCACAACTCAAAATGTCGAGTTATAGATATGCAATTATATTCTAATTTTGGGGAACACGGTTCCCCAAATTGGCAATCTACTACTATTTTTTGGGATAGATAATATTTTTTTTAAAAGTAGTGTTTCGTATTAATAATATTGAAAAGTATGGAACTTGAGTTTTGAGAGACCTCTTTCATAAACTTTGAAATAATATTTTATGAAATACAACATTTTTGTGAGACGAATGTTTATAATTTTTTTTAATATTTCATTGAGTTTTAAATTTATCTCTTTAAACATATATTTTTAGTTCTGAAAAGATTGTTGAAGAAATCGGTGCTCTCAACCTACTTAAGTTCTTTGATCTTACGGTGAATTGTTTGTTCCCGCGAAGCGGGCCACCCGGAGTACTGTTAACAACAAAAAACTGCTGACTCCGGCGCCTGCCTGACGACTTAATATATCCTGAACTGAGCAACGAAGTTGCGTTTGGTTAATATACAATCCGTTTTGCCGTCCCTTGTGTTTAATACGAAATGCGCTCTCCGTGATTCTCATCAATTGGATCAACTATTCCATATGATTTGTATGTAGTCAATGTCACTTAGTATTGAAAAGGAAGGAAAATTCGGGCAAACGTTATTCGGGGAACCATGTTTTGGGATATCGTTTTTCGGTAAAGCGTTGGTGTGGATTATGTAATTCGGGCAAACGTTGCACGGGGAACTGATTTCCGGAAAAACGACCCCACCCCTTTTTGTAAAAGTAAATTTGTTCCTTGCCTGTTGACTAAATTTGCGTAAACCGCATAATAAAATTATACTCCTGCGAAATTTGGGGAATGTTTGAAAAAAGTAGGAATTGATACTTCTTAAGGTAAGCTTCATAGTGTATTTTTAATCGGAATCAGTTTTTTCTAGCTTTGGACGATGAAAACTGTTTTACGCTGTCATCGCCGAAGTCATTCATCAGATGTTAATCCTTGACCTGAATATTATTTAAATTGCCCAATAATTACATAAGAAAGAACAGGTGGTTAAAATCCTGTGCCGGAAACCACACTGATACATATCGGTTTAAGTGATTTTTAATAATGCCCAATGTCTATAAAAAAAGATACAAAAGTAGACCCATTTAAATTATCCAACAACGTTTCTTAACTAAGCAAAAATATACATTGACTCGATACCAATTAATTAACTTCTAACAGACTCGCTTTATTCATAATAAATAATGTTAATTAAAAACTCCAAGTAATTAGTGCCAGTAGAGATGTATACAATAAGTCTTTGTGTTCCAGCAACCAATTTTGACTGCGTACCTGCCATATACATACATTGATACTATTATACCAAACACTATTATTAAAATAAATTTAATCACTAAAGGACTAGTCTTTTATTAACAAGTCTCTATTGCATATATTGCTGTTCTTCAATTATGTAGCTATAAATAATTTTATGCGTGTGCAGTGGTAATTAGGATTTGGTGACTATTCATACGGCCTTGCCATATCCACCATTTACGTAATCTGCTAAAGCCTAGAGCATGCGATAAATTGAATATTTATTTATTTGATTTTTTGGATTGGAATTTGTTTCTATTATTGAAAGCGCTTCTCTGAATTAGGTCATAACATTTGCAGATATACAAGAAAACTAAAATCCTGTCCGCTCAGACAACATACTTACTTACTGAAGTGGCGCGTTAAGACAGCAGTTTCAGAATAGTGTCAATGATTACCGGAAACAAAGTGCTGAAAGCATAAAAAAATCAGACAACAAGAACATGTTTCCCCCGATAAATAAAATGTTCAATCCACGTAACGTTGTCCAAATTCCAAAACTGAAGATACCACTGTCTTCTCATATGCTTCTATCACAGATAGGACTAAATATCCCAGGTTATCCAATCATAAGGAACCATTACATTACAGATGATGGAGAAGAAAAACTCAAAAAAGTTGGCTCTCATTTTGCAGTCGTTCATTCCAAGGAACTTCCCAGCTGCAAATCAGTCGAAGTAAGAGATGAACTGAGAAGATATTACAAAATAGAGAGGTCTCTAAAAAGAAAAAGGGTTCGTCTAATCCTTCTAACTATAGGCTTATAAGTCCCCTGCTTAGTATCGGGAAGATCTTTGAGGTAGTTATTAGTAAATCTATTTTGTAAGTCTGTAATGAAACGGAGATTATACCGCGGAATCAATTTGGGCCAAAAAAATCAATCGCAGTGCATGCAATTACGAAACTGATTTCGGATGTTAACTGAAATCATAACGCCAAAAGATATACAGCTACCTGCCTGGTAGATATCGAAAAAGCCTTTGACACGGTTTGGATGGACGGACTAATTTATAAACTTATTCGATATGAATTTCCTTCTCATCTAATAAAGATGATAGTATCCATGATACACGGAATGGAAAGTTTGAATTAACTATACGAAATGTGATACCATACTGTTCCGCACCACAATAAGACGTGTGAATTATTATTCACGTGGTCGACCAAAGATTTTTTTGCTCGTTTTTTTTTTTTTTTTGATTTTTTGGTTTATTTCTGTGTTTTTCGCCACTTCAGTTGTTCTTCCTCATTTGCTAGGGAAAATCCGGTATGAACAACAGGATCGCTCTCTAGAGTGAAGGTTTGTCGGGTTACCAGACGACGTTATATCGACGTTATATCAAATTTGAGTTCCTAACTGAGTTAAACTTCGCAAAAAAAATCACCCCATATTTACATTGGTCTTGGTTTTTTTTTTCGTCAATCGACATTAAACATTTATCAACCATCACTTAAGAAGCAACAAAGTACTATTCGTTTTTTTGCGCTTTTAACTTTGACTTTTGTTAAGTTTCGAAACTTTTTATTCTACAAAAACTTTTTGCCAAACAAGCATATAGAATTTCAACGACCTATTACCAACTACTAGGACTGGCTTGGTTATAGTTTCGATTGAATAGTGTGGTATACAAAATGTTTGTTGTTCACTGACTTTTCGTTCCTGCAACAATGCCATTGAATACTGATATGAAAAGTCAGTCAGGCATCTGGTAGGTAAGTTGGATCTGTGTAACGAACAGATATAACGAAATTCTTTTGTTGTGAGAGTAAAAAGTTAAACAGATTCAATTGAAGTAAAAGTATTCAACTGAGTTGTTTGTGCTGCAGTAGAAGTTTGCAATTGGTTGCTTATACATAAGGTCGTATTTACTGAGTAAACGTGAAACAGGGCATACAAAAAGGAAGAATAGGCGCCAGAGGCTTTTTCAAGAAAGTTCCCAGGAAACGAATTCAGGAGTTGAATATTTTCTTTTTGTTACCTGTATGATTTATATCGCTAAAGAAACGAGATTTAATTTTGTTTAAATTAATATAATATCCGACATGAGTTGGGTAGTATTACTCATTACTTTGCGGCGTATTTATAGTAAATTTAAATAAAACCTTCAACAGTTGATTCTTTGGATGAAATATACAATTCATACATTTAAAAATAACAGTTATTATAAAATCAATTCAAAGTTCGATTGCTCATGTTTTCTAGACTAGATTTTCTAAAATTTGTTCTTAAAAAATCTTTACGGTTTATTTAAAACGATGACATAAAGCCAGGTCCAGTTCTTGGAACTTTTTTTTTTTCAAAGAAAACAATTTTCGGTTAAAGTTTAAAAACAAATACAAGAAAATTTAAAATAAAATACTTATATTATTATATTATTAAGGTCAATTTGTGTGTGGAACATTTTGAGCCTCGTTCAGTTTTTAGAGCTGATTGTTTTAATTACTGGGGCAGAGCTTTTTTTTCGAAGAATTTTCCTCTCAAATCGACCAAGGATTTCTTCATCCGCTTTTAAGACGGTCCATGCTTCAGCCGCTTTACTACTGAATTTCCTTCTTAGCCCGAAGAAACAGCAGTTGGCAAGAGTAATTCTTCGTTTAATTTCTGATGATATGTTGTTGTCAGAGTTAATAGCGGAGCCGAGATAGATAAAGTCCCGTACTATCTCAAAGTTATATCTGTCAATGGTGACGTTCTGTCCAATTCGTCGATATTGTGTGTCCTTTCGTGTTGACAGCATATACTTCGTCTTGTTCTCATTTACTGCTAAACCCATTTTTGCTGCTTCCTTCTCTATACTAGCAAACGTGGCTATGATATCACGTTGGGTCCTACCAATGATGTCAATATCGTCGGCGTATGCTAGTAGTTCTACAGATTTTTGGAAAATTGTGCCTCTGGTGTTGGCTCGTGAGTTTTGCACAATCCTCTCAAGAATCAGATTGAAGAAGTAACATGACAGCGCATCGCCTTGCCTAAATCCTTTTTTGGTATAGAATGTGTCAGTGAGGTCGTTTCCGACCCTGATGGAGCAGCGAAAATTCTCCATCGTCATCCTACACAAACGGACGAGTTTGGGCGGTATACCAAAACTAGACACGGCTCTGTGTAGTATAGGCTTTGAAATCGATGAATAGGTGGTGGGTATCGATTTGGACTTCTTGGGTTTTTTCCAGGATCTGCAGAAGTGTGAAGATTTCATCGGTTGTGGACTTTCCAGGCCTAAAACCACACTGATAAGGGCCGATCAGGTTGTTGGTAAACGGTTTCAGGCGTTCACATATTTATTTTACACCAAATAATACTGCATCCA
This sequence comes from Rhingia rostrata, assembly GCA_949824845.1. Taxonomy (NCBI): domain Eukaryota; kingdom Metazoa; phylum Arthropoda; class Insecta; order Diptera; family Syrphidae; genus Rhingia; species Rhingia rostrata. The sequence goes on from OX463757.1 coordinate 62,283,329, forward strand.
AAATTATGTTCACAAAAGCATTTTTAAAAAAACATGTTTTTTCGGGTTCAATTTTAGAGTTTTTTTTAATGTTTCGGACGTCTAGCGTGACTTGGGAATCGAATTCCCAGCTAATGCTTCGACCGATTTTTATGGTCGACCACTTATTATAAAGCTATAGAGGTCTAGCTAACGAAAAAAATACAACATTACATTAAAACTACATTCAATCAGAAATACGCGTCGTTTTGTAAATCTGAACTATCCAAAATCATCAAAATCATACATCTTTCCGTTTTTGTTCCATGAACTGATTAAAATGGGTTTACAACTCCAAAACAAAAGTTTTCTTCATATCTATTTTACACCAAATAATACTGCATCCAAAATTATGTTCACAAAAGCATTTTTAAAAAAACATGTTTTTTCGGGTTCAATTTTAGAGTTTTTTTTAATGTTTCGGACGTCTAGCGTGACTTGGGAATCGAATTCCCAGCTAATGCTTCGACCGATTTTTATGGTCGACCACTTATTATAAAGCTATAGAGGTCTAGCTAACGAAAAAAATACAACATTACATTAAAACTACATTCAATCAGAAATACGCGTCGTTTTGTAAATCTGAACTATCCAAAATCATCAAAATCATACATCTTTCCGTTTTTGTTCCATGAACTGATTAAAATGGGTTTACAACTCCAAAACAAAAGTTTTCTTCATATCTATTTTACACCAAATTATACTGCATCCAAAATTATGTTCATAAAAGCGTTTTTAAAAAAACATGTTTTTTTGGGTTAAATTTTAGAGTTTTTTTTAATGTTTCGGACGTCTGGCGTGATTTGCGAATCGAATTCCCAGCTAATGCTTCGACCGACTTTGATTTTCGACCACTTATTATAAAGCGGAAGAGGTCTAGTTAATGAAAAAAATACAACATAACAATAAAACAACATTCAATCAGAAAAACGCGTCATTTGGTAAATCTGAACTCACGATGCTGAGGTTCCATTCTTCATTCATACTTTCTCCCAACCATATTCGGCTTATGAGTTGGTGAATGTTGGTGGTAAAAAAAAAATTACACGGTCCCGTTTGCGTTGACGGGCTATGGAGACGAAGATTCAACCAAGCACTATACGAGCTGTACAGCGACATGCCCCTGGTCAAAAAACTCCGCATTGGACGTTTAAGATGGCTAGGACATGTAGAACGAATGGACACCAATACTCCGGCTCGCAGAGTCTTCGATTCCCAGCCAGACGTCGGACGCAGTAGAGGAAGACCTCGCCTTAAGTGGGGCGCACAAGTAGAAACCGACCTCAACCAACTTGGAGTGCACAACTGGAGGCAGATAGCTAAGAACCGGGCTAATTGGAGAGGCATGTTGGTTGAGGCCCAGGTTCATTCCGGACTGTAGCGCCACTAAACTTACAGGACAGAGCTTTATAAGATCCACACAGCAGCTTTCTATCTGTCATAGAGTGTATTAGTTTTGACACACAATTTGTAACAAAACGAAATATTTAAGATGGACATACATATTGAAAAGCATATAGATAGAATCAAAATCAAAGCCTGTGTCGATCTTTCTATCCCTATCCGTCAGTCCGTACGTCATCCGTTTTTAGGAATTTAATTTTTATCTAGAACGAAGAAATTCTTTTTGTGTTGTGCTCTGTTCATAATCGTTGAGATCTGTCAGTCTTCCGCAAGTAAATGCTGTCTATTTTACAAGTTATGATATGCATTCAACAACAACCAATGTTTCACTATTTTTCTAGTTGTAAAATCTACAACACGTGCGGTAATATGAACGAACCATGTCTCTGTTAAATTGACAATTTTGAAAATGAATGCATTAGAATTAACAGCGGTTTTCAACATTTCTACAGCATATTTTTTTGGCTGAAGTGTCTTTGGACCACTCTTGTACCTCCTATTCACTCGTGATATCAGACAAACAAAAGATACAATATTCCACGTTTGCTGATGATACTGCTTTACTAGCAGTTGGCACAACAATAGAGGAAATAAATACAAAATTACAAAACACTCTCAACGAGATTAATGAATGGACAAAATCTTTACGGTGTGCACTTAACGAGAGCAAAGCCAGTTTTTATCAATACGGTTCGAGTCCCTTTTGCAAATGAAGCCAAATATTTCGGAATGACATTCGATGCAAAAATGCGAAGAACTTAAAAATAAATGCAGAGAACTGTACTGGTTACTCGGAAAATATTCGAAGCTTAACCTTGATAACAAGCTGCTATTATACAAGCAAGTGCTAAATCCGGTCTGGACATATGGTATACAACTATGGGGTTGTACCAGTAAAACGAATCTAAATTTCTTACAAACTTTTGAAAACAAAATGTTAAGATCATTCGTCAATGCGCGATGGTATATAAGAAACGAAGATCTTCTCTGAGATATGGGTGTTTTCGTGGTTAAAGATGAAACGAAAAAGTTTGCACGTAAACATAAAAAACGTTTATTGGGACACGTTAATACAACGGTCCTCCAAATTCTTGACGAAACGCATTTGTGCGGCGTTTTCCAAGAACTGACCTTTGGATTTAGCCCAATAATCACAAATAACAAATTTGTGCGGCGTTTTCCAAGAACTGACCTTTGGATTTAGCCCAATAATCACAAATAACACTAAAGCAGGAACTATCAAAGGAAAGTTACCTGCCAAATATTCATTACTCATGATAAAAAAATTTCCAGATAATTCGCATCCTTAGTTGCAATACAAATATAAAAAGGGTGGTAATTTTAGTGAGTAAATATCTCACACTACTTTGGGCACGTGCTCATCGTGTCTATGAAGATTTCCACCAGCCCCGGAAAAAAAGAGAATAGAAGCAGCGAGAAACTGAAGGTTTTTTTTTTTAAATATTGCCTAAATACAAAAATTCAATATTTCAATACATATTAAATTCAATGAAATTCGTATAAGCTGTTTTTAGGAAATTACGATTTTATCAAAACCGTTATACATATGCAGAATGTAGATTCTGCAAACTGACTGTCCATGCAATAGTGGATGAATTCCATTGAATATCTTCATTATTAAATGTTCTTGTACTAGTAAGACAACGCACCGGTTGAAGTATCAAAAATGTGAGTCAGTTTTAAATGAGCCAAGATCAATAAGTCCATATTGGTCAGAAATTCTTGTTAAGATTTTGGACTACACACACATAATTTTCTTTGTAATCCAATAACTCTCATACCTTTAAACAGACTCTTATAGTATACATACACAGAAATATTATCTGCTTAATACATGCAGACAGTGTAATAATCAGATTATTAACATTTGATGCTGAGTTAGTTTCATACTCTCAGAATTTGGATAGCATTCTGTGCGTTATAATCGGATGTTGGATTGCTCCCACAAACCTGTTACGTATACCTCGCCTATGAGCTAAATGGAAACTAATTCTCACTCTTGGTACAAAGGTTGGTAATGCGACCTCAATATTTAATCTGTATCGCTAGGTGCTTCATTCCATTAGCCAGGCTCTCATGCAAAAGCCAAAGTCAGCAGAATTAATGATACCCTTGATCAAACCGATCCAAACGAAATCCAAATCGAAATTAATTTTCGCTCTTCAAAAGGACCCATTTGTACTTTCCCAACTATTCGCATCAACCAAGAGGCTTATTATACATACCTACGGATACGAGAACATAAACTTGTATAGCCACTGCCACCCACTACTACAGCATCAGTGACTGGTCTGTCGCAAATCAATTCCCAATGATGACGCTGTGATGAAATTAAGGACATTCTCTCATTACACAAAGGGCACTTGTCGTGCGAGTGTAGTGGTCGTCGGAATAATTGTAATTCGAAAACCTTGGCACATGAAACATGAGGCAAACGATTCTGATATTGGCGCACAACCATTCATGAGATTAATTGAATTAAAACTTCCAAGTAACGTGGTATGTGGTGGAACGTGATAGTGTTTGTGTCTATGTATGCCTGTTTTGTTGGAAGGAAGGCATGTTTTATCTTAAAATTATAATATGGCAACGTATACGGTAACGTTTCGCTGCATGCTCACATGGTTCTGAGTAAAATTAATTACAAAGCTCGTATGATCCAAAAAAGTACAGGTCATTGCTACTCGTAGGGATACGTGCATTAATTTTATGCAATCATAAGGTCTTAAGCTCTTAAAGCATAGAATTGGCTCAGCATATAAGTCAGAATTATTTTATAAAAAAAAAAAAATGTAGATGTGCAATGCATCGAAAAGGTCTTTCATAAGGCACATTCTATCTTTAAACTTAAAAAAGCCGCGGCTTCTATGGGTGGCACGCAGCGAAAATGTACAATTTTCCATGATTATGACGCATAAATCAGGCTGAATTTGACCGAAAGCAGTGGTTATCTTGGCTTTGAGGGCCACTGTGGTATGTGGATTATTCTCATAGGCCTGCGGAATAAAAAAAAAACTCCCAAGTAAAAATCGAACGGCGTCAAAACGCACTATCTTGGTATCCAGTGTATATCATCTTTACGAGAGATGACTATGCCAACAATGTGACGTGAGCTGTGTGGCACCATAATATTCAATTCGGTTTTGACGGTGATGGCCTATCCAATGTCGTTCTCAAAGAAATATGGACCAATGACGCCTCCAGCCCAAAGCCCACGCCAAAAAGTGACTTTTTCGAGATGTATTATGGACACTCTTGGATCTCATGTGGATTGGTATCATCCAAAATTCGAATATTTCGCTTTTTGACGTACCCATAGAAACGGGCCTCATTGCTGATGATGATTTTTCGATGAAAATAAATTTCAGTTTCCAACTGTTGCAGAGCCCATCCAGCGAACAATTTTGTACGGGTGCAGACTCAAGTCACGATCAATATTTCACCAAGTTGTGGTCTGCGGAAGGCCAAGTTCGTTTAAGCCCAGTTCTTGCGTTTCGTCGAAATATGGTTGTTGGTTTATCGTTTACTTAACCAATCGACTTACTCATTTTCAACGCACTTCGACTATGGCGACCGTAAAATAGGTAAAGCGCGCAGAACGTTGCAGAAGAGAACACCAATTTTGATAAAACAGTTTGTCATTTGCACATGTTGTTGAGCGCCATGTCAAGCCATGGTGATTTGGCAAAACAGACTGAATTGATGACAGCCAAACAAACATATGTAGCTTTAACAATATTCCCCCTATTACTAAAATATAGAGAAAATTATACATACACAGATCGTGGCTAATTTTTACCTTTTTATTTTTGTTTTAGAAAAAGTGAACAGTGGGACGCACTTTGAGAGGACGTATATCCACCAAATACTATATACAACACTTTAAGAGCAGCGTCAATAAAGATATGATCGTTATAGGTTCGCCTCACCTGAAAATAGTTTATAAAAAAACAACCTAAAAAAACACATTCGAAAACTACTTCAAGAAAACTTCAGTTTGTAATATAATGAATTATTAATTGGATATTAGGCTGCGATTTTGTAGGAACGGTGACAAAATTGTATGCTGTGTGAACGAGCAGGGTGTCACCCGTTGCTAGCCAAACCGCTGGAATATCAATATATGCGTGTGTATTGTCCGTGGGTCCGCTGTATGCGCTGTTTGCCGTATTCCCTATGTGTTCTTGAACAAATAGCAAAAATAGTTGACTAGAGGCTGAGGTAGCTCTACCGTGCTAATCAAACTAAATTGCAAGTTGTTGGCTCAAAATAGGAGGAATGACAGCCGAAGCGACGGAGATGACGGGGGTTCGCAAAAGTAAAATTCGGCGACGCTGTTCCGGTAAGGAAAAATAAAACGCAACACCGATGGTATTTTGCTGACTAAACTCTTTCAAAGGTTGATTAGAGGCTGAGGTAACTCTACCGTGCTAATCAGAGGCCAAATCGAGAGTGATTTTTATTTGATCTGGTCGTGGCTTTTATACAATTTACTATGTTCGCTTGAAGAGCTTTTATGGTATGAATTGCTTGAAGAGCTTTTATGGTATGAATTGCTAGAAGAGCTTTTCTTGTATTTACGTCTTACGTGTATCGAATATAGCTTATGCGGTATTGCCAGTATTATATTTATTTATTTGTTGGCATGTTTTTTTTTTCATGTGTGGCATTGCCAGATTGAATTTATATAAAATAATAAATAAATATTGAAAACTAAGCATTTTGTTGGTATGTTGTTGTTACAAGTTCCAATTTTTTTTTAATATATGTAAACATAAAATTAAATTTCTATCAAAATCATAACAACAGTTTTCAACAACAACCATTAGTTCTAGAACTTAGGACTTATACCCAAAAGTTACACTCAAATCGAGTTGAGGCTGTACACTTTAAAAAAAAATGTTCAAACAATCTCAAAACACATAAAAACTAGTCAAAAACTAAAATTTGAATTTTGCATCACAATTATTTCCTTTAGTACGTATACACGGAACGTAAAAATTGAGTATGGATTATTGTCCAGGAAAGCCTGCATGAGCTGGACGAAAAAGTGCCCAACAATTTTTAAGAATTAATTATATATTCATGTAAAACTATATAATGCGTTACTCAAAAACCTATCATACTAATCGGTAATTAGAAAAACAAACTGCTTTTACCGTCCCTTCCACAACAGTCTCTATCCTTTTTAATACCATGCATCATAATCTTGTTAATGTGCCAGAGCTCAGCAACACAAATACTTCTTTATGTAGCAAAAATTTGCATAACCTTACCCTTCCCATCCACAACACGAATAAAGCATCTACATGAAAGGATTTAATGAATGCTCTTTCGCTCATCTCTCGACATAACCCGAAACAACTATCTAGGTCCAAATTCATTCTTTAAATTAATTAGCTTTGTGTTAAACCGACAATGAGGTGTCCTATCTGGAAAAATACAAAAAAGGACCAGAGCAACCGTATAGACAGTCTCAGCAAGCTTAATCCAACATGAGCTAAGGCTTCCTTTTGGGATATATTGCTCTAAAGCTCCCCACACACCGCATGCACAAATGACAGAGATTTTATTTTTCATCCCGTCAGTGTAATCCTTTTTGAGGGATTTTTTTTCTTTTTTACAACTAACGCAAGGGCGAGGTAATTCAATGAGATTGTACGTTTATTTCTCATTATATGTAGTCTAACAGCTTGCAGGACTTTTCAAAATCCTCATGCAGTGCATATTTATTTTTCTTTGTTATGTGGGATATAAAGTGCGGTCACAAAGGAACTTTCTGTTAGCACAAGGTAACTTTGAATTAGACTGAGAATTATACATCCTTTTGCATTGCACCACAAAGGAACGACACTTATTCCGAAGTGAACAATTTGCATTTAAGACCCAAAGGATATCGTAAAATGTTTGTTTTGTTTAGGTACAAGCGAACATAAACGGTAAAGGTATCTTACTGGCATACGGTGGTGTAATTTAACATTTTTGCATGTAACATGTAATGAACGTATATTGGTTATTGTCTTGTTATATGAACCAGATTGTAAAATGTAGAGAGATTTGAGATTCTTTATTGCCGAAGGGCGCAATGGGCTGATGCAAATTGGCACAGTCGCTTGTGAGGTACGGTCGTTCTGAAATTTTGTTCACTTTAGTGGTGACACTGAAATTTCCGATTTTAAAAGGTTCTTCGGAGAGCTTACTAAACAAGTGTCGTAAATACACAGGTCTTGTGCATTCCATTTTATGATTATAAGAACTCATAATTCTGAATTTAAAGTAAATTAGTGAAGGCGTATATGCGTCAGCAAATTATGATTTTTCGTTAAGAGACTTTTATAACAAGACTGCAAACGTGGTAACTCTGATTTTATCCCGTCCCATAGTGGAATAGTAGTTCTGATACGTTGTTTGCAACACAGAGAAAACATTTAGATTTACTTACGTTAACTGAGTGGATCAGTACGAAACCAGTTTGTGGGACTCAAATTTTGATCTAGAATGATAAAGTTTGTATACCTACTCTTTGTGCTCCCATCAATGTTAAAACATTTTTAAATGACCAAACTGCCAAGTCCATTTTTCAGAAAAGAGATTTTTTTACCCAAACCGTGAAGAAATTTTAAAAAGTATCGCAACAAGGTATAAAGTTAATCTTAATATCCATGTCGTTTAAATAAAGGCTTTTGGCACTTCCATTTTTTGTTGCGATTTCTTATAAAAGGATTTTTATAGCATATTTGTCAGTCCGAAAATGCTGAACTAGGAGTATGAAAGTTGGTACACTAGTTCTTTTCTCGTGGATTCAGTACAGGAATAAATATTTTTAAAATCCGCCAACTGCCCCGCCCACTTTCATAAACGAAATAGAATTTCGATAGTGTCTAATCAAGATGTTGAGACGATCTCCTTTCATATATTTCAATCACACAAAGTTTTTAACCACGTTTTTAGGGGATGCAATTTAAGGATGGATTGGGATAGAGTATTCAATGATTCGCACATGGAATTGTAGCCTTCTTTTATGGGTTTTAATTTGGTTCAACGATAAATTTGGTAATTCGAATGTGGCCTACATAAAAAAATGCTATTTTCTGGAGTATGCATGATGAACAGGCCTCCATATTACACCCAATCCAATAGAGGTAAGCTTCACCCCATAAGGGTGAATTAGTTTTGATAAATAGTTTGTAACAAAGAGAAATTATTTCGATAGAAATATCGTAAATTGATATCTGAATTAATTAATAGATTAGTACTTACGTTACCAGTTCTTGGGCCTGACATATTGTGCTCGGATGATAAAATTTGGTACACGAACTCCTTGTTGCTCCCAACAACAAATACAAGTGTAAATACAAACCCGCCCATTGTTACGCCAATTTGTTTTTAGAAAAACATAGTTGTTGGTCGAATTAGTGGAATTTTAAATAAGTGTCTGGACAAGATACTTAGACAATATAAATATCATTCAGTATTTCGTGCATATAAGTTTTTTTGGGGCGACAACACTTCAAATGTGCTTATTTTTAACCTTCGAGTGGTAACCATGGGGTACTGGTCTCATCCAATCCTATTTGACTTGCTAAACGAGAAGTGCGAATGTTGATAACAAGACGAAAAACAGCAACACCATAAATAGCCCGGTCGGAACGGTACAGAATGAATACCCGGCCTTCTTTCACAGGCCTAGACAAGCTGTTTCGACATATTCGGACAACAGGTTGTCTAGAAATTTCAATTTCAACTGCCAAGAACGATGCTGCAGGTGAAGACGACAGCTGCTGCTGAGCTCTTTAGGCAAAGAAGAGGAAAAGGACGCCGGTTTTCAGAAATAAGAAAAATGAACAAGTAGCAGGAACGATGTTCGCAAATTTTACCAAAGCATAAAACGTCAAAGCCAAGGATATAAGGCTCGAACAGAATCCTTTCGAGATGAACAAGGAAATATCGAAGTCAAAACACAGTCGAGGCGGCAATGACGCTCTCAGGCAATGACAGCAAAAACTGTCATCCACCAATTTGATTCTTGAGAGGATTATGCAAAACTCCCGAGCAAACATGGGTTTAGCAGTAAATGGGGGCTAGACAAAGTGTACGCTGTCAACACATAAGGACACACAACATCGACGAATTGGACAGAACGTCACCTTTGACAGATATAGCTTTCAAGTAGTACGGGACTTTGTCTATCTCGGCTCCACTATTAACTCTGACAACAACATCTCGTCAGAAATAAAACGATGAATTAGTCTTGCCAATTGCCGTTTCTTGGGCTTAGAAGGCAATTTAGTAATAAAGCCATCACTCGAACTACTAAGGAGATCCTATATAAGACCCTGATTACCCCAGTCCTGCTCTACGGCGCTGAAGGATGGACCGTATCAAAAGCGGATGATGAAATCCTTGGTCGATTCGAGAGAAAAATTCTTCGAAAAATCTTCGATCCCGTTTGCGTTGACGGGCTATGGAGTCGAAGATTCAACCAAGAACCATACGAGCTGTACAGCGTCATGCCAATACTCAAAATACTCCGCGTTGGATGCTTAAAATGGATAGGACATGTAGAACGAATGGACACCAATACACCGGCTCACAGAGTCTTCGATACCCAGCCAGATGTGGGACGAAGTAGATGAAGACCTCGCCCTAAGTAGCGCCCACAAGTTGAAACCGACCTCAACCAAATTGGAGTGCGCAACTAGAGGAAGTTAGCTAAGGACCGGGCTAATTGGTGAGGCATTTTAGTTTAGACCCAGGTTCATTCCGGACTGTAGCACCACCTAAGTAAGTTAGTAAGAACGATGATCGCGTGATGTTAACTATAGAAATTCGAAAAATATTCTGCTCGTGGGTGATTTTAATATTAATTATTTCAAAAACGATAGTTGTAAGAATATAGCATTTTATTTTATGAATGAAAGACAATTAAAACATTTGGTGAAGGAACTAACGATGATAACTGCAAATACAAGTTCCTCCATAGACTATTGTAGAGGGTGGTCCAACGAAAATGATGTTGTTTGAAAATATAACAAAAAGTTCTCAGAGAATTATCTAAATATTTTTTAACATCATATATATATCTACGAAAATAATGTGTGCAATAAAATATCGGCCAAATGCTCGCAGCTTCAGTAGGTGGTCCAACGAAAATGATGTTGTTTGAAAATATAACAAAAAGTTCTCAGAGAATTATCTAAATATTTTTTAACATCTATGAAAATAATGTGTGCAATAAAATATCGGCCAAATGCTCGCAGCTTCAGTGGCATACCCAATTTTGAGACATAATTGTGGTTCAATGTCGTTAAGTTGCCGCAATATCTCATCATTTAGCACTTAAATTGTTATTGGCTTATTGGCGTACACTATTTCTTTTTAATGTCCCCAAAGAAACAAATCCAACGGTGTCAATTTACATGATCGTGGCGGCCAGTTAACATCACCACAACGCGACGCTTCGTGAGGTAACACGGCCATTGAATTTCTCGAGCAAAAGAGTCATTGTACCGTTGGTTGTGTGGCAAGTGGCACCATTCTGTAGGAAGCAAATAAAGTTCATGTCCATATTATCGATTCCTTGCAAAAGCAATGTTTTCCTCAGAACGAACTGGGAGAGCATGTACAGGTGTTTTCACATTTCCTACAGACTCGATTTGCTGAAATTCGTTCACAATTCTCACGATTGTGGATTTTGGTCGATTATGCTAACCACAGAAATCCCGAAATGCATTCTGATTTTAACGCCCATTTTCATAAGAAGCTTCAAAAATCTTACCGCGATGCTCAATAATTGTGTACCTCTCCAAGGTTGAACACTGAAATAAAAAACTGTCCAATTAAGTTGGAAAACTTGACGTTAATGTGTGACTAAAATGTTAAATGCATCAAATGTTAAAAATGGTGCAATAAAAGCCAGAATAGAAAAACTTTTTAAACTTACTGACCTTGAAACAATTAATATGTAATATGTTGTGTGAACAACAATCTGGCAGTAGATCTGGTAGATCCTGCGAAACTGCATCATGTGGATGGTACACGAGTAGAAAAGTATAATTGAAAAGGGACAGGACATTTGGAAGTGGTTTTCGATTTTCAGAGAGCATTAGAGACAGTTGATCATGACATTCTGTTAGGAAAAGTTCTGGTGTAAGATAAAAACATTCTCTATCAAGAAGGCAACAATTTACGAAAATTGACAATGAAAAATCAAGTGCGATATTTGTGGAGATAAGTGTACCTCCGGTCTCCATTCTTGGAGTTGTGCTATTCCTGTTATACATATGTAAATGATATGTGAAGCTTCTTAAAATTTTGTAAGGTAATGCTTTTGCAGATGATACATTTGCTTATGTAAGTGGTAATAATGAAAAAAGGACTCTAAACAGACCTTAGTAGTTTAATGGTTCGGTTAAATACTGAAAAAATAAAGTTTAATGTCAATAAATATCGAAACCAAAATTGATAATAAGGAACAAGAAATGGGTAGTAAGACAAATAAAATATCTTGGTGCAATGATAGATAACTAGATTTTAAGTGCCATGCCATTTCATTTGTTCGAAAATAAGTAAAAAGATTATTTTTTTTTGTTCAGAGTACGAAAAAAACTCAATAAAAAATGTGCTATATCGTTATATAATACAATTGTTTTCCCTCTTTTTAGTGAAACTGACAAAATCAGATAACAAAAATTACAAAATTTTGCAGTGAGAGTAATTATAGAAATCAATAATTTTAAGTTTTAAACAAAGGTAGTCGTACTAAATTTAATATTTGCCTACAAAATTAAAAACCTTATGTGTACCTTAAATTAAATCTGAACTACTTTTCGGATAGACACAACTTCATACTGAGAAATAGAAGAAACTTTGGTATACCAAGTGTCAATCTGTTGATAACTAACAATCAAATATTATACAAGGCATTTCATTAATTTACTCAGCCACCAATATTTACCAGAGATCAATCAAACATAAATACATTTAAAAATGACTTAAACACATCCCTATGTAATAAATTTGTATTTTAAGAGATGTTAAAATAACAAATTATGGAAATTAATTATGCTATGAGGTAAAGTAAAAAAAAATTGTTCGTTGAAAAAAAAAATTAACGAAATGAATAATAATACATCGTTTTATAGGTATGACCATTTCATCTATATCATTAAAACCCACTTTTTGAGGGCGATTTTCTATAAAAACCAATTTTTATATCATATCTGATAGTTAACGGCGTAGGTGATATGGGTATACTTGAAGTCCGAAATTTTAAGATAGGATAGATAATAAAATTTGGTTTATGAGCTCCGTTGTTCATGAATTTAGTAAACGAATACGCGGGGAGAAAATCTCAGCACTTCCGCAATAACGAATCGTGTTCCACATGTTTGGGTGACCTAGGAGCCTCCTAAGGATTGCTATTTCGAACACACTTTGTATTGTTGTGAACTATTAATGTATAGTACATAAATTAATTACCATTAATGTATAGTACATAAATCCAACTAGGTATAAATTACGTTAACTATTTTACTTGAAAGAGATCAGTTTCCTTAGCAAAAATGATTATGCATTTAGATTTAGAACATAAATCCAATATTTCCCGAAGGCTAACATATAATGAAGATTTTTTGGGAATTTTAATAATGACTTCAATTATTTTTCGAACCGCACAACCTTCTGCATCCTAATGAGTATGATTTTATCAAAACCACACATCCCTTCTTAGTAAACGTCACCACCCATTTTACTCAAAGAGAATTGAGAAAAGGGCAAGAATCACAGTTCATATTCCTTTCGTTAAAAGCAATGTGTTCCAGGTGGTAATGGGTGTTTTGTGTCCTTCTAAATTAGGTTAGCTTTACATGATGTCCATCCGAACATATTATAAGTAATGTATCTGATTTTACCTATCTATCCCTTTTCTTTTCCTACATTATTCGCAGAGATATCGACATCAATTTATCATCTTCTTTTTTCTTTGTTGTCGTTACTCTTGTTACTGGTGTAAGGACCCATTTGGGGATACAAACTTCAACATGTTCCATATATATCTTGGATAGGACATTTTATAAAGGTATGTTCATACTTAGTATGTTCGGGGCTATTCTGATATTTTCTTGTATCGTCATAATCATTCATGGGCTGTGAAGGTAGGACAGCTATCCCTTTTGATGGACCATTAAAACAGTTTTGGGGTTACTTGTGTGTCACTATTTTGGTACACGTTTTCATACATTTATATTTATATAGAATATTGAAAAATTGTAATGACGTAAATAAGAGAGAGATGTGTTTTTACTCATGAGGGTTAGTTTTGACTTATGAACGTCGAAATGACTTGAAGCAATTAGATTCAATTTTTTTAGTGGAAATCGTAGCAACATTGAGCAGTGGTGTAAACTTTACTCGATCAAAATAAATTTACTTTACATCTCTGTCAATATATGAACTCAGTCAAGCTAAAATTATTGTTATTTATATAACTTTATTTATATGTAATAAATTACAATATCAACTTAAGATTTCTTCGTCCATCGACCAAAACATGACCAACAACTTTTCGAATCACTCACGTAACAAACATGATTCATTCGTATTTAATATGTTTAATGCCTTTGCTATAGTAGGACTCGTATAATCAAGGTCTTGAATAGTATCTCCATAGTAAGTTATCAAATTATTACTAAATTAACATCTTCGACCGAAGAAACAGCGCTGGGCAAGAGCAATCCTTCGTTCAATTTCTGATGAGGTATGGGGCCTTGGTATACAAAGGTCTTTGTAACCTGAAAGTTACAATTGTCAATAATGACGTTGAGTCCGAATAGTTTTTGCTGTGTGCCCATTTTGATTGAAAATATGTATCTACTTGGTCTTGCCGTCAATCACTTTTTAATTCAGTTTTGCGTACAAATTTTAGTGGTAATCTTAAACTCTATCGTAGAAAGCGGTTGTAAAGTCGATAAATTGGAATTTTTTTTCAGGATTCTAGATAATGTTAAAATGGTAGTTTCATCACACGACTCCCATATTGAATGGTCCGCTCTGCTTGCAAATATGATATAATGGCGATTTGACTCGATACTTTTTGTGTGAAAGTTTATACTATTAACCACTGTATCACTGAGGCACCGATCATATTTTCACACTTCGGCATATCCTGGAAAAAAACAATGATGTCCAAATCGATATCCATGACCTATTCATCGATTTCAAAGCCGATAGAGACGAACTATACAGAGCCATGTCTAGAATTGGTATACCGCACAAAATCGGCCGTTTGTGTAGGATGACGATAGAGAATTATCGCTGCTCCACTTTGTAAATGCAGCAGTGGAGCTCTAAGAAACACAACTTTTGCAACAAGATGCCTAAAACAAGTTTGGGAAAAATTCCACTTAGAATATCTTCACAGAAAGAATACTGAAATCTGAGTCGATCTAGCCATGTCCGTTCGTCCATTCTGTATCATCTATTTTGTTTAGCAAAGATTATCAAACTTGGTACATAAGCTCTCTGTTAGACAGAGCCAAGTAGATATAAAAACTTTCAAGATTCACCTACTACCAAGTACATTGAAAAAGCTTTTCATCAACATGGTTTATATTTTATTTCCACACATTTTTTAGCAATACCTAATTTCTTAACAAATTCGATCTTTTGAAAAAAAGAATTAAGAAAAATATTTAGGCAATAATTTTTTCAAGTGGTCGTGTTCAAAATAAAATACGAAAATATTTAATCTACGTTGGTTATAGGAAACTAACCGGTAATTAAAACTAGTAGCACCTAAAAGACCATGGGCATCAATTTGTCATGATAATAATTGGTATTTGAAAATTATGTCACTGTTCAGTCTACACCGAAGCAAAGGCAACAGCTGGAGTAGTTTAATTTTACATCTATACAAAAGCAAATTGCATAGATCATTGCATGGAAGTCCTCTGAAAGCAAATCCTATGAACTTACGTTGGACTGCTTCAATTATGTTTAGTTGAATAAACTACATGGAAGGGTGTCCGAACTTGTTAGGCATACTTCAAATGAGGGTGAGATAAATATATAACGAAATAGTAACATAATGACTGGGGGGACGATGTGTATTCACACTTATGCACATATTTATTTCCAGGCCACAGCGGGAGAGCTCCCAAGATGGATTTAAAAGTTGAAAACCTAGAAGAGGATTCTCAAGAGTAAGTCAGGTCCCTTTAACAAAGCTGGTGGCGGATGAGCCAAAAGGAGTGTCCTAGGGGTACCGAATTAATTGGAGCTAATGCTGCAGTTTGGGGGTAGTGGGTTAAATACACACTTACGAAAAAAAAACATTGTAACGAAGCAACTAAGAGCCTCGGAAAGGATGATCTTATCGATTGAAAACGAAAAAATTACAACTACGTTCGTCTGGAATGTCCGAAAACTAAGCAGGAATGATTCACACACCTGATTGCAGCCTTCTAATATGTTTTCATTTTGATTTGATTTATTTTCATTTCAGTTTGATGAAAATATTGTTGCAATGAAAAATTATCTAAACAAACTTATAACCAATTTATTTAAAAATTGTCAGTGGAACATTAACTTTTTAAGATTAAAATAAGCATTGTATTGCTTTGCACAGAGAAAATATGTGTTGTTAACACTTCATATCTATGTGTATTTTTAAATGACGTTCCAAGAATTTATAATTCATTTCAATTATTGTTGACATTGTCTATGGGACCTACAGACTATGAAATGAAATTAAGATTAATGAAGTCATCCAATGACTGTACCGCATTCTTATGACTTTAGAAACAGATTTATTCCAATATGTTACAATATCAAAAATCATACTGCCTGGGGAAATTATCTTCAACTTTAAGTTTATTTGAACTTATTTTTGTTGTTGAAGCATTTCGTCATGCATTAATCTACTCAAGAATTTCGACCTTAATGTGGCGAGACTCCCTTGGTGAATTTTGTTTGTTATTCGTTGAAAAGCTATGTTTTTTTAAGGCTGTACATGTAGAATTTTACTTTCTGGAGAAAAAAAAATATAGGTATTTTTTACAACATAAAGTGCCATAGGCTATATTATTATTATTCAAGATGGAAAAGATTTATAAAGTTCAGAATTTAGAATTCAAATCACCCCAACAATGTATGTACTTGTAGTACTTCCTATTGTATCCACACAGATGATTATAAGTATATTACATTTTGCGTTACAAATGTCCCTGGTAACAGTTTCAAAAGAAAAAGATAACCCACGAAACCAAGAACCAAAATATATTTTTATCTCCCTCTGGTTGTTGTCAATCAATTTGTATAAAAAAATATGCAGTGGCAGAAAATGGTTTATTTTCGAATGAAAATGGATGCCGTACAAACTAAAGGAAAAATATCCAACAAGGAATTGTAAGTAAAGCGAAAACCAATAAAAAATCTGCCAGCCAGCAGCCAACCAACCAACACGAACACGACCAATTCAACTATGTTGTAGGTAAATTGTTGTTTTATCCTGCGTAAATATTTATATGATTGGAAAGGCTTTAGGTGTATAACTGCATAGGTACATATAATGTCGGTCACACACTGCGAATGTCCACTTTTAAACAGCTTTAAAGTATTTAATTTTCGTTGAATTTTATTGCATTTAGTAATTCAACAAAATTTTTCTAATTCAAATAATTTGTTTTGTTTTTATTTGATTTAAAAGATAACTCAATTCTATTTACGTTATAAAAGTTTTTTTTTTTAAATTGTGGTGTGATGCATATGTAGCATCATATAAGGCAGTTATTAATAACTGGCTTCAGATTTGAAGTGATAATTGTATTTATTATTGATGGAATCAATTGCTTTAAATCATTCAAAGTTGATGGTTTCGAATTGTAAATAATACACAAATTAAATCAAAACAGGCTCGTTCGTACCCAGGGCCTAGCTCTCTCACAACCATTTATGTGTGAGTGTGTACTTCTTGCACGATGGCGGGACCTCCTGTTTTATGCCGAATCCGAACGGCTAAGTTGAGATAAGCTTTTCATGACAATTGATACTACTCGGATGATTTGTCAGATCATCACGAGAGGGGGGCCAGTGAAAAAGCATTTAGGTGTTGCTACGGCTGGGAATCGATCCCAGACCTTCTGCGCAGCAGTTCAACGCACTAATCATCGTTCCACTGAGCCCGTCAAAGGTGACTGATGAATAATTTGATGGTTTTCCATTGCCCAGAACCGCTTATTCTGTTTTTTTCACATGTCCATTCAAATGAAAATGTGTCTCGTCACTCATTATGATACTATTGTGTCAACTGAATCTTTTTGGCCAAAGTTGTTCTTTGAAGACCAAGCTCCTGACCACGGCGTCGAATTGACGTTGATGGATTGTTTTGAACACTTCCTTGGGCAGCAGTTATGTTTTCAGTCGATCTTGCAGTACGTTGTGGTCCATGCTTGGGGCCCATCACCTACAGACCCCCTTTCTTCAAAATCATTTACTACACGATAAAGAATGCGTTTTGTTGGCACGTTGTTTCTGCCAAAAATTTCACGTAACTTTCTCAACGTCACAGTAATCGATGATTGATTTTGATAAAATGTTTTAACGATTAAAACACGTTGGTTTATCGAATATTTTTCTATAATACATTTTTCACGTGTCTACGTGAATGTTTACCGAAATAGCGGCAAACAAAGTAGTATACCTTCCCGGCGGACACCGTGTAGTATATTTAAAATTTAATCAAAATATTTGAGGTTATTTATAACTGTTATATGGAAGGCGTCGTTAATAAAATGGATAAAAGTAAAGAAAACGGCCTAGAAAGATGACCAGAAAAAAAATCGATACGAAGTTTGAAGAAAGTCGGTCAAGCCGTTTTGGTTGGAGAGACCATTACAGACAGACAGACGGAATTCCAAAAACCACTTTTTTGTGCATCTTTGTCATCGTAATGTTAGAATCAATCAAAATTTCGAGGTCGAAAATTCTCTTGGTATGAGAAAGTTAAAAAGGACTTAATGATGCGGTATTGTTTTGGTAAGAATGAATTAAAAAAATGTAATAACATCGTCCAGTCATAATCTACATTCAGAACTTTGGTACATTCTTCTTATGTCAAGAAATGTTTGTTAAATTGTAGTCCACGGACATCTTGCAGAATGGGACACATATGTAAGGAATCTTCAATATCTCGGAAACTATATTGCCTAGTTATTAATACTTTGCCTTAGCCGAAATGTCTGAATATCTGGCCAATAGCGACATGTCAATATTATCTAGTGCATCCATGCCTCTACTGATGTTCATCCAATTGATTAAAAGAACTTCTCGAAATCACAGTATCGAAAAATTATTTCGTTAGCAGTTTAATATCGCGAGCCCAAAGAACAAGAATGTGTTACCCAGTCTTAAACCCGTCATTGATTACTTTTGTTATTGAGTATTTTAAATTTCTATATAATTGCCTACTTCCCGGTATTATTGAGGAATGATCATTTCTAGCCATACGGAAGTGTTAGATAAACTCGTCGAAGTTTGTACAACTAAACAAAAGTCCCAAACTGAATTTTTTGTAAATTACATATTATCGATGCTCGATTAGTACGCTGCGCTGTTTATCGTATACATTTAGCTTAACCACATCTTGGGGAGTTCCGAACATCAAATCCGGTGAGAGTTTCATTATACCCTATAGGGGTGAATTAGTTTTGATACATAGTTTGTAATATAGAGAAATAATTGAGCTAGGTATACCTCAAAGTATATGGATCGACTCAGAATCGATAGCTGAGTCGATTCAGAAATGTATGTCCGTCCGTCCGTACGTCACCAGTTTTTGGGCCTTAAATTTTGATCTAGAATGATGATATTTGGTACACGTGATTTTTGTTGCTAACAGCAGGACAAGGGTTAAAATGTTTAAAATCCGCCCACTGCTATGCCCCGCCCCTTTTCAAAAAACATAGTTTTAGACCAAACCGTTAGAGATACCGAAGAAGTGTCTGAAAAACATATCTAGACAATCATAATGTCTATATCTTGTTCATACAAAGTTTCTTGCAACGTCCACTTTTTGGGGGCTTTTTTGAAAAAAAAAAAATGTTTTTCGGAAAAAAATTTAAACATTTCGAAAAAACGGTGATGCAAAATCATTGGTTCTGTTAATACAAACATTTCTCCCATATATCTATTTAAGCCACGCCTACTTTTTGGAGGCGTTTTCATATAAAAACCATTTCCATACACTACTTCATAGCATAACCAGGGGAAAGCGTTGTTTTTTTGTCGAGCCATAAATGATTCTGATAAACAGTCTGAACAATATGCTATGACAATGACATTTTCTATATTTCATCTCCATAAATCCGACATTTTGGGGATATTTGTTTTAAGGATGGGATGGGATAGGGTACAAAACGATCCACACAGTGGATTGTAGCCTTATCATATGTTTTCTCTTACAAATAGCAAACTTTTCACTTGGAAATCTACTGAAATACGTTCTTATTCATTCGTTCTTCAAGACAATCAGACTGTTGAAGCAATGGTCTAATACATTCTGTTTTATATCTCGAAAATCCACATCAAGTCTAAGAAAATTGCCTACTCAAAGTACCAGCCCTGATTCGAATGAAGTTCAAGGGTTCCCAAAAAGAGAAAATACTTCAATTACCTACTCCCTGGAGACAGTATTAGTAGTCGCTTTGGGAATAGGAAAAATATTTACTAAATTATTAGTTAAAGTAATCCAAGAATCCCAAGACATATTTTTTATTTTGCTCATCGTTGAAGGTAACGGTCCCAAAAAGTCCACAGCAACGCGTTGGAATAGTTCCTCAGACAGATAAATTTGAGCACATCCATGAGTTTTTGGTTTTGCTCTGTTTTTAAACTCACAAGTATCACATTCGGAGCAGTATTGTTACACTTAATTTCTGACTACGACCCAATCAAACTCAGATCGTATTTAATCTGAACGGGGTGTCGTGAAACATCCTTATCACATTTCTGTATAATGGCTTTGGGTATACTGGCAGCATTTACTTTGATTCCTAAAAGGTGCGAAGTGGACACCCATCGCTTGCGAAGAATGGATTTTCTTCGATATTAAGCTGTTAATTCAGCCTAGTAAGCATTAAGCTGACTACACTGCATTCCAATAAGGAACTGTATCATCTTTTAACCGTGGGTGCAGTGGCCTAGTATAGTTATTGCGTTGGACTACTAAGAGCATCCTGCGCTTAGTAGTCCAACATAGTAATAAGTATGTTTCAACACCCTTGCGAGAGTCCAAGAGTATAAAACTGAAAAGAAAACCTTATCAAGTATTAGGAATCGTCGTTAAACACTGCGTCTAGGGTGATGTCTATTTTTGGTAATAGAATGGAATCCTCAATGGAATCCTCAATGGTAACGTCATTCAATCGGCACAAAATCAGTTTATCTCAATAGATTTGTCTAAGCTATTTACAACTGTACTGGTTAAAGATAAACTGTTGGGATTTATTAAAAAGGTCATCCATAAGTAATTTGGGATACAGCACTCTTATAAGCTTATCATATCTAAGCAGGCAATTGCTTCGAAAGTACCTATGAAAATATGTCACGCATGTGTGACTACATAACCAACAATATTTTGATCAGGAGCCGCACAGGATGT
Organism: Rhingia rostrata; assembly: GCA_949824845.1. Classification (NCBI taxonomy): domain Eukaryota; kingdom Metazoa; phylum Arthropoda; class Insecta; order Diptera; family Syrphidae; genus Rhingia; species Rhingia rostrata. The sequence continues at coordinate 62,304,429 of OX463757.1, forward strand.
ATAAGTAGGATTACAAGTTGCGGTACGGGGAAATAATACTGGCATCTGTTATTTGAAGAAAGATAACTCTAATGGAACCAAATCACTTAGTTGATTATTTAAAAGTAGATAGATTTCATTTTGAAGTGCAATTCGATTACTTCCTTTTAAAACCCCATGAGAGGAATATTCTCAAATGGTCTGGAATCGTTTACCCTGCCTAGAGATGGGAAGGGTAAAACCAACCACCAGAGCGCCAACCCGTTGTCTGAACTAACCAATATGAGTTTTGATAGTATGACATTTCAATGAACTTTTGCATATTCAAGAGACATCGCTTAGTCTTAGAGGAACCAAGGATTTCTTCATCGACTGAGATTATCTTATATAGGATCTCCTCAGCAGTTCGATTGAGTTCTTTACAGTTATTCTTCGTTTTATTTTTGCCGATATTTCGTTGACGAAGTTTGTGGCGGAAACGAGGTATGCACATACATTTTTATACTACACAATATTTTAGCTGTCTATGGTGACGTTTATCCAATTCATCGATGTTGTTTATCTTTTCTATGCATATACATACTAGCAAACGCGGTTCTGTTATCACGCTGAGTTAGGCTAATGACGTCAATATCATCAGCCTATGCTAGTAGTTGAGCAGATTATGGAAGATTGCCTCTTTCACAAAGTTTTACATAATTCTCCCAAGAATGATTTTGAAGAAGTTACATGAAAACGTGTCATATTGTCTAAATCCTTGAGCTCTATAGGCAAAGAAAGGCTTTTCAGAAAGAAGAACAACGACCAAGAAAACATAGAGAGGTGCTACTCTTAGAAAGATGTTCGTAAATGTTAGTAAAGTGTATAACTTTAAAGCCAGCAATAAAAGGCGCGAACAATATATTGTCAAGATAAACAAGGAAAGATCGTAGTTGAGACATAGGATATGGGAGAACACCTTCTGGAGACGAATAATCTCACGCTGTCAAGTAGAACGAACTATTCAATATTGGAACCGAAAACGAAAATTACCAGCCCCTCGACCTAAGTGAAGTGACGTTGGCAATATCTTAACTTAGGCGTACCAAGGCTGTCGGAAATGAAAGCCTTCTTAACGAATTTTATAAAGCAGCCGGTGGAGATTATTTTGTAAGTAACATTCACCAACTCATAAAAAAGTTTTAATCGGATAAATGTATTACTGAATTATTGATTATCGTAATTGCCCAATCCACAAAAAAAGAAAATCATTTGAACTTCGACAACTACAGAGGCAACCGTTTCGTAAGCATCGCCTATAAGATCCTATCTGCCGTAATATGTGAATGCTTAAACCGTTTAACAACAAAACCTGATCGTCCCTTATCGGTGTGGTCTTAGGCCAGGAAAGACCACAACTGATTTAATCTTCACACTTCGACCGATTCTGAAAAAACGAAAGAAGTCCTAATCAACACCCACCGCCACCCACCAAGTCGGACGCAGTTGAGAAAGATCTCGTCTTTAGTGGCGACGCGTACAAGTAGAAACCGAACTCAGCATTGAAATGCGATACTGGAGGCAGTAAGCTAAGGACCATGATAATTGCAGAGGCATATTGGTTGAGGCCTAGGTTCATTACGGACTATAGCGCCACTAAAATAAAATAATATAGCATAGTTGATCTTCTGGCTCATCCACCACTATCTCTATTCCAACAGCCTGTTTTTTTAACTTTGTTTGAGCACCTTATGTAGATTATAATTATAGACGCCACCGTTGATTCCATATTGGAAATTCTTCCGGATCTTGTTCCGCTAGTGGTATTTTATTTCACGTCTATCATGCACTATCCACCACCAGAGGACTTCTTTCAAACGCGTTCTTAACTCTAAGCAACTAGCAACTAAACACGAATAAAATTTTAAAAACTGTTTTGACATGTGTTATTAAAAATTGAAGCAGTATTAGCTCATGTTTTTGCGATCTGAAGTTCTTGAAACATTTTACCACCAAATATAAAATCAGTTGGAAAAATATTTGTCAACCCCTCCCAAAAGAAGTTCCTTGTCGTAAGATTAGTTTTCCACCGTTCATACAACTTTTCCAATCTGCTAACTAACTTCCAATCTTTAAGCTAAAATCGGGAACGCTCTCCCTAGCCAATTGCGCCACCAACATGTTAGTGTTTCATAATTTAATTTTATAAATCCATGGGGATTCCTAAAATTATTGCACATACATGTCATATTTAACCCCCAAGTGTAGAGTTGGGGAGTATTCTTTGCCGGAAACTTAAGTCCTGCTGGGCAATTAATTTTAATATCCTGTCAAATACTTCTGTATTATCATTATAGAGGAAGGAAAAAATTGCGTTCCTTTAATAATCTCATTGTTGATTTTCTCTCCTGTGTATATTATGTGCGTGTGTACAGATTGAGATACATGAAGGGTAAGTGGTTTGATTTATTACGACATCCAATATGGCAGTCAGTGTAATTTTGTTTTTCAGTTTGCTCTTGGAATGCTTGTGATTATTCTTAAAACTTGAAGGGTAGCTGATGTTTGGTGGAGCAAATGCTTTTAGCTTGCTTACTTAGATTTATGGACTGAGTAAGGGTAAGATTGAACAATGTTGTGCAGTTACATGGTGCCAAAAGTTAACGATAGTAAATCATAATAAAATATTCTTCAAAGTTAATGCTCGATAAAATTTTGCAAATATTTTGCTGACACGAATGTTAATCTTACATAAATTGGAAGAACTTATCTGGAAGGATATTTTTTTAAAAGGTCATCAGTTGATCAATAATATAAAAACTTTTTACTTGCTCTTGAAGTGCGTGGTTCGAATCAAAGTGGAAATTACTGCAATGGATATTTTTGAGAAGTAGGTATGACAATTCTATCTGTTTAATGTTTATAAAGTAGAGTAGGTGCTATAATCCCAGCTTTAGATTTTTTTAGTTTTTCGATAATAACCTCGTAAGCTAAACACGTGGTTAAACATTTTGAGCTACATCCCGACGATTTAATCGAATATAGTACCAAATATTTGACTAATATTTATTTGCTCCCTTTTTTGCTTACTGGGCAGGAATCGGCTCCCTCATTGTTGAAGATGAAGCTGAAAAAGTAAAATACAAACTTGTTGCGTTCCACTTTCGCTCACACCTTAGCCAATATGGCAGCAGGGTAACTCTTATATAATAGAATGCACCTTCAACTGTGCAATAAAAATAATAGTAATCGACTTAAGAAATAATTTGAACGATAGAAAAAAAATGTGTATGATTTGATGAACCAATAATTGTCGTCAATATGTACTTGTAAGCCGTGCTTCATACACGCAGCTGATGACTTATACTCCAGGCCACCGATCGATTCCCCAAAACCTTGTCCAATTCTTAGTTTCTCCCTTTGGGGCCTTGTATCAGGCCGCGACACACTCCAATATATATCCAGTTTTATTATAGGCAAAAGGAAAACCTCAGATAATCTTCACGTAAGAGCAGCCTCACGATGAAGCTGAAAATATATATTAATTCGTATATTCGAAGCCGACAATGAAAATGTTCAAATATAGAATATCCTAACACCATACTCTAATTTACTTTGAGGAATAACACACCCGATCGTTATAAACTCTTACGACCAACTCCCGGATGAAACGCTTTTCCTGCTCTCACGCCACTCTTACTGGCTTCTTCCCGTTTGCCCTTTTTGACCTTTAAATCTATATAGAAGATCCTTAAAAAAAAGAAAGAAAAAAGAAAGGGGAGTCACCGTCGTGATTCGAACTCCGACTCTATGGATCAGGTTGGAGTGTTAGCTCCCCCAGACCATACCATATCTTGAAAAATTGTTGGACACCAATTCATTTAGGGTGAAAACTTCTCAGGCCATAACAAACTCTTCTCAATCACGTTCATTTAATAACTGACAATATAGTCAGAAGATTAAGATGAGCTACAACAATTTCAAACAAAACGTATATATATCGATCATGCTGATTAATCGAGGTGCGATTCCTTGAAGACATTCTAAATGGAGTCCCTAGTAGATTAAGCGCTTACTAGATGGCTCAAAGTTGCCATGAGCTGTGACAATTTGTTAAAGGATGTTTGGTTGAAAATATTTTGATTCTTTTTAGTATATATCTTGCCTTCTCCTCGTTAGCTACAAGACTAACACATTACGCCATAAATTCTTCTATAATGGCCCAACTGAGCGACCAACGATGTCTTCGTAATCCAGCAGATTGGTAAATTTTCATTGCCTTTGCAATATCTGTTTCAGCACGAGATTGGATTTCGGTGCATGTTTGGAAACGCTCAACTGAGCTGCTTCTAAACTGCATGTTGAGGGTAGCCTTATCAATTTTGATAAAATCGCAAATTTCATAAAAAACGTATGTATTGGCTTATATTTGACTATTTATGTGTGGATGTTTCTCAGCACTCAATACATTAATTCTGCTATTTTACTGCCGAGATAGAAATACTTCACATCCGAAAACGTGAGTTTTTTGCTCAAAATACCAAGCAGAAAAGCGTTGTCGGTAATTAAAATAAAATGAATAGACATTCATTTTATTTTAATTACCGAGTTCAATGAAAGCTAGTTATAGCTAATGATTGCCATTCCACCGAACTGAAATCGAATTTTGCAATAATTCCTTTAAGAAGCTATGGGGGTGACATTTCAATTGCATCATGTGTTGTGTTCAAATGAAGTTGTTCAATGATAGCTATAACTGACGGCCCAACAATTCATTGGAACACAATAAATGAAGGAATTGAAATGTCACCACCATAGCTTCTTATAGGAATTATTCGAAAATTCCAATTCAGTTCGGTGGAATGGCAATCATTAATTCATAAAAATAAATGTTGATGAGTGAAAAATAAGAAGTGATTTGCTGCGAAAACCATAAAAAAAAATTAAAATATTTTTAGATAATCATGTTTTAAAAGTCATAAGATTTGTTTTGACACCAACTCGCCAATGATTGAATTTATAAAAAAACCCACAAGATGTAAAAGAAAATATCCAATGAGGGTTTTCAATGATAGCTATAATTGGGCCCCAAGATACGTGAAGTACCGAAATGGAGGCAGTAAGCTAATTTAATTACTAGGAAAACCATTTCATGAAGGCATCGGGATTATCCTCCCAGTTTGTAGCGCCGCCAACCATTTTGTGTTGCTCCATTTAATTGTTGATTAACAATGTAAGCCATGCCTTCGTTTTTGAAACTTTGTATTTTAAAGTTATTATAAGACATTGTTAATGTGTGCTGAACCTCAAACTAATTTATAAATTGGATCAAACAAAATTTGTTTGCCCCTTTTTTGCGTGCTATTCGACTATTAAAATCATCCAACTAAAAACTTAGTAATAAAAATAATTCTTATTAGAGTATCCCATTTCTTTCATGGTATTTCTAGTTTTCATTACTGGTACATACTCAAACAATCCATAAACGAATATTTCAGCATTTGAAAACATTGAGTGTACATCTATGAAATAGAGAGAGCGGAGGTATACTCTTTATACTCCTATCTATGAATTCGTTTCCCTTTGTTTATACTATCCCGACAGTCGCTCATAAAATTCCATTTATTTTAGTTTGGAAAAATAATATTTGAATAGGCGAAGTAGCAGCATTATTTTCAACATGAATAGTTCTTCGTCATTCAACAAAAGTCGAAACGGAAATTATATTTTTCTGATGCTTTTGTTAAAGTCCGCAACTGGACCCCACATTCTATTTTGTATTTTTCTTTCAACATTTTGAATAAAATTACAAAACAAAAAGATTATTGTTTCTCTCTTTTCATCCTGCAACGGAATGTAAGGAATCAAGCGTACACTGCTTTTAAATGCGACTATATTCCTTTTTCTATTACTGGTAAGGATGCAAATAATGAAGAAAGTAAAAAAGGATGCCAACGTCATTATTGAATTCGCAAGAGAATTATTTCGGGTCATAGCAAAAATTAAAAAAAAAAACGAATATATATTACGTCCTATAGTAGGTAGACTTGTTTTTCTTAAATAACATAGAAGACAAATGTTTGGTAGGGTGTGGGTGCAAACTAAATTGCAATGGTAGAATTTTCTATTTATTATACTTAAATGAAAACGCAAGAGCTTTGTAAAAGTACCTCAATGGGGATTTCCATTTTTATCGACCACATAAGAAAAAACTATCCATTTATAAAAAAATGGGATTCTATGTCTTACAACAACTACTGACACCCTGATAAATGTCGCATATGGAATTCTGTATGAACGTCTTAAGCCTTTCTGCAACAAACTTATCATAATGTAGTAGTCTGGCTTATGGTCCGGCTTATCGAGGGATGGAAAAAAAAAACAAAAAAATTCAAGTCGAGATACATCATCTTTTCATAGACTTCTAGGCCACATATGATAAAGCATCAATCGTCTAGAGCTCAATAGGAGGATGGCGGAATACCATACTGGAGGACACACGATACAACGTTCGGTTGGGAAACAGCTCATCTGAACATTTCTAAATGTATACCGTATTCCGACAAGGAGATGAGCTATCATGCGGATTCTTCCATTTCGTGCTGGAATAGATAGTGTGTAGAGCAGGTGTAAATAAGGAAAACACTTTATTCAACAAATCCGTCCAGCTACTCGGATATGCAGATGATACTGACATCATTGGTCACTCTTATCGTGCGTTGTATATTTATTTACAGCAATTGATGAAGATCTAGGCGTTGGCCCTAAATTACAAGGTCGAGGACAAGACAAAGTTTAACGAAAGCTTAACACACGCACAACTTTGTAAAAAAACGTCTCTGATGATAGTAACCACTTAAGGAGGAATTGGAGGAGAATATATATATATATGTGAATGTATTTCAAAAGTAAAAAACACATGGAAGAGGATGCAAGGCTGCAGATAACCTCAACGAGTCGGGAGCCCGTTAAAAAATATATATTAAGATGAAAAGGATCAATGATGTTTCTTTCTGGATTTAAAATATTAAAATTAAAACCCTTTTATAGGACAAAATGCAGTCGAAAAATAAGTCAACGTCCCTACATTTATGGTATACCCTTGTGCACTGCTCTTCGATAAATATCCTCTTCGGCTAACTAAGACTAATGGTACCCATCACGGTTTTGGTAAAACAACAATTCTCAAAAATAATTCTAACGATTTTGATTCAATCTAACACTATTATTAAAGTTAATATTTAAAATAAAACTCCGTACACCATTTTCCAAGCAAAAATCACTTGACAAATTTTTGGTTTTAGGCCAAATATGGAAAAATCATCAATTTCTCGTAAACTTGAATGTCGAATGAAATTGAAAATCAATGACATATGTTACCATTGGTTATGATAAGTTTTAACCTAAACGTTTCTTAAAGAAATTTTCAATTCCGAAAAATTCCAATTTTCTGTAATCATAATGTAAAGTCGAACGCGCAAGGAACAAATACATACGACTCAATCATGATACCCACTACTCATTTTATGCTCTACCATATTAACAAAAATGTTACTTGCCTAAGTGGTTTGAATATTTATCCACACAAACGGAACCGAAGATTTTTCTAAGAATTTTGCTCTAAAATCGACCAAGGTCAACCACTTTTAATACGGTCAATGCTTCAGCACCGTAGAGCAGGACTGGGTAAACAGCGTCTTTTATAGGATCCTTTTAATAGCTCGAGTACGGGCTTTACTAGGGAATTGCCTTCTTAGCATGCAGAAACAGCGATTTACACAAGTAATTATTCGTTTAACTTCTGACGAGATCTTGTTGTCATAGTTAACAATAAAAAAATGTACCGCTTAAGATTAATACAATGTATGCAGATTCATAAGGAAATTAAATTCGCACCCATTCTCCCCAGTGGCAGACTAATGTCGGAAGAATAACACAGCCTTCCGTTCCCGAGATAATTTTGACAGTGCTGTGCTGCATGCTTTAACGAGACCATCGCCTTGCTTATTATTTCTGTAATGTACATGATTATATTGCCGATAGCTTCTTTTATCCTTGTCAAAGGAAGTCGTTTCTTTTGTTTTCGAAGACTTTTTTATAGTCTGACCGAAAAATGTAAAAGAAGGTTCTGCTGCCTAATCGGACTGGAAGCTCTACCACACTGAGAATGTGATAGTGACGCTTCGCGTCAAATAATAGATTTTAATAAAAATAGCATTTGTGGGTGTAAAGTTACAATATTAAAACTGTTGTTGACTGTTTGTCAGAATTTTAGTTAAGGCGCCTCAGTACATACAAGTTTTAATACATTAATGAGATGAATATAAAAGAGCAACCACAGCAAAAGCTTCCGCATATAAATAATAAGTAAATCCCTAACTTTATATAAAAATTTTGCACACATAAGTGCAAACACATAAATTATACGTGTCTACAAGACCATTACACTCATCCCCGTGTCTGATAAAAGAGTTCATAATTCTATTAGTCTTTGGAGGCGTAACCTCATTATCTTATCTCTAAAAGTTTTGCTCATTCCTAATATATTGTAGACGCCATCCGGAGTAAACTTATTTACAGCAACCTAAATTATTTTATGTCTTTAACGTCTTTAACGTCTTTAAACTATCTTGAACGAATAGAGGTATAGGAATGTTCTATTCCCCATTAAATGTCTTTTCGTTTACCGATTCGTTACGCATAGACACAAAATATATTTCGTAGACAATTTTATCTTCATAAAATTGTATAAACATCTACTCTGGTGGGATAATTGAATAGACTCTAGACTACTTTAGCTATTTTTATTGAAAATACTATGAATACATATATATTTTCAACAACTGGCACAGTTTTCCCTTTTAAAGGATCAATATCAACAGCTTTAACTTTGTCTATAGGTCGGATTGGTTTGTAGGGTTTGTTTTTATTTTTTTATTTGTATTATTGCGCTATTTCGTTTGTTTACCACCCTTAGATGCTATTCCAGTGCCCTACCAATAATGAGGCCAACCAACCAAACCCACAAATAAATCCAAGTAGACGACTCCCCATATCAAAGTATTACAGGATTAATAGATGGCTTTGCAACATTTCTTTGACTCCCTTTTGCCGTTTGCTTCTTGAAACAAATTCATCTATGGAGCTTATGAGAACATTGGTGACTTTTGTGTTAACGATACGGGGGAGGCTAGCACAACGGCCGATTTCGAGAGAAGGAACACGTATTATGAAAACTCGATTGACCTAGTTTTGAGCTCCGACCAACCTTGTGATGTCGGATGGCCCCACACTATCGCAGAAGACACGTAGACATCATGGAAGCGGATGGGGGTGATATGATGACTACATGAAATTCAATCCGCATCCATTCTTCGCAGTGGCAGACTAATGTCGGAAGGATAACACAGCCTTCCGTTCCCGAGATACTTTTGACAGTGCTGTGCTGCCTGCCTTAACGGGACCATCGCCTTGTTTATTATTTTTGTAATGTACAGGATTATATTGCCGATAGCTTGTTTTATCCTTGTAACTGGAAGTCGTTTTATGTTATTTTTTCGCGCAAGTTAAGTTGTAAATTGATATTTTCGTATTTTTTCTTTATTGGTGTTATACATAGTATTAACAGAACATTTTGCAAGCTGTTTTTTTTCGTCAAAGTCACATAGAGCAGTTGAAAGCTAATTAGGAATCAGCACAGACTATCCAAACATGGAGAATGGGAGATTTGATCTAACGATGCGACATTTTAGATATAAAGTCCTCATTGGATAAAGGGGCTTTCAGACTAAAATTTATTCCAGGTGATAGTTGCTTTGACTACACATCAAATGTGTTTATTTCATTATTATTCCTAAATTTTACCAACGTGCAAACATTAAGGCAAGACGCGAACTTAATCCTGCGGAGATGAACAAGGAAATATCGTAGTTGAATCATTGTTAATGCAGAGAATTAAAGCATACTGTTAAAGGGCAATGAGGAACAATCTATCACTATCAGGCAGAACGAAGCATTCAGTAAAAACTATCAGCCCCCCGACCAAAATGATTTGAAAATAGAAATATCTAAACTTACGCTTAACAAGGCTGGCCGGAAGATACGAAATTGTAGATGATGATATGATTAGGAAAGCAAAATTTGGTAGGATGACAGTACGCCTGTAGTATATATATATTGAGTTTACCCGATCCTCAAAAAGGGAGATCCTCTGAACTATGCCAACTACAGAGGCGATTGAAGACTTTTAGTTATTTAGCAACATGCTGATTGGCTCTTATTAGTTAGGTGTGTATTAGTGCAGGAAAATGCACAACTGATCAAATCTTCACACTTGTACAGATTCTGAAAAAAAAACAAGAATGTCAAATCGATACGCACCACCTATTCATCGAACTATACAGACCCATGTTTAGTTTTGATATATACCGGCCAAATTCGTCCATCTGCACAGGATAACGATGGAGAATTATCACTGCTCGATTATAGTCGGCAACAACCTCACTAAAATATTCGATACCAAAGATACAATCTTCCATAAATCAGTGCAAAAACTAGCACACGTCGACGATATGGACATCATTAGTCGGACTCAACCACGTTTGCTGGTGGCTCGCAAAGTCTTCGATTTTCAGCCAGACGTCGAGCGGACGGTGTAGAGACGACCTCGTTCTAAGCGGCACGCACAGGTAGAAATCGACCTACACAATTTGAAGTGCGCAACTGGAGGTAGTTAGCTAAGGGCCTGTCGAATTGGTGAAGCATACTGGTAAAGCTTAATAAATTTCTTTCTGAATATTTTATCAGATCCATTTTCTTTTAATTCACAATTCGTTATTTACATTTAATAATAATGTATAATTGGTATGAAGAAACCCGCATTTTGGTTGTGCACTTCAGTCCGTACTTTGTCTTTAAATATAATGAACTGCATTTTTAAGTCGGATGAAGTCCACTTCGATTTAAATAACAATGTTAACATGAACAGTTTGTCGAATTTTAAGTGAGTCGAACAAACATTTTCAATGAGGCTGAACTTCATCCAGTTAGAGTCACATTGTGGTATGCAGTTTCCTTAAGCTGCATTTTTGGACCACACTTGATCACTGGTGATCGTTATTTAAGAATATTTAGGGAAATTGTTCTTTTTTTCAAGAATTACGCTGGAAGAGAAGTCCTTTGAATTCTATTTGGTTTTAACAAGATGCAGCAAGTTTTCAAGTTACCAGGCCTGTTAAGACAGAATTTCAAAAAATTTCAAATAAAATCAATTCCAGAAACTCTTAATTTCGTTGCCACGGTCTCCAGACCTGACCGCACTGGGTTTTCACGAAGTCTATGAGATATTATATAGTTTGAAGCAATCCATTCAGTCAGTGATGAACAACTTTTTGGATATAAAGATGCAGTACATGACCCAACGAGCATAAGGTAATTTAAAAGATATAATTTTTAAGAACTATTAAAAATAATTTAATAAATCATTAATATAATATCTTTTGATCTGTACTAGGAAATATAAAAAATATGTAGTCTAAAAAAAGTGCTTTTCTTTATGTAGCGATATTCATCAGCCACCCTTTACAAGTAGGTTTCCAAACAAAAATGTAGTATTCTCTAGTAGAAACTAAATTATTAAACATTTTCTATTGGATTTTACCAAAATTACCATCCCATTCCGTTAGATACATAAAATCACATCCGGCATATCAATAGGTATAACAAAACCCCCCTACAGAATTTCTAAATGTAATTTTCCAATAATATATTCATTAAGTAATCAAACATATGGAAGTCAACTACACAGAGCATAACCCCATTCTTGATTGTGAATTTATGATACCTATCTACCGCAACCCTAACATAAAATTTTAGGCGCAACCAATTAATAAGAGGCAGTAAAATTGAATCCAACATAAGAGGTTTCCGTTAAAAGACGCAAGCGACTTTCCCCCGAAATAAATTTGTATACCCACTTTGAAGTGTGTACAAACGTTGCCACCTGCCAGATTAAGTGATGGTCTTTAATTAAGGCCTCATCAGTACAAAGAGGATGCCTTGCCAATAACATTGACAGAGCTATGAACACTGGGGAACTATTAGCGTCATTCTTTTTCGTAACGTAATTCGCTATGTACAGACACAGTCTATCGCTTCTATGTGCCCTCTTTGTAGAGAGCAACGTTCGTCCTTACTGGCGCCTCGGCATCCTTGTTGTCGATTGTCTTTTAGACGCTTCCTCTCTGCTAATTTATTCACCATCCCGCCAGTTGGGTAATAAGCCCAAGACGTTATCTCCAGTCCTGCGAAATCACCAGCCGCCTATAAAATGTTCCCACATAAATAAGTAAGTGACATTAGCAGAGTAGAGCAGGAGCTGTATGCAAGGCGTATAAATATACACGTTCGAGTTCAGTGGTGTGTTTAGAGGGAAAGGAAAACCCGTCGAAATGTAAGAAGCTTGGAAATAGTACACATACATCGCCACAGGATGGAAATGATGTTGAGGCTTATTGAGCTAATTTCCATATTCATACGATAATCCTGGCGACGCCGACGTTAAGGAAATCACATAAGAACGGACTGTGATGGATAGCATGACACTAGTGTGAATTTATGTACGTGCCCGCAATAATCTTAAATCGTTAAGTCATTAACTTTTAATTGCTCTGTTTCGTAAATGTGGTGTTGCTCTATCTACAATGCATGCTTAGTATTTGATAAATAATTGCTGGCTAAACTGTGTAACTTTTCCTATCAATCCGGTTTTATCTAATGAGAATATTTTTTTTATCCACTTGGTCTATTCTCGATTCTTCTTCAATGCAAACGGATACTCTGATGAACGAAAGAATTTGATTTCATCACGTCCCCATCCATTGTCCTCGGAATCAGTGAGAAGGGAATGCATAGAACAAACTAAAATGCATCATTCCTTGTGCAACGTATTAGTCGTTTGGACGCAAAACATGATATCGTTCTCCCGGTTGTTCTTTATGATGATGGCTATATGTACGTTGTCATAAATATGTCCATCACGCGATGTCGTCGCTTAGTATGGAACCTGGCTTGACTCCCAGTCAACATAGTTTTAGTGCTAAAGTCTGATTTAAGTGATTCACTCGCATTTGCTTTGTCGGAGACAAATGTTATTTTTCCTCCGCCCATATCACGTGAACGAGTACCAGTTCCCCCACCGATCTAAAGGATACAACAACCTGAATCCCTGTGAGTGTAACAGTCGAGACTTCCGTGATGCAATTAAGAGGTAGTTCTTTTTGATTGAAGCATCGCCAGAGGAAAGGATGAAGGGAAATGAAGGAGACCAGAACATGACATTGCTGTGATTTTATTTATGAACGATATCCCTCTATACATTACATTTGTCATGGATTTAAATAATTGATGCAGTGAAATTTTGATGGAGGACGGATGTAAGATAAAGATTCCAGGAATGATGCACGCTGATTGTCTTAGCATGTAAAGGAATGGTTATTGAAAAGGTGAATCCAAGCAAGGAAAATAAAGTTCATTAACATTAGGTATGCAGTTAGTATTTCAATGAATGTAATTGAGATGGAAATGGTTTGTTTCAAAACAACATTTTTGGAAAATGTACATGTTGCTCGATATCTCAAGGTTCTGTCTCTTTGAGGGGATGGTTAACTTAGAGATAAACAATAATGAACTACAGTTTAAACATTAAATATTATCCACTATCTTCCGATACTGATTCAATTCATTTACTTGTCGACATGTCTTTCTTATTATAAACTATCCTTTAGGGGTTTATTAATTTTTAAATTCAGTTTGTAACATAGAGAAATAATTTCGCTAGATATACCTCAAAGTGTATGGATCGACTCAGAATCGCTTGCTGATTTGATCTAGTCATGTCTGTCCGTCCGTCGGTCCGTCTGTGTGCCACCGATTTGCGGGCCTCAAATTTTGAGCTAGAGTGATGAAATTTGCTTCATGGACTCTCTATCCGACAAAGCAGAACAAGTGTAATTTTTTTTGAAATCCGACCAATGCCACGCCCCCTTTTTAGAAAAACGTATTTATAGACCAAACCCAAAGAGATTTTGAAAAAGTGTTTAAAAGCATATCTAGACAATTCTAATGTCTATATTTGGTCTCTACAAATTTATTTGCTACGCCCACATTTCGAAAAAATATTTGATGCAAAATCTTTGGCTATGGTAATATAAACCTTTATTTTATATATCATTTTAATCCACGCCCACTTTTTGGAGGCGTTTTCATACAAAAACCTCATAGCATAAGCAGGCGAAAAACGTTTTATTTTTGTCGAACCATAAAATATTTTGTTAAACTGTCTGAACAGAATGTTCTGACAAAAAGATTTTTTATATATCATCGCCATAAAGCCGACATTTTGAGGCTATTTATTTCAAGTGTAAGATGGGATAGGGTATTAAACGATCCGCACAGCAGATTTTAGCCTTCTCTTATTTTTTTTCTATGTTACAAAATATGCTAATATTTTACCTTATGGTAAATGGTATAAAATATGCTCCATACGGAGAGGTCTGGTAACGTTGAAATTAGCATAGATACAACCAGTTTAAAATATAATCAGCTATCAAATAACGGGTTCGAACTGCTTGGTTAGCTGCTTACTTGTGACGGCGAAGGTAGTCCTACAAAAGCCGAGCGGTAAAATCAAGGGTTGGAACACTCGTCACCTTGGGCGCTCTTAACCGAGGCCAAAGGCTGTCCAGTAAAAGTGTAGTGGCTAACATGCATGAGCGAATAAGCCGCTAAAATTTCCCTCTATCCGAAATCAGTTAAATTTCTTCACCGAATTAGCAAAATATCAAATATTTGACTAAGTGGGTCAAAAATTAACAATTACAATTTTTTTGTGATTCTACATTTTTTATGTTTTCTATTTTGGTTAATGCTCCGAATGGAACAATTCAAACCTCACATTACGATGAAGATGAAGTCCGTAAGGTGGGTGGGTCTCGAAATAATGTTTTATTATGTAATTTCGTATCCAGCCTAAATAATTCGGAGCCAAAAAAATTTTTTTTGGAATACCAGTGTTTACACCAGTGATATGATAGGTAGTCTTACTCAGGCAATTGCTAATTCGCACGATCTTATCGCGTACAGAACGGCCCCTACTTTCGAGATCATTCGAACTCTTTTGCAGCGGGGTTCGACAGGATCCAGAGATATTGTAATGACTGGAAGTTGAAAATTAACTTTCAGACATCTGAAACTATCCTAGGGGAGCGTTTGCCCTGACAAGACGATTGTTTTATAGCAATCGTCTTGACAGCAGTGTGAAGGTGATTTGCTACATGGCCGATGAATGCCTATGGGTACCCGGTGTGGTTCAACGTTGCCCCATCTCAAATGGAAATATACGGGTGTTTGAGAGGCAGTGTTTAAGAAGCTGTATTAGACTTTACAGAACACCAGTATCTGACAACAGAAAATATTATTCCAACCAGGATACAACGGGGTCGATAAAAACAGAAAAGAGAATTTTCTGGTGAAACTCAATAGTCTCATCATTGGGGCCTTCTACCCCAATGATGAATATTTTTAGAGTGTGCGTTTAAGCGGCTTTATTCCACCCGAAGCTTTCCTATACATGTATAGTTGAGGGCTGATACAGGATAGATCGGCGGTTCTGCTTATCTACCACGTCTTCCGATTAACTGTGGATAGGCGGCTCCTATACGACCGAGACGTCGTCGCCCAGGGCGGAGGAGAGCGCCTGCGGTTCAGCAAGAGTGTGTCCGATTGGGTAGGTTGGAGTAGGTTGCAACAGAAGAACCTGTTGTGGTGGCTAAGATAAACAAAGAAAGTTGACCTAAATATTGTATGACCGACTTATATAGTTTAAGTTTGTTTTTTAGGATGTATGTTTGAATATAATAAAAAAGCAATTAAAAAAATAGGCCGAAAGGCATTACAGTTGAGTTGTTATCGTTTAAAAGGGCGCCCGCGTAGGGACAGTAAGTTAGTTAAGTAGTTGATAAATAGGCTAGTTTTTCATGCATTTTTGGCTAGCATGTAAGTTAGACTTAAGATGAAATAAAAAAAAAAATGAATTTAAAAATGTATATGCTAACTATTTTATATTTTCTTATGTAACAAGATGTTAAAAGCTTCATTATAAGGGAATATCGCACGCATTTATCTCAATATGATGACTTGATCCGCTAAAACCAAACATTTCCTTAAAATGTTCCTACAACACCTATTTTAAAAAAAATTCAAAAAATTAATGCTCCGAATGGAACAATTCAAACCTCACATTACGATGAAGATGAAGTCCGTAAGGTGGGTGGGTCTCGAAATAATGTTTTATTATGTAATTTCGTATCCAGCCTAAATAATTCGGAGCCAAAAAAAGTGTTTTTTGGAATACCAGTGTTTACACCAGTGATATGATAGGTAGTCTTACTCAGGCAATTGCTAATTCGCACGATCTTATCGCGTACAGAACGGCCCCTACTTTCGAGATCATTCGAACTCTTTTGCAGCGGGGTTCGACAGGATCCAGAGATATTGTAATGACTGGAAGTTGAAAATTAACTTTCAGACATCTGAAACTATCCTAGGGGAGCGTTTGCCCTGACAAGACGATTGTTTTATAGCAATCGTCTTGACAGCAGTGTGAAGGTGATTTGCTACATGGCCGATGAATGCCTATGGGTACCCGGTGTGGTTCAACGTTGCCCCATCTCAAATGGAAATATACGGGTGTTTGAGAGGCAGTGTTTAAGAAGCTGTATTAGACTTTACAGAACACCAGTATCTGACAACAGAAAATATTATTCCAACCAGGATACAACGGGGTCGATAAAAACAGAAAAGAGAATTTTCTGGTGAAACTCAATAGTCTCATCATTGGGGCCTTCTACCCCAATGATGAATATTTTTAGAGTGTGCGTTTAAGCGGCTTTATTCCACCCGAAGCTTTCCTATACATGTATAGTTGAGGGCTGATACAGGATAGATCGGCGGTTCTGCTTATCTACCACGTCTTCCGATTAACTGTGGATAGGCGGCTCCTATACGACCGAGACGTCGTCGCCCAGGGCGGAGGAGAGCGCCTGCGGTTCAGCAAGAGTGTGTCCGATTGGGTAGGTTGGAGTAGGTTGCAACAGAAGAACCTGTTGTGGTGGCTAAGATAAACAAAGAAAGTTGACCTAAATATTGTATGACCGACTTATATAGTTTAAGTTTGTTTTTTAGGATGTATGTTTGAATATAATAAAAAAGCAATTAAAAAAATAGGCCGAAAGGCATTACAGTTGAGTTGTTATCGTTTAAAAGGGCGCCCGCGTAGGGACAGTAAGTTAGTTAAGTAGTTGATAAATAGGCTAGTTTTTCATGCATTTTTGGCTAGCATGTAAGTTAGACTTAAGATGAAATAAAAAAAAAAATGAATTTAAAAATGTATATGCTAACTATTTTATATTTTCTTATGTAACAAGATGTTAAAAGCTTCATTATAAGGGAATATCGCACGCATTTATCTCAATATGATGACTTGATCCGCTAAAACCAAACATTTCCTTAAAATGTTCCTACAACACCTATTTTAAAAAAAATTCAAAAATTGTTTTTTATTTAAATATTTTTAATATCCACTTTATATATGAATTCCAAAAAAAAATTAAAAAAATATCGAATCCTTGATTAGAAAAACTTTTTTTCGGTATGCAGAATTGAAGAGGATATAAAAGTTAGTGTAAAACTTTTTTCTGAATTTTAAACAAACTATGTAAGCCTTGAATGTGTTTATGATGAAGCGTATCTAATTTAGTTCATAATACAAATGAATTGAAGAATTTAAGTAGAACTATATTTTCGGTAGATTTCGATTTTCAAATGCTAACATACTTATTTTAATATTTTTACCCCCATTTGTATTGCAACAATAAAAATAAAATTACTGGTAACACCATCATTGTTCGCCATAATCCGTATCCGTACAACCCTATTTAATGTATCCACACTTCATTTAATTGTTTTTTTCTTTCTTCATATTCAATAACAATCCAATATTTATTATCGTGCTTCACGAAATGATGCACTTTGAATAAGAGTTCAATAATTGAATTTGATATAATCAAAAATTTAATGTTGAAAATATCAGAGGATATATTTTTAAATTATGTAATTCGAATTGCTCGTTCGTACATAGAGAAACCTTGCTGAAATTTAAATTACGTATTGTATTCAAAAATTAAATTCATATTCACGATATCTCTTAGGTGTAGAGATCTGGAGCTTGACTCTAATATTTGAGCCGCAGATGCAATTTTCCACAAGCGATTACTTTTAACTCAGTGTTTTGAAAGCGGTATCAAGTCAACTATTTTTGAATCAACAAATTTCGAGTAAAAATTACTTTCGGAACAAAGAGCGGTGTTGATCGGGAAGAGAGAAGATAGAAAATGTATAAGTCGCTGTACAGCTCGTTAAGTTCTTGAATCTTGAGTTAATGCAAACGAGACCGAAGAATATCGCACTCAAAACCCTTAAATAATTCCTCATTCGATGATACGGTCCATGCTGGGGCTCCATAGAGCAGAAACTAGGATGTTCAGAGGCTTGTAAATGATCTTCTTAGTAGGGAGGAGTAAGTGTTTTTTTTACTATTTTACTATATCACCTTCTCAACACGAAGTAAAAGCGGTTGGTTAAATTTGAACTTCTTGAGTTTTTTCCAGGGTCTGCTGTGAAAATTTGGTAAATTGTGGACTTCTCTGGTCTAAAAACACACTGATTGAGGCCGATCAGGTTATTGATAAAAGGTTTTAAGCGTTCATATAAAACGGCAGATAGGATTTTCCAATTCTCTAGTTAGTACAGTTCAAACGGTCTAATATTTCGTAATTTCACTGCCATTATATGTCATATTAACTTCTAATTTATTTTGATTTCTAATTTTTCCTTTTAATTAAAAAAAAATTCTTATTTCAATAACAATATTTTTCTTCATCATTCCTTTTCATCATAAATCACTTTTATCCAAACAAATACGGTTATGTGGTCTCGTTAGATAGCATCTTCTACACTCCGTCACGTCTTCCCATATGAACTGTACTGAAACTTCTCAACAATCTAACAAATTGCTGCTGCTTAACTATGCATCACTCTTACACTTTGTTGTCATACGTAAAGTCCTAAGTTTACACTTCTCATTTAAAGTTTTGTGAAATTTTCTCTTATGGCAATCATTTTTCATAAGCATCCTTGGAGTGTGCTCAACGAAAAGTGAGCACCGCGGCACGCTTTATCAATACCATCAGCAACAACAAGTTTTTTATAATTTTTCATTTTCTTACCTAAAATGTCATGAGAAAGGGAGGCAGTCGACGTGCACTTCTACTGGTTTTGTACAGAAATTGTACTTGCACAGAAACTGATAAAACTGTGTCTTCCAAGACCAAAAATTGTCCAAGAAAATACCAACTAAAACAACTGACACCGGAGGAAGTTTTCCCAACTACAAATTACACTCTCACTCAGGCACGGCAGTGGAGCAACTTGCTGAGACCACACTTAAGAAACAGCTGATATGCAAATGTTCTTGTCGTGAAGTTGGTTTCGATTTACGTTTCGATTTACGTTTCGCATCCTAGAAACTAACATAGCCCGAATGACTCATATCCTTCCAATGAATTTGTATTTGCTATATTGAGTTTGGGATATAATGTTTCCTTAAGATTTTATGTAAGTAAATCCTTTTTTAAAACATACTCATGTGCGCTGCGTGCTTTCAACAGTTTCGCATGGATAACGTAATATTATTGAAATTACATGTCTTTAAGGTATGACAATTCAAGCATGTTTATAAGAATAAATCATATCTACTAAATGCTGAAAGTATATGTGTGCATTACGATTTCTTTTCCTATTTTAATGCGTATAGTAATATTTTAATGCGTTTCTACTAGTTTAGATGTTTTAATTTCTGTTAACATTATAGATTGCTGTGAAAGTCTTATTGAGAAGGATTTCGTTCCTATATGCGATGAACAACATTTGAGATAAGAAAAACAATCCTTAGAAGAAGATGAACTAATCAAAATATCGAGTATCCGAAAACAATATCAAGTATCTGAAAACGTTACTAGAAGGATTATCGTACAAAATGGATTCAAAACTTAAAAGACACAGATAATGTACATGTTGGAGGATTTTTCTCTAAGGACAAAAATCCTCCAACGCATAAACATATCGTACAAAATGGATTCAAAACTTAAAAGACACAGATAATGTACATGTTGGAGGATTTTTCTCTAAGGACAAAAATCTACTTCGGGCGGTGTGTTGGCACTGACAAGATATCGCTATGGTAAGGTGATATTCTTCAAAAACTGCATGCTACTATATCTAGGAGTAACTATGTAGTTGAGCGATTTTTTTTTTTACAAAAAATATGTTCCTTAATAATGATTGTAAGTGTGTGCTAAAATAAGGAATACTTTGCAGTACCACAGGATTAATAAAACGAATAGAGACCGAAACCTTCAGGTTCTACTGAATAAGACCTTCCGAATTCTTCGTTCGTTCCAATATGTCTTATAATTTCTCCATATTGTTTAGTATGTACTCGGGTACTCGGGGTCATAAATGCACATTGGTAGTATTGGAAGTTAAGGGTTTTGATCCCAGTTATGTTCTCAAACCATAGTAGCATTGTTTTTTTTTTTTTTTTGTATATTCATTTTTATTTTACTTTTTCTTAAAACTAACTTACATGATAGACAAAAATTCATGAAAAAACTAGCCCACTTATCAAACTGGCCCTATGCGGGCGCCCTAAATAAAATGATAACAACTTAATTCTAATGCATTACGGCCTATTATCTAATATGTAAATCTATAGTTATATAATGATTACCAAGAAACATTTGAAAAAAATTGTTTTTTTTTTTTTTTTAAACTTACATGCTAATTAAAACAACTTATCGACTAACTTAAAATACTTAAAACTAATTAAAACTACCTAAAAAATACCTTAAAAACTAGAACAACCACAGCAAGCGTTTTCTGATTTTTTTTTGTATTTTTTTTGTGCCACCATGACTGTTTCCTAGATTAACCTTAAAACTTTAAACTATGTAAGTTGGCCATAAGATTACAATTTTAAGTCAACTATCATTAACTATAATTTAACCACCAAAACAGGTTCTCCTGTTGCAACCTACTCCAACCTACCCAATCGGACATACTCCTGCTGAACCGCAGGCGCTCTCCTCCGCCCTGAGCGACGACGTCTCGGTCGTATAGGAGCCGCCTACCCACAGTTCATCGGAAGACGTGGTAGATTAGCGGAACCGGCGATATATCCTGTATCAGCCCTCGACTATCCAAATATAGGAAAGCTTCGGGCGGAATAAAGCCACTTAAACGCAACTCTCAAAATATTAATCATTGAGGAAGAAGGCCCCAAAGATGAGACTATTGTTCTAATCGCTCTTGCAGCGTAAAACCGAATGAGTTTCACCAGAAAATTGTCTATTCGGTTTATGTTGGCCCCGTTGTATAGGACCTTGTTGGAATAGTATTTTGTGGAGTCAGATACTGGTGTTCTGTGAAGTCCTAGGCAGCTCCTCAGACACTGCCTCTCAAACACCCGTATCTTTTCCATTTAAGGTGGGGCAACGTTGAACCACACCGGGCACCCATAGGCAATCATCGGCCTAACGAGGGTCAATTGGTTTCGTATGTATTCGTTTGCATTCACATTACTTTCAATCTAGAAGTTGCGCCCAAAGAAATGGTTTCATTAATTGTTTGCTGAACAAGGCATTCCAAAATAAAGCCTTCCTGCAGAGCTATGTACAGCCGGTGGTCATAACGTGGTAACAAACTTCAACTCATTAGCATTTAGTTGGTATGCCTGGAACCTCAACTTCATTTACCTGATCCACAAAAAGGAGAACTTCATAAAGGCATAAATATCTCCATGTCCTTAAAATATTTATAATTTTCATAACGTTCAGCTGTTGGCCAGCAATCTGATCGACCCTCTTAAGTGTAGTTTTAGGCCAGGAAAATCTACATCTACAGTTCGGCCAAACCTGTAAAATTCCCAAGAACTCCAAATGCCATATTTTCAACATTGTTCTTAATATAATTGTGCACAACACCAAATGCACCACCATAAAACTTTGCCAATATTTAGTATCCACCAACGATATCGGCATTATAGGTGGTCCAAACAAGATGCCATCGTATGTTTGCTAGTATATAGAAGGAAGAAGCAAAAGTGGGGTTTAGAAGTCAAAGAGGCCAAAAACAAGTATATGCTGCAAAAAATATATTACACAATATCGACAAATTTAAATGAACGTCACCAGTGACAACTTTAATAATTAATACTTAGTATTAATTCTCAGTTAATTCTGACAACGACATCCCATCAGACAACAACCGAATAATTAGTTTTGCCATCATCTGTATCGGGCTAAGATGGAAACATTGCAATTCTTCTGAAAATCATTCCATTTGCGTTGAATGGCTATTAACCAAATATTAAACCAGTTCGATGAGTATTAGAGGGATTAGTGAGGCATTTTGTTTTAGGCCCTGGTTCACCCTGGGTTGTAAAATTAAGTGTGATGTCAACTGCAAAATAGTAAAAACGAATGATAGGAGGAACAAATGAAACTCTAAAATAAAGTTAAAACTTAAATCCATGCACCAATCTTATTTCAAAACTCAAATAAAATTCTACAATTTTCATCACCCCTTTTAGAGTAGTAAGTCGCATTCCTTTCACTGGGTATATCTCATGGAATTTCAACTGTCATCAGAATGAGGAACGAAAAAGTTTAAAAACTAATTTCATCAAATTCAACTAAAAAACGCATTTAATTTCTACTCATGCAAACACCCACAGGATTATACAAACCAAAAAAATCTATCTTCTAACTGGACATCTGCTACGTGATATTATAACCTAAACGCAAAAAGAAATAATAAAGGCTGACATACAAAAAGCGTGACAAAGACCTACCAATGTTGGCCTCTGACCAAACCCGCAATGACCAAATAAACGAGAAATCCAATTTGCATGTTTTATCATTTGCAGCTAATGTCCTCGCTCCTCGGTCACCATCATATCCAAAGTCCCGCTTCATGAAATATCTAACAAGGACGTTCATTTAAAGTGAAAAAAAAAATCGACCATAGAATAGGCAACACAACTCTACACAGATAAAAGGGGACAATGCGAAAAAAAAAAATAGAAAACGGCACAAATCTACAGATTCCTTTCACTTCACGGTTTTAACCCATTAATCATTTTGGCCGCAAAGGAAAAAATGAAACGGTCTGACCTATACCAATGCCTGAAACCATCCACAGCTATCCAATCTTCGCCACAAAGAACCTTTTTGCCTTTTGGCGGAGAGAGCGTGTACAAGAGTGGCTGTGTGATCACAGCATCTTCAGATGGAACATCTTTTGGATTTCTTTCAAAATGCTACTTTCGAAATTAATTATTCTCGTTTGGCTGGGAATTTTTGGCAGTGCCTTCTGGTCATGGACTACTGGTAGACGCCATAGGATGACATTCATATTTTGTGTACCACCATCTTCCGAGTTTACACACACTTACATTACCGTGTTATTTAAAGACATTTAGAGGATTCCGGAAAATTAATTGAAAGACAACTGCTTTTTGCTGTGTCTTAACTTATCGTATAGCACAACAACTCAGACCTTTGTCATCGCATAAGCAGGGGACAGTTGGTGGATTAACTTAAATAAGGAGAAGGTCTATTAGTCAGAGTGCCTTAAGAAAAGGTTGGGGGAGCAATCTTTGGGTCCTATAGCTCAAGTCGGGTAGTTAAGAATGGAAACAGGCACAGAACACAGACAAAAAATGCAAATCTCTGATGAAGAACGATGGCGGCATTAACTTGGTAACACATAGACGCTGTAAACTTGACTGCACATCAATTATGCTTATTTCGCATTAGCAACCATTGGTAAGTGCGAGTGATATTAACACGCCAAAAATAGCAACATTGTTAAAAGCATGGTTTGAATAACTAGGGTCGGGGACATAACCCAAAAACCCAAATCTCAAACAATTATGTTAAATAAAATTTGCGCAAATTTTGCAAGTCCGGAATGAACCTGGGCCAACCAACATGCCTCTTCAATTAACCCAGTCCTTAGCTAACTGCCTCCAGTTGCGCACTCCAAGTTGGTTGAGATCGGTTTCTACTTGTGCGCGCCACTTAAGACGAGGTCATCCTCTACTGCGTCCGGCGTCTGGCTGGTAATCGAAGACTCTGCAAGCCGGAGTATTGGTGTCCATTCATTCAACATGTCCTAGCCATCTTAAACGTCCAATGCGGAGTTTTTTTTAACTGGGGCATGTCGCTGTACAGCTCTTATAGTTGTTGGTCGTCTCCATAGCTCCTCAACGCAAACGGGACCGAAGATTTTTCGAAAAATTTTCCTCTCAAATCGACCAAGAATTTCTTCATCCGCTTTTGAGACGGTCCGTGCTTCAGCGCCGTAAAGCAGAACTGAGAGGATCAGGGTCTTACATAGGATCTCCTTAGTAGTTCGAGTGAGGGCTTTACTACTAAATTGCCTTCTAAGCCCGAAGAAACAGCGGTTGGCAAGGGTAACTCTTCGTTTAATTTCTGACGAGATGTTGTTGTCAGAGTTAATAGTGGAGCCAAGATAGACAAAATCCCGTACTACCGCAAAGTTATATCTGTCAATGGTGACGTTCTGTCCAATTCCTCGATGTTGTGTATTCTTTCCTGTTGACAGCAAATACCACGTCTTGCCCTCATTTACTGCTAAACCCATTTTCGCCGCTTCCTTCTCTATACTAGCAAATATGGCTATGACATCACGTTGGGTCCGACCAATGATGTCAACATCGTCGGCATATGCTAGTAGTTGTACCGATTTTTGAAAATTGTGCCTCTAGTGTTGGATCGGCAGTTTTGAACAATCCTCTCAAGAATCATATTGAAGAAGTCACATGGGTAGCGCATCGCCATGCCTAAATCCTATTTTGGTATCGAATGTATCGGTAAGGTCGTTTCCGACACTGGTGGAGCAGCGAGAATTCTCCATCGTCATACTACACAAACGGACGAGTTGGGGGGGTATACCAAAACTAGACATGGCTCTGTATTGTTCGTCTCTATAAATGTTGTCGTATGCGGCTTTGAACTCTATGAATAGGTGGTGGGTATGGGTCGAAGTGTGAAAATTTGATCAGTTGTGGACTTTCCCGGCCTAAAACCACACTGATAAAAGCCGAACAGGCTGTTGGAAAATTACGACAGATAGGATGTTGTAGGCAATGTTGAGGAGACTTATGCCTCTGTAGTTGGCGCAGTTGTGGATTGACAAACGATGCTGATGCTCCATTCTTCAGGCATACTTTCTTCCAACCAGTTTTGGCTTATGAGTTGGTGGATGTTTCTTACCAAGTCATCTCCGTCGGCTATATAAACCTCGGCGGGAAGTCGTCATTTCCAGCAGCCAAATTAAGCTTACATGTTGCTATCCACACTTCACTCAGGTCGGGTGGTTGGCAGTTTTCGCTGTCGTTCCCAATATTGAATGGTTCGTTCGGCCTGACAGCGGAATGTTTTTCGTCATCGCCGTTTAACAGTCTGCCCAATTCGTCGATGTTCTGTGTTCTTTCCTGTTGACAGCAAATACCACGTCTTGCCCTCATTTACTGCTAAGCCCATTTTTGCCGCTTCCTTCTCTATACTAGCAAACGTGGCTATGACATCACTTTGGGTCCAACCAATGATGTCAACATCGTCGGCGTATGCTAGTAGTTGTACCGATTTTTGAAAATTGTGCCTCTAGTGTTGGCTCTTCAGTTTTGCACAATCCTTTCAAGAATCAAATTGAAGAAGTCACATGGCAGCGCATCGCCTTGTCTAAATCCTTTTTTTTTTTGGCATCGAATGTGTCGGTGAGGTCGTTTTCGACCCTGATGGAGCAGCTCGAATTCTCCATCGCCATCCCACACAAACGGACGAGTTCGGTCGGTATACCAAAAATTAGACATGGCTCTGTATAGCTCATATTACGGTATTTCCTTGTTTATCTCGACAGGATTCTTTTCGAGCCTTGTATCATTGGCTTTGGACGTTTTAAACTTTGGTAAAACTTGCGAACATCGTTCCTGGAGTGGCACCTCTCTATATCCTCGATCGCGATCTTCTTTTTTTTTTGTGTGTTCTTTCCTTCTTTTCAGTTGTTGAGGAACTTTCTTTTTTTCGTAAAGGGTTATCAAAATTCCAAAACGTTTGCCTGACAGTAATGTGGAAGTTATGAACGAAATTATCTCCCCCACTGATCGCGCTATTAAAAAAAGTGTACGTGCCTCCAATCAAACTCCTTCAAAAAACGAGTGACTTTGTGCATAATTTTATGAAAACATTAAACATTTCCACTTACTCAATCAAAAAACTATCAATCGGTATAAAAATCCTATGTGAAACATTTGACTCATATGACACTGTCATCTGTTCTCTAAGAGAAAATAATTGTCAGTTTTTCACCCATGGTGCGAAAAACGAAAAAGCTTGCAAGGTTGTGCTGTTTGGTCTAGACAATATCGAAGTGGAATTATTAAAGTCGGAATTGATTAAACGGGGTGAAGTGCATTGAAGTCAAAAAAGTCACAAAGAACTTCGAAAGATACATTGATGTTTTTTTTACATAATTTCACTAGAAAATGGATCATTAAAATTGAATGTTCTGAAAAAATGCTACCGATCTATTGTCCATACTCAAGTTAATTGGAGCTTTCACCGAAAGTTAAAAGGTAAGCTGACACATTGCTTTAATTGTCAGATGTTCGGGCATGGTTAACGTCATTGCCACATCGAAACTTATTGTGGAATTTGTGACGGCACACACAAGACCATTGAGTGCAATAATAATACCCCACTCAAATGTGCCAACTGTAATGGAGATCATAGAGCTAACGAAGCAACTTGTTTAAGCAGAGCAAAGTTCCTAGAGCTTAAGAACAATATGGCCAATCGTAGAAACCAATCTCGCCAACACCCGAAAAAAGCCTTTTCCTCAGTGCAAGCTCCTTCCTCTTCTGCACTGGTACATAATATGCATGTCAATTTGTCATCAATGACAGATTTTCCCCACCGGAGACAACCGATCGAGAGAACTATTTTCCAACCAGATGCCAGCAGTTGTTTACAACCATCAAACATGTCACGTGGGACAATCTTTTCAGTATGGAAGAATTAAATAGTTTAGTGTTGGAAATGATTTCTAAGTTATCAAAATGTAAATCTAAGTCAGATCAGTTTCAAGTAATCCCACAGTTAGCAAATAAACTTCTATATTGTAATGATGACAAGTAATATGATAGAAAGTTATTTAAATATCATTACATGGAATGCTAGGGGAATTCGGAACAAATGTGTGGAGTTCATGAACTTTTTGAATGCAAAAAACATTCATATAGCTTTGATAACTGAAGATATTCGTTTGTCTACACCGAATTATAAACGTTACAGAGTTGATAGAACTGTTGGAATTGGTGATGGCATAGCTACTTTCGTAAGAACATCGGTTCAACACTCGCTATTACCAATTATTAAAACGCAGTTGGTAGAAAACTTAGGTATTGAGGTGAAACTATGTAACCAAAAAACAATTAAAGTTTTCTGTGTTCACTTTCCTGGTGGAACGGTTTAGTTGCTTAAAAAAGTTTGTTTGAGAAGCGATTTACGAAAAATATTTTCTATGAATAACGATTATTTAATTGGTGGTGATCTAAACTGTAGACACAAGGATCTGAGGTAATTTGTTGTCAAATCGTTCTGTTGCGTTACCGATAACTATTTTGTTTCCGTGTAGTCCAACCTATGTTCCTGCTGGTTCACGTGGTCGTCCTTCTGTGCTAGACATTTTTGTTACAAACTGTCCTAATTATGTGACTCAACCTATCACTTTTAACGAATTAAATTCGGATCATAACCCTGTATTCTGTAAAGTTCTTTGGTTTGGAGTAGAGCATGTTCGTTACATTCAAGATGTACTTTTACTTTTAAATTCATTTTTTATTTACTTAAAATATTAACTTACTAATAGACAAAAATGCTTAAATCTAACTTATCAATAACTGGTTTACTTAATTTAACTTATCGGCCCTTAGCTGTAAGCTTATATATAGCTGTTTTATTTTGCCTTAGGGCTTGAATTTGTCGGTTTTCTTTTTTATATTTAATTTTAATTAACAAAGAAAAAATAAAAAACTTTGTATAGTGACTTTTTTTTAAATAAATAAGCTTATTCTAGATTATAACTAACTTAAGACTACTTAAACTACCTAAGCCTAACTTAAGACTACTTAACTACTTAAACCTAACTTAATTATAATCGGGGTGGTGAGCCCTCGTTGCATATGCCCCGAGGGGTCGCCATCCTGATTGCGTCTTTCGGTCCCACGGCAGCATGCGCTCAACCATATTGTGGTGCACAAGCTCCGCCCCACACCTTGTTAATAATTTTAAAATCTTAAATATGGCGTTGGACTAAAAGTCCGCAAAGTCCTGAGAAAGTGCAGAATCACCTTCCTCATATAGCAACCAGAATTCAGTGCGCTGTTTTGCAGCATCGATCCTATCGCGATCCGATACCGCCAAGCTAAAGCGGAGGAGCTCCGGAGCATTGTCGACGTACCCGTCGCGGATTAGCCGAATCGATGTAAATGAATGGCTCTGGTGGAATAAAGCCCGATATGAGCGTGCTCTCCATGTATAAGGCATTGGGGTAATAAGCCCCAAAGATCAGGCTGTTGTCGCTAGCCATCGCCCTTGCAGCGTGCCTTCGCGTCACCTTAATCAGGAAATTGTCAATTCTATTCAACTGAGCCCCATTGTATAGAACCTCGTTGCGATAATATTTTATGTACTCGGAGTCCGGCGTTCGGTACAATCCTAAGCAGGATCGGAGACACCGCCTCTCAAACAGCCGTATCTTTTCCATGTAGGCTGGTGCCACATTGAACCACATGGGACAACCGTAAGCGATGATCGGCCTTATGAGGGCCATGTAGCAAATCACCCTTGAGTCAAGTTGACTGCTTTGAAACAATCTCCTTGTCAGAGCATAAGCCCCCCTAGCCCTAGCCAGACAAGCATCTACATTTTTGTTAAAATACAGAAACTTGTCAAGCCAGATGCCAAGGTATTTGACTTCACTTCTCAACGCCAACGCTGTCCATGCTGTCCAATGATACACAATTTTTCCCGTTTTTGCTGGTATCCCTAGAAGCCCTATGCAATGGGGTCCTGAACAGAATCGTTTCGGTTTTTTGGAAATTGATCTTCAATTTCCAATCATCGCAATATCCCTTAATGTGATCAAAGTCACGTTGCAAAAGTATGTTGATGACTCCGATTTTCGGACCTGATCTGTACGCCACTAGATCATCTGCGTACGCTATAGCGTGTCTGAGAGAACCTACAAGATCACTTGTATAAATGTTAAACAATATCGGGGAGTTCACCGCCCCTGTTGTAAACCGTTTTTAATTTCAAAGACTTTACTCGAAGTTACATTGCCACATTTGAAAACGAACTTCTTTCCCATAAGCAATTCATATATCATATATAGCATGGGTTTCCGCATGCCCATTCTGGTCAGCTTGTAGAAAAGCCCCTCTAACCATACGGTGTCGAAGGCCTTTTCAAAGTCAAACAGACAGGCCCCTATGCATTGTCCTTTGGATTTATTCCATTGGATGTCGGACACTAGTTTCGACGCGGCATGAATGGTGTCATGCCTCGCTCGAAAACCAAACAGATTATCCGGAAGGATTTTGTTTTCCTCAACCCACTTAAGCAGAGCTCTATTGACTATCTTCTCTTGCCTTGCCTACATTCGACAGAAGGCTTATTGACCGAAGATTTGCAGGGTTTGTTTTTTCCTTGTCCTTTTTGGGGATAGGATGTACCACCGCCGTTTTCCAGTGCACCGGATAATGTGCATTATTCAGTGCATTGTTAAACAGGGTGGTGAAGATATCGACTGCTTCTATTGGCAGGTGTCTCAGTACGACGTTTGGGACACCGTCCTCTCCCGCAGACTTTTTATTTTTCAGTGATACCAAGATGTCCAGGAGTTCATCTTTTTGCACGAACAAACATTGAAGATGTAAAAAATGCCAATTGGACACATTATAGATATAGAGAAACTCAAAAGCTTGGGCATATTGATACTGATCTAGATCTTATAACATGTAAACAGGATGCTGACTCTCTCGTGGGTGATTTCACGAAACATATTCTTGATGCAGCTGATGAAAGCATACCAAAAATAGCTAGGAACAAATGTTCTTTAAAGCTTCCAGCACATATATTAAATATCATAAAGATAAGAAATATGCACAGGGAAGATTTTTTTAGGAATGAAGTCAAGTACTTCAGTAACCTCATTAAGGAACAAATCGTGTTGTGGCGAAATGAGTCTTGGAACAAAAAACTGAACAATTTAGACATAAACGCGAAGCCTATGTGGAACGTAGTCAAAATAGCTCGAAACAAAAGTAGACAGGTACCTTGTCTCAGAAACTCATCAAATATCTTCTTTACAGACATCGAGAAAGCAAATGTCACTTGAAAAAACTGCAAGTAGCTCAAAACATAGTTCTTAAAATTATATTGAACCTAGCTAGGGACTATCCCACTTTTCACCTTCACAAAAAAGCGGGTGTCGAACTGATATCTTCGAAAATATTAAAACAAACATAAACATCAACTAAAGCTATTAAAAATATTTGTTGTACATATTTGTTTCTATATTTATCTTATTAATTTATTTATAATTTACATTTATTTGTTTACTTAACTTATATATTTATTTGATTATTTATTTATTTGTTTGTTTGTTTGTTTATTTATTTATTTATTTATTTATTTATTTGTTTAATTATTTATTTATCTTCTTGTTTATTTATTTTTTTTTTGTTTATGAACCTTTTTATTTTTTATTGCTTTTTATCTATTTTTATGTATTTATTTACTATTTCGTTTTTTTTACTTATATTGAAGGTTTTTCATCAAAACCAATGTTCATAAATGTAAATATTTAATGTGTCTATACTGTTGAAATCATTTTTCAGAAGAAAGATATAAATGTACCATATCTCTGTACCTTTTGCTGTGCGATTACTAAATTATGTTATAAGATATGTTAATACGAAATAAAAAATCTATCTATCTATCTATCTTCCCTTCTTCTCTGCCTATATAGCTCAACGCCAGCTCTCGTCTTCACCTGCAGCTTAGCCTTGTAGGCCTCGTTTTTGGCTGCAAGCATCTGTCGGCATTCCTCATCGAACGGGTAGGCGCGAGAGACCTAGCACATCAGTTGTTGTTCTTCGACATTCGATGCTTGTGGTATGGTGTTAATCGAGAGGTTGAGGAATACGCGTTGCGCGAGGTTTTGGTAGTCTCTTGCGAGTGCAGCCTTTCGACATTCCATTTTTTCACAGTATTTATGGATTGTTGTGGCTTGGTGGATATCCGCATTCTCACCTTGGCTGCAACAAGGTAGTGCTCCGTGCCTCTTGTCTATCGCAATATGATCAATTTGGTTGACCGTTCGTTGATCTGGAGACCGTCATGTCTCCTTATGGATATCGAGGTGAGGAAACCGTGTGCTGGCTATAGTGGCATTCCGTTCCGTAGCGAAGTCAATTAGCCTAAGTCCGTTACCAGACGTGTTGTCGTGTAGGCTATGTTTTCCGACAATACTACTAAATATGTCTTCTTTTCTTACCTTTGCTTTAAAATCTCCCAGCACAATTTTAACATCGTACTTCGGTAGTCGCTCATAAGTTTTATCTAGGAGCTCATAGAAGCAATCCTTAGCTATATCATCTTTTTCCTCCGTTGGGGCGTGAGCGCATATAAGGCTTGTGTTGGCGAATTTGGCCTTGATGCGGATTGTTACAATGCGTTCGCTAATGTCTTGGAAACATTTTTTTTTTGTGGGGGTTCGCTGGAAGGAAAAATCATCGAAAGACATTGCAGAGGTTTTATCGCGAGGCAAACTTCTGCAATAGTGAGGGACTTTAACCCGATCTAAAAAACCTCCCGAAGACTGACTTTTGTATGTCTTCAAGGAATCGCACCTAGTCGTTAGACTTGTCAGCAATTTATTTTTCACATTTATTATATTAAACATAAGACTTCTTGCCTAAGTCTGGCATTTATAACAAATCCGCATCAGAATAGTCGCTGTTTCTGTTCACTATAACACGGTCCGTTTTAGATGTCATAGTGTTTTCGCATTTGTACTAAAAGAACATTTTGTAGTAAGCCCCTAATTCGAACTACTTTGAATATCCTTTATAATACTCTCAACATAGGACCATTTAAAAAGGGAAAGGAGAATTCCTTGGTCGTTATGCGCGAGTAATTCTTCGAAAAATGTCGGTTCCGTATTTGTTAACGGCCAATGGAGACAAAGATTCAACAAAGAACTGTAATACCTGTACAGAGACATAGAAACCGACCGTAACAAACTTGAAGTGAGCAACTGGAGATAGTGATCTAAGTACTGAGGTATTTCGTGAGCCATATTTGTTGATGCCCAGGTTCATTCCGGACTGTAGCGCCCTTTAGTAAGATAATAGCGACTTGAACTGACATAAATAAGTTGCATAGCTGTTGTGCTTTCCGAAAATATCGACTTTGGCACATCGCTTTATCTCCTAGAGTCAATCAGTGCTTACCCCACGCATCGGATTAATAAGATAAGTTTTTTCAATTGTTAACCACGTTAACAAGAAACAGCTACAAAACATTAGCATACCAACACACATGTCGAATTTAACGTAAATAAGCACTTCGTCATATCTGTCTGAATTTAAGTTTTACCATATTTAATACAATAGCCTTGGAATTAATAGACAACGATTACAAAATTGGTACAATTTGAGTTACCTACCTGTTGTGTGGTATATTCTGAATTTGCTAAAGTCATAAGGCTTCCCTTATTATGTGTAAAATACTACGCCGTTTAATTTTCCATTTTGTATCGCAACCATGAGCAACTTGTATACGTAACAACTAGTCCTATAGGTACAATACTTTAATTTAAAAGAAACTCATAGAAAGTTAAATTCCAACTTTTAAAGTTATCTTCCTTATATCCGAAAACTTGTACCTAAGCAAAGATACCTTACACACCTCGTACGCGAAGCACATGCATTTAATGAGTCACAGTCCTAAAACTTTGAAAATGGTTTTCTTCCTACAACATGCATATGTATGTGTGCGAGTAGCAAAAGGTGTGGATAAAGTTTTATGTTCATTCCTTTGAAACCACAAGTGTCTTAGAAAAGTTCACTTACCGACTTCTGTGTGACAATTTATGCTGCTTCCTCTGTGGGTCGTTCTTTCTAATTATCGTCTGGAAGCTCAAAATTAAAAAAAAAGTTCTTCTTTGTACCAGTGTTGATTAATTAAAAAACACCATACCCCGGCAGTCCACTTTAGCTGATGAAATTGCCAAATGAATAGGGAATTTGTTTAAAAAAAAATCGATACTCAATGAACGGAAAATAATTTTAATAGCTAAATGCTAACTAGAAAAGTGCTCATCAATTATTATGCAGACAGTGAGTATCTTAATAAAGATTTTTTTCTTTTTTTTGGAATTGTACTTTTTTTATCGCAAATAAGATCGAAATTGGTATGAGTACAATGAAAATAGACGCAATTTACATGTGGGCTGACAGACATTATTTGTTGGCCTGTTTACTATGTGATACATTTTGGTTTTAGTACTTTGTTTGATTAATTGGAAAAGAGAATATCCTGAGGCAAAATAAGTCTATAAATATCTGTGAAACAGAAATGTATTTAATTCAATATGGGATTTATGGCCACCTTAAGTTAGCGTCCTTAAATTATCTGTACATACTTTAAATGTTTGAAAAAGACACACAATTCTGAGTGTTTGATTTAAATCAACTGCAAATGGTATAATGGTATTGATACAAAAATTGAAGGTTATATACATTTATCTGCGCTTAATATTTTATGTCTTCTTATTATTTTGCTTATCTTGGAGATTTTTTCTAAGAAAGACCTTGATAATTAAGGTCAACAAATGTTGGATTTTTTTTCTCTACACTTTTTCACAATTTGTGTACATATGTTGAGATAATTATAAAATAAGAAGCATTCAAACCTAGGCTTCTTGCCTCACTCATTAGCCCGGTCATTAGATAACTCCATGCAGTTGGGCATTTCAAGATTGTAGTGAGATGATTCCTTTTGAAATAAAAAAAGTGGGTGTTCCTTATATAATTAGAAGGGTTTATTCAAAAAAACGCGTAAACTAGTCACTTGTCTTATTTCTTAAATTCTTTGACACGCCAATGGTAAAAGCCAATGACTATGTCGCAAAAAATAAAAATTTCAACGCAAGGTTGTCAGAGGAAATAGCCTTAGAGTAACTTCTAAGCGACTGACTTTGACATGATCGGGATCGGGACTTGCCGTTTTATAATATTTACTTTTGAACTTTTACATAAATTATAGGCAACAGATCTTTTACTATAATTTAATTTAGAATACATTTCAAATGAGCAACACAGTGCATTTCAAAAGAGCTTTTTATATACATAAGAAAAAAATACAGTGAGCAAAATAATTCAGTGGATATAAAAATCAAATAAAATAAATTCAAATGTTACAAGTTGATAAAAAATAATATAAATTCATATGACATAAAATACAAATGCTACAAGATGGTTTAAGCCACATTTCTCCTTTTTTACTTTTTCTACAGCAGTTAGAGTTTTACCGCGGCCCATAGTACATTTTTAAAAAGGGTGGTTTAACTTTAAGTGCCGATGTTGATTTTTAAAAAAACACAAATTATTTAGAAAACTGTTGTCATTTCTTTTAATTATGATAATATTGTTATGGTTCAATTATGTATGGAGTAAAATATCGGCAAAATGGCTGGCGCGACCTCGTCGGCACACCTTCATCCGATTGTCCAAATTTTTGATGACGCTTATGCATAATTGAGTTTCTAGGCCGTTAATGGGCCTATTTATCTCATCCTTTAGCTTTTGAATTGTTGCTGGCTTATCGACGTACAGCTTTTCTCTCAAATAACCCCAAAGAAAGAAGCTCAACGGTGTCAAATCACATGATCTTGGCGGCCAATTGACATCACCACCACGTGAGATAACACGGCCATTGAATTTGTCGCGCAAAAGAGCTTTGCTTCGTTAGTTGTGTTGCAATTGGCACCGTCCTGTTGAAACCACATACTTTCTACATCAATATCTTCCAATTCGGGCCATAAAAAATTCGTTATCATCTCACGATAGCGAACATCATGCACAGTAACTGCCTAACCGGCTTCATTTTGAAAAAAATACGGCCCTATGATGCCGCCAGCCCATAAACCGCACCAAACAGTCACTCTTTGTGGGTGCATTGGTTTTTCGACAATTACTGTTGAATATTCATTCGACCAAATGCGGCAATTCTGCTTATTGACGAATCCACTGAGGTAAAAATGTGCCTCATCGCTGAATATGATTTTCTTCGAAAATTGATCATCCACTGTTGCCATTTCTTGCCACCATTCTGACCATTGACGACACTTGAAATGATCTTGAGGCTTTAGTTCTTGGATCAATTGCACCTTGCAAGCGCGTAAATTCTTTATGTCTTCATGTGAGAGGTGCAATTGTTGGGCACGACGAAGACTTGAGGTGGACGGCTCTTCAGCTACACTATCGCGAACACCAGCAATATATTTGCAGTACGAGCTGTACAAGCATGCACTGGTGTTTTCACATCTCCTACAGACTTGGTTCGATCAAATTTTTTACTTTACGCACAGTTGGACGAAAATTTGGACGAAGTGCACGATATGCATTTTGATTTGAGCGTCCATTTTCATAATAAGCCTGAATAACTTTAGCACGTCGCTTGATTGTGTATCTTTCCATGGTTAAAATTGAGTTAGTCTGAAATT
Organism: Rhingia rostrata; assembly: GCA_949824845.1. NCBI lineage: Eukaryota > Metazoa > Arthropoda > Insecta > Diptera > Syrphidae > Rhingia > Rhingia rostrata. The sequence goes on from OX463757.1 coordinate 62,340,444, forward strand.
GATAAATGTCAAATGAAATGCAAAAAAAATTTACGTTTTGGTGTGGTTGACATTCAACATCGACCCTAAAACCATTATAAACTTTATGGCGTGTAGCTTTGCTCAGAATGATGAAATCACTTCTGTCCCTATTCACGTGCGCGCGAAAAAGTGCAACATTCTAAGAATGCTTAGAGCAAATTTTAAGATAAATGATAACGGTAAATTGTCGATGTCTCTCTTTTATCTTCATAGTTTGCCCATTTTCTATTCGTCAGAAAACACCGAGCCACAAAAAAATAGCAACAGTAGATCAAGAGAAAAATAAAACGAATCATATAACAATTATTGTCCCAATTCAAGTGCATGGCAGTTTAGTAACGAACTTTATAGGGCATTGTCTAGTTTTGTTTTTTTTAAAAAAAAATGTTTTTTTCTGTTCAGGAGAACAAGTTTGAAAAGAATCGGTTCAGCCAGGGAAAGAATTATCAAAATGAATCAAAATCACGATATTGAACATCTCCATGAAAACAATATCCAATATCCAATTTTAAATCACAAATTTTCTTAAAACATTTTTTCAAACATTTGCTTCCTAAGATTTAATTTAACAATCGGAAAAATAAATCTTAAATTTATCCATGAGCGCACTTATCGTAGTTGCTTGTGATTTCAATTTTATTTTCTCCATGGACAAATTAATTAGTCTTTTATAACTATTTACTGTTTAAAATTAAGGAAGCGTTAATGACGACCAGTGTTCAGAGATGAAAATTCTCCTCCACCAACCCAGAAGAATGTGCCTAATAAAAACATGGAAAGTTGTAAGCAGTAAAATTCTGGAGCACAACTTTGAATGCGACTGGCGTCTTGGTAGTAAATAGTTTTATCTTTTGTGCGACTGCTGGGGACCAGAATTTGAAGAATTTATTCTCATTGAGATGCTCTGCACTTCAAGTGGTAGGACAATTCACTTCAGCAAATATCCATAGCGAGTAATAAATTGAGAAAATTAAGTATTCATAACAAGAGGACTGACTACTTGTTCTGGTGGAGTTTTGTTTCTTAACTAAGTGCTTTTGCTTATAGGGGCGCGAAATAAAATGAAGAGGCTATTGCTATTCCAGGGTGATCCTTTATTGCATAGAATACTTTCGAGGTCAAAAGCACTGGAAGAAATTCGAATACCTTTAGGGATGCTGGCATTTAAGTGGAATTCCAACTCGAAATTTAATAGTAGAGTATGTGTAGTTGTTAATTGATGTTATCTTGCGCAACGGAATATTATGCTGAGTATGATATCGAAGTATCATATGTATAATTATTAGCTAATCAATTCAGTGTCGGCTGTAATTTGAGGAGGACGTAAATTCATTGCCTGAATATAGGATTATAATAATAGGAGAACATAAATGTAATGCAATTTAAGTGTATCTTAACAGTTAAGGATTCGAAATGTTTACTTGAGAATTTATCTGGGACGGTAACATTCTAATAATATATTATCGTCCTCAAGTAGATTGCTTGTCTATGGCAAAGAGTACAGTTAATTAAGTGCATATTTGGGGCATTTTCTTAAAACATTTTTTCAAACATTTGCTTCCTAAGATTTAATTTTATTAAATATTAAATTATCAAATCTGACTTGGGCGTTATAAATGGCAAAGAGCTGGGCAGGTGTAAGATATTTCTTAAAACGGGAAGAACCAAATTGATTTTCCGTTTTGGGTTCGGAAATGTTGACTTTTTTAAATGTTGTGTACTGTTTTTCTTCGAGTTGAAATGAGCTACATATATTATTTTCCCTACTTAAAAATCGTTTGTAAGTCCTATTTTCTAAACGAATTTAAGTGAAAAAATTGTATTATTTGTGTTTGTAGCTTCCATCTGTAAAATTGTAAGTAGTCCCTTAATATCATTTTTTTGGTGCGGTAATAGAGAAGATGAGATAAAATTGATCCTTCACTATAATTTGTAAATGTGTATGCTTAGTTAATGTTAAATTTACTCCTAAAGTACAACAACTCTTGATTCTTCATGTGTTTCCATCGCAAATGCCTATAAATAGGTCACCAGTTAAGCCGATCGATTATTTATTATAACAAAGAGCAACTGCTGAAAGTTGCAAGTTGTAGAACGAGGGCAATCTCTGATTGGCTCTAACTTATCGAATCCCAGTTGTTATAAATTACCAACACATTAATTCTCCTTATTTAACCTCCAAGTGGTAACCATCGGATACTGGTCACATCCAACTGGATTTGAATTGATAAACTTAAAAGTGCGAGTGTGAATAACATGATGAAAAACACCGACACTACACTTATAGTGTGGTCATAGCATCCTACTGTCCCAAGCGAGCTTAGAAGAGCTGCTTCGACATATTTGTGCAACAGGTCACTTGGCTATCTCAAGGGTAAGCCTGGTCCTCTTAAAAGAGATGGTGACGGATGAACTGAGAAGCCAACGGAAGTGCTCTATTCCGTCATGGGGACTGATGGACCCGTGTTCAAGGGGTATCTAATAAAATGGAACTGACCCTCCAGGTTATTGTTGAGCTTTGGGTAAATTATCCAACAATAAAAAAAAAATGAACAATGGGCAGAAAAAAAAAACCAAATGTTAGTATAAACATGAAAAGTGCTAGTTATCAGTTGCCCAGTTCACACAGTTGAGCAATTCGACCCTCCTCAAACCAATATTTCAGCGCCGCGAGTGGCTCTCTAGGCAGGGGAATACAAGTTCAATCCCCGGTTAGGGAATAAAAAGTCGTTTGAAAAATTCTGCAGAGAAATGATCGTTCAATTAGCGCCACTAATAGAGGTATAATTCTAACCAAACAGTGCTGTTGTACACAAGTTGTTGTTGTAATTTCAATCATTCAAAAGGACAGTGACGGTCCTATCTGCACCTGGAATGTGAGAATATTGAACAGGACCTGCACTTCGCAGACGAACAACTATCGGAAACACTTAGCTGCTAAAAAACAGACATTACTTCCAGGAAGTATTATAGGATGGAACGGGAAAACGGTGGATTAAAAAGTTTGAACAGACCATGTTATTGTGAGCGACTATTCGGATGCGGATTTGTTATAAATGCAAGACAAGAGTCTTATGTTTCCAAGACATTAGTGAACGCATAGCCATTATTAGCATCAAGTCCAAATTTCTTCAACATAGCCTTATACGGAAGGAAAAGATGATATAGTGAAAGACTGCTTCTACAAGCTCCTTGACAAAACATGAGCGACAAACGAAGTAAGATGTTAAAATCGTGCTTGGAGATTTAAACGCAAAGGTAGAAATAGAAGACGTATTTAGAAGCATTGACCGAAAACACAGCCCAGAAAAAACTATAGAAATGTGTGTATCATGGGATAGCACCGATAACCGTTGGCGGTGAGAAGTGAAGTTAAATATCTTGGTATCTGGCTTGACAAGTTTCTGTATTTCAACATAAATGTAGGTGAGTGTCTGGCCAGGGTTAGGGGGAGTATGCTTTGACAAGAAAACTGTTTCAAAACAGTCAGTTTGATTCAAGGGTGAAAGTCATGTCCTACAATGCCCTTATAAGGCCAATCATCGCTTATGGTTCAATGTAGCACCATACTGAATGGAACAGATAAGACTGCGTTGGCTGATACATGAGGAAAGTGACCTAGCGCATTCCTAGGTCTTTGTGGACTAGTAGTCTACTCCTTAGTTTTAAGCTGGTATTAATAGATTAAGTAAGTTATTTAAGGGTTCTTAAGGAAAGACTTTGCCTATCATTATGAAATACCGCCGAGTTTCACCCGAAACTTAAGCCACCGGCGAATCTAATCTAGGCAGCGTGATGGAATTCTATGATGGCTGGTCGGATCCCCAAAGATCTGGTATGGCGACCATTCGGGATATATGATAACGAGGGCTTGCCACTCTGATAATATTTAAGTTAGCTTTTAACTAAGCGAAGTTTTATATAAAATGTAAAAAAAAATTCGATTCAATGTTTTTTGTATTCCTTTTACAAACGAGTGGTGGATGCACGACTTGGTCGTACGCAACTTTCTCTTTCAAAGCGAATTAATTTGACGAGTTGTTCTTCTACGCTAGCAAAACCACTGCCTAAGCTTTTCTTTCTATCCTACTCATCAGGACTCTTTCCGAGTAGATGGAAAACAGCATTTGTCCAGCCTGTACCAAAAAAAAGCGAATCTTCTTCTCTCTCCAACTACCGTCCAATTGCACTTACGTCCCTTCTTTCCAAGGTCATGGAAACGCTGATAAATCGTCAGCTTATGAAATATCTCGAAACACGAAAACTTCTCAATGACCGGCAGTATGGCTTTCGCAGCAACAGGTCTACCGGTGATTTGATGACATATCTCACCGAAAAGTGGAACCAATCAATCCACCATGGTGGCGAAAGCAAGATTGTTGCGCTTGATATTTCAAAGGCATTTGACAGGGTTTGGCATCAAGCCCTTTTGTCGAAAATGCGTGCATTTGGAATCGACGAAAAACTTCTTCTATGGATTAGACATTATCTTTCGAAACGTTCAATTCAAGTTGTTTTGGATGGTTTCAAGTCTGTAACTCACCAAGTAAATGCTGGTGTCCCTCAAGGCAGTTTTGTCTCCGACTCTCTTTCTCATTTTTATAAATGATCTCCTGTCTGCAACTTCTAATCCAATTCATTCCTTCGCTGATGACAGTACCCTCAGCTTCTCATATTCGTTTACAGGTCCTCGTCCCTCACCTTCGAAAGTGGACTCTAAACGCCAAAATATGTTAAGCTCATTGAATTCCGACCTTGACAGCATTATCAAATGGGGTAAATCTAATAGAGTGGAATTCAATGCTTCCAAAACACAATGCTGTCTTCTGTCATTAAAGCGTAACCAAAATCTAGAGCCATTATCCATGAATGGCACTTACGTCGAAGAAACCGAAAAGCTTTCCATGCTAGGTATGTGTGTTAGTAACGACTTACGTTGGAACGACCACATATTCGAAGTCGCTAAAAACGCAGCGAAATGTCTAGGTTTCCTAAATCGATGTAAGAAATATTTCATCCCCTCTGATCTGGCCACAATATATAAAGCGTTTATACGCCCAAAACTTGAATTCAACGCCCACGTCTGCTAGATAGGATTCAAACACGTGCGAAAAAACTTATAGGAGACATAAGAATAGCGAACTCCTTAGTTTCGCTTGAACACCGTCGAAACATCTCCTGCCTTGCCTTGTTTTATCGCTATTTTAACAACCAATGTTCAAATTAAATAGCCAGCTGCATTCCTCCCATTCAACAATTCAGACGCAATACTCGTTACGCAATGAATGCAAATCAGTTTACCCTCAAGCCTATCTTCGGACGTACGCTGAAATATAGAGATTCATACATAAACCGAACAACACGAATGTGGAATGCTCTACCAAACTCTGTTTTTCCTTTCCATTATAACTTACAGGCATTTAAAACCAATGTGCATCGGTATCTCCTTTCTTCTTATCCCTAATTTCCTTAACGCCCGCACTGTGCTAAAACATATAAAGGGTATTCATAACCCCTTGAGTGCGCGCAAATTATAAAAAAAAAAAAAAAAAATGAACCGACGGACGGAATTCCAAAAACCCCTTTTTTGATTTCCGCTATCATCGTAATGTTAGAATCAATCAAAATCTATAGGTCGAAACAATACCTTGCGCGTTGTTAGAGGAAGTTAATAAGACCTTCTCAATTAATGCAACATGTACATATGTACTGCTCTAAATACATTAATAGCTATATTCTGCCATTATATATATTCCTCCTCTGAAATCTCTGAAGATAGAACACGATTCAGTGATTATTTAAATGTTTACAATCGCAATTCTTACTCAATTTCCCGGCACTTAAGGCTGACTAAATTGACTTTTTCAATCGCGTCTCTTGACTACAGCCAAACAGTTGCGATAAAGGTATCCGCCTCGCTTCCGGAATTCGGTGGTCCAAAAAAAAATCTCAGCCGCCTTGGGGGAAAAGCGTACAGTTGGTAAATTCCGATGAAAACGCTCGAGTGCAATAATTGCCTATTAAATTAGAGGCTCGTAAAACGATTACCATGTTCCTTTGTGTGAGTTTATGTATAAAATAGAATTTCTCACCCTTAAGGCAAAACAAACATATCAAATAATAGGAATACCTATTAGCCTGTTTTAAATCCAGCAAAACAAATCAAACTTTAAAGTGATTGGTACTGGTATACCAAGGACGTATGATAGACAAATCTACATAGCTATCGATAATGATGACGACAGCCATTAGACGACCCATCAGCGAAGCGACTCGGTTACTTGTACGAACGATATATCATTGCTAAAAACCTCTTTCCTCCCACATACGTGATCCTTACCCTTGATAAATTGATTTTCATGGATTGTTAATATTTTATTTATGGGAAACATTTTTCCTGCGTATTCTCTCGTGGGAGGTTAGGAATGCATTCAAAGTGATTTATTACCCTGCGGAAGGTATTAAGAGCCTTGATTTTTGTATTAAATACAATGGGTTAAGAGAGCGAACGGTGATAAGCATTACGATGACTATAATAAAAGTTTAACAACCTTGTTGCGCTAAACAAATGCATACGGATGTATACAGGAAAATAATTTAAAAAGCTACGTTTTTCCTGTTAGTGAAGAGTTTAATATTAATCCGTGCCGGCGGTGTATATCGCTAAATCTGGTTAGTTGCAATGATTTGACAAAGTTTTCAATAACGCGATGTCTTTCTTTACGGCGTCCACATATGACTCGTAATCAGAGAGCCAGAGTTTTGGTGTCCATTAGCCCTACATGCCCAAAAAAAAGCAAAATACTTAGACAATTTAATATTAGCTATATATTTTGTTTTCGGAACATTTTGAACCACATCCACTTTTATGGAATGCTTAACCTAATGTTGGGATGGAATGGTCATTAAATGTTTCGCGCAACCCGCCTTTCATATGTTAGTAGCCTATTCCATAGGGGTATATAAGATTTGATACATAGTGATACATGATACATACTGCATACCCATTTCGAGAAAATCCATATAACGGATTTTTGATTATACATATAGGCCATATAAATAAAATTGTCAATTCCTCGCCTACTATTTGGCCAAATTAAATGAAATTTAATTTGTATACTACAATTATAGTTTTCATGAGGTACACGTCATTGTTTTTGACCCAATTATCTCTAAACGGAATTTTCAGTTTTGGCAAATAACGGAAAATCATTATTATTCACATGGACACCGAATACTTTCAATGGCGGAATAAACGTTCGTATAATCACATTTCGACATTGTTTATATCATTTTTATCATCATTAATCAAAATAAATATTATTGTGTATTTGGGCTAAATTGTTAAAAACGTCTAATTAACTCGCTGTGAAATAGAAAGTTGCGTGCGACCCAGTCGTTCACCCACCACTAGTTTTTTGTAGAAGTTGAAAATCTTCGAAATATGGGATAAATGGAATCATCCGTACGCCGAATTTCTACCGGCTAATACAACCCCCCTTTTTCTCCCCTGATCGCTGTGGTACCGCCGCGCCTGTTAACCATTTCTGCACAGTTTACTTTCGATTCGATTGGGTTCTATGTACACGTGCTGTTTTTTTTCTAAATTCTCACCACATTGTTCCGATTGGAAAACCTGGTTTATGCTTTCCTCTGCCTTTCAATGTCACTTAATTTCTTCATTATGTGGCTAATGGCTATAATTTCAGTAACCATATTCCAAACACATTCATCCTTCAGAATTCTAAATGATAATTTCAACAACCGCTCCTTTCCGTGTGCAAGTATATTGACTGGAATCGTTTTTGCCTCAATGAAAAGCCCTCTGTAACGCTTGGATTGTACGTTAGAGAAAGCACCATCTCCACCGAGTTCACTTACTAGGTATTTTTGTGCTTTTTCCGTGTATTCATACTGGTGAGGAATACAGAATAATTGACATTATTACCCCTGGTAATAACAGCCTACGACTTTGATTTGTTCATATGGTCTTCATTATAATGCCGCTCGCTTTAACTGTCTTATTAATTGCATTCGATATGTGTTCTTATTGTACGACTTCAAAATATTTGATTATTGGTTTCAAAGTTGTTGGTCCTGTTTGGAAATGACACAGTCTCTATCATTTGCCGTCTATGATGACCGTCTTCGTCTTGCGTTCTAATATAGATAGGCCAACCGACGCAAGACGTTTGCTTACGATACTTATAGTTGCATTGCCTTTGTCAAGCATTTAGAGTGGGCGGTACGCCAATTGCTTATATGATGGTTTGCCATTTTCTTTGGGAGAAGCACCTTGCGTTCTAGCTTCTATTGATCTGGAAAGATTTCCTCTTTCAATAAAGAATTATACAAACCCAGAAATTCAGAAACAGGTCTGTACATGTTTTTAAGACTCTGTTAAAGATCTTGTCAGGCATAAGTGCTTTGTTATCACTGAAATAGCAGCATACATCATTTCCCCACTGCTATTTCGTTTGTCTTTTCTGCTGGACGCTAAATTCCAAAATAATTTGAGAGGCATATTCGCTCCTTGAGTTTCATTTCAGATTGTAGTGCAGTGAACTAAGAGCTCCTTCATAAATGTATGTAGCATTGTAACAGATGTTTGAGATGCCCCATCTATCCCAAAACATTTCAAAACTAACTTTACTTTTACCAAGGACCAACAGTCCTCCAAACCCCTTTTTAATAAGAAATACTGCGTAGGATGTTAAGACGAGCTTAAAGAAATCATCACTAGACCCCACAAGAATAAAAGCCATATTACACCGATACGGACAACGCAATGCAAAAGCTCGTTCTAATACTGGACAAGGAAACAGTGCAACGAACTTCTAGAAGGTGTATATTTTGAATTGCAGATGTGTGGAATGAATAAAGACCAATCATATGAATTTTATTTTATTCGCACTAAAATGTTACTGCGGATTCAGTTGCGCGTTAAATGTATTTCTTTTCTTAATTAGATCGATAAACATTTTTTTTAGTTTTCCTCTAAATTCAAATAAAGTTCAGACATTAAATTGAATAAATTTATTAAAACTTTTATGTTCTATTTAATTAATTGTTATTCATCGTCAAACCTGGCATTGGAGGTATTAACAAAGTTGGCCTAATATTCTGTGTTATCAAAATTAGTCAGACGGGTCAGCTGATTACATAATTAAATTATATTCACTTTGATGGCTTTCATGTTTAAATTGTGGATTGTAATCATTCCTAATTAGGGCTTAAGATACATAATTTAATTGTTTTGGGAAAACAAAATATTTTATTTAGTTTTACTGCAGGCTGTAAAAAAGGAAACCATTTCAAAGATAAATTATATAAATCATAAATTATGTATAGGGTTGAAAAGAGTTATGTATACCCCATAGAAAATTAACATCCAAAATGTTTAAATTATTTGCCTCTGATGTTACAGTCGTTCGGTTGTGGGCGAGCCTTAACTCAAAAATAGGCAAACTTGCTGTTATGATGTTTCCATTTTCATTATATAACGGGTGATGCAATAGGAGACACTTTTTTCAATAGCTCTGTTTTTATAGTTTAATTTGTCAACTGGCTTGTATTAATGATGTTTGTGTTTAGTATGGGTTGCTTTTTCATCACGAATATAATAGCCGGAACAAATCTTACTAATTGTGGAAACCTATTTCCAATATCAGTGCTCAGTTAAGAATTTTAAAGGGGGTCTTCGACCATATTTTGGTCGTCATAATCGTCCAACTAAACGCAATATTCATAGATTCATATCACCAAACTCTAACAAAAAAAAAAAACAATCTTACACTATTGGATCTTTACACAACAACCAGAGTGCGTAGAGCACATAACATATAACAGAATATTGCTGCAGTAGCAGGACGAATTCTTGAAGACCGTGGGCCCTAAATTTTAAGAACTTAATTAACAATTTTTCCTCTATATGGCTATAAAATCTAATTTCCACAAGTAATTATTTCTGTAGGCCTTATAAAGTACTTGTGCGCGGAGGTTGAGCATTTAAGTAGTCGATTGTTTGGGTAAGAGTATGTTTAAGATATTGTGCAGGCAAATCCGCAAGCATAAACGAAGTTATGATGGTATTACCTCTGTAAGGTTGTTTTTAAGCTTCCGGCAATGTGTGTACCATACGTTAAGATGTTTCGGTAGAACTTCGCACTTAGTTAATTAAAAGCATAGCATGTATAGAGCTTACGAATGTAGAGCTTACCGGAGAATGAGTCAACACGATTTAAATACTTCGTTTAACTTACTGTTCGTTGTACTTACTGTTCCAGAGTACAGCCTAGCCTGGATAGCGTGTTGGACTACCGTGCGAGAGAGTGCGAGTTTTTTTATATTGAGTTTCATACTTTCATAATAACGAATTGGGTTTTAATTATAAGTGATTGATATTGAAATTAATAAAAGTAAATTTTTCAACCTCGAGAAGGCTTGCAAATATTTTCGGTACCTAATGCTTGTAAATATTTTCGGAAAGACCTTCTGCGCAGCCTATATTTTGCTTCTGTAAGGTCTTTTAAAAGCAAACAAAGTTGTTTCTATAAGACTTATTAAAATTATTTAAAGAAGTCTTATAAAAATAAAATGCCTCCTAAAAGTGCCCCAAATGTTTCTCCTGTATGAAGTCTTTACATACAGGTAATATTGTTAATGGGGAAATAGCTTTGATAGTGCCTTATCGAATCGAAATTGTTAGTTGAATGCCACACCTACTTTTCAGTTATACGTTGTTTTTGCCCAAACGGTAAAGAATTTTCAAAAACATTACTCCACATATTATTTAGACATTCTCGATTTCTGTATTAAGTCAATATAAGGTTTTTGTCATTCCCACTTTTTTGGGACGTTTTTTTTTGTAGAAAACAATTTTCGGTATAATTTTAGGAAATTCGAAAAAAAACTTTCCATGTAAATAATTTAAAAATAATACTGATCATACTAACCCACTCCCATTTGTTGGGGCCCATAGCATATTGTTATACGAAGCCGGGCTTTGAATAATAAAACACTTTTCTTTTTAATGTTTAACAATCATTTATTGAAACTCACTCTTATTTCTGGAATCATATTTACTTATTAACTTAAGTGGCGCTACAGAACCTGGGCTTCGATCAACATGCCTCTCCAATTAGCCCGGTCCTTAGCTTATTGCCTTTAGTTGTGCACTCCAAGTTGGTTGAGGCCGGTTTCTTGTGCCCGCCACTTAAGGCGAGGTCTTTCTCTACTGCGTCCGACGTCTGGCTGGGAATCGAAGATTCTGCGAGCCGGAGTATTGGTGTCCATTCGTTCTACATGCCCTAGCCATCTTAAGCGTCCAATGCGGAGTTTTTTTTGACCAGAGGCATGTCGCTGTACAGCTCGTATAGTTCTTGGTTGAATCTTCGTCTCCATAGCCCCTCAACGCAAACAGGATCACAGATTTTTCGTAGAATTTTTCTCTACAATCGACCAAGGATTTCTTCATTCGCTTATATGATGGTCTATGCTTTAGCGCCGTAGAGCAGGACTAGGATGATCAGGGTCTTATATAGGATTTCTTTAGAAGTCCGAGTTAAGGCTTTACTACTGGCAAGAGTAATTCTTCGTTAAATTTCTGACGAGATGTTGTTGTCAGAGTTAATAGCGGACCCGAGGTAGACTACCTCATAGTTATATCTGTCAATGGTGACGTTCTGTGCAATTCGTCGATGTTGTGTGTCCTTTCGTGTTGACAGCATATATTTCGTCTTGCCCTCATTTTCTACTAAACCCATTTTTGCCGCTTCCTTCTCTAAATGATTTCAATATCGTCGGCGGATGCTAGTAGTTGCAAAATTTTGCCTCTAATGTTGGCTCGTGAGTTTTGCAAAATCCTCTTAAGAATTAAATTGAAGAAGTCACATGACAGCGCATCGCCTTGCCTAAATCCTTTTTTGGGTATCGAATGTGTTGGTGAGGTCGTTTCCGACACTGATGGAGCAACAATAGTTCTCCATCGCAATCTTACACAAACGGACGAGTTTGGGCGGTATACCAAAACTAGACATGGCTCTGCATAGTACGTCTCTATAAATAAAGCAGAATGGTGTTCGTCATCGCCGTTTAAAATTCTGCAGAAAATTCTATGTCTCAACTACGTTATTTCCTTGTTCATCTCGATAGGATTCTTTTCGAGCCTTGTATCCTTGGCTCGATCCATCTATCCATTGTTCCTGGAGTGGCACCTCTCTATATCGTCGATCGCGCGTTTTCTTTGCTCTTTTTTCTTCTTTCTGAAAAGCCGGTGTTCTTCCCTTCTTCTCTGCCTATAGAGCAGTTTTCAATTACACTTATTTAAAATCAAAATTTAGGGAATCAAGTTCAGGTCACAATTTAGACTGACTCACTGTTGTCACTTCATCTCTATTTATACCACTCCACATCTTTAGGACTTTAGGACTGTCTTTTCGCAGTAGATTCTGTAAAAAAGTGCAGTAGATTGATTTTTTTCGAAGTAGATTTTTATTTCAAACATAACTTATTCAAATAACATAAAAGAACATAAACAGTACAAAAATATTAAAAATGAGTACTGAGTACACATTTAAAAAAAAAAACAAAAAAAAATCATTAATATTAATTTAAAAACAAACACGTCATTCATCCCATTTTTTTTGGAAAATTTTCCATTTTTTAAATTTGTTAAAATATTGCAAGAGCCCTGGGGAATCCGATGGTTCCCAACAGTCTTTATCAAATTATCCAATTCCTTGCAGAGAATTAAATTTTCCAGAGTTGCAGTATTTAACTTATTCCTAATTTTATTTTTGACTTAGCTAACCGTTGAGATTTTTCGCTCTGCTGCTGCACTGCTATGTGGCAGAGAGCACAAAATTAACATATATTTACTTAATTCTAAATAGTTTTTTTACCAAACGAGTTTTCTTCTTTAAGCAAACCCTACCAAAATATTGTCGAATCTATAACATCATAATATTTCTCTAAAAGATCTTTGTTTCGAACCAAAGATCTCCATTGGCTATTAAGGTTTTCTTTGTCATCGTCATAAAAAGGAAACAAGTTTAAAATAGGCAATATCGAGGGTAGACTGCCTTCCACTATTAAGTTTGCATCTACGTACCTTAGAAGTTTCAGTTTTTCATCATTAAAACTAAAACGATTTTTTATCTGTTGACAAGCCTCGATATAAAATTGCAGCATATTTCTTTTTATTTCTAAAATACGATTTGAGTCGAAATGATTTTCATCGACGAATTGCTTAAATTCAACCCCAAAATACATATCTGAAAATGGTAAATAAAGGGATGTATCTGCTGGATCAATATTGAAATCTATTGCATTAAGACTAGTAATGTATTTATTTGGGAATGTTCAGATTAAAAAAAATTATTTTTTTTGATTAAATAAGTTTATTATATATGAGAGAAAAAATTAATATAATTTGTACAGCGGATCCATTAGGAAGTCGTTTATTTCTTTAACGGAGTCAGGCTTTTCGTAATATAAAAGGTTAAAATAATGTTGCAGTGAATTCCACTGTTGTAGAATCCGTTTAACGACACTCTCAACAGAAAGCCATCGTGTGTGAGAAATATTTAAAATTTTATTGTTTTTTATATTAAAATAATCTTGAAAAACTTTATAAGCCCCAATGCGTTTCGGGCTCTTTGAAAAATGATTATATATACTTGTAATACATTTTTCCAAATAAAAAGGTAGTTTTTTACATGATGCCGAGGCACATAGATGCAAGGAGTGGCATGTACACCCAAGATAAAATAAATCTTTATTTTCAATAAGAAGTTTTGCCTTTACTCCACTGATATTGCCCGACATCACAGAGGCATTATCTGTAGCTAGTCCTATAATATTTTTAAGAGGAATATTCCTATTTAAGAAAAATCCCTTCAAACCAGAAAATATTTGCTCAGAATCTGCGTCCTCAGACAAAAAAAAATTGTCGAAAATCTTATCCTGGGTATTATCGAAGTAACGCGCAACAATAGCGAGGCATTTTAAGCTTGATACATCTGTTGTCTCATCGATGATAGTAGAAAACCTGCCACTTCTTAACACCCTGCTAATTTTTTCTTGTGCAAATGGTCCAATCACTTGATTAACCATTGCTGTTGCCTTTGTCCGCCCGCACTTAATGTCTTTTGCAACTGTGGAATCATTACACACAGTGCGAAATAAAGCAGGAATTGTATCCATCAATGAAAATGATAAATTATGTTTAGCACAATACATTACACAAATTATTTCGGATCTAAGTTTCGAACTTCGAGAGTCCGCTCCTCGGAAAAAATCTGACATCGAAGTTGTGTCTTGAGTGCTTTTCATTTTTTCTGTATGCATCTTCGACAATGTGTGCCTTTCTAGGTTTAATTTGTTGTTGTCCAAAGACTTGAAGCATATTTTGCAGAAACAGTTTCCTTCGACGAATTTAAGCCAGGAAAACTCAGTTTCCCAAATCGGCTTGTGTTTCTGCTTATATATTATAATTTTTGCTTTTGGTTCATCATTTGCGGTTTTTTCTCCTTCAACAGCAGCGTCATATATGCTATTAAATATAGGAAATAACAAACTCTGAAATACTTGCAGAAACCAATACCGATATCATACATTGATATATATACTTCTAAACAAATCACTTACGATATTTTGCTGGGCTCAGCAGTTAATTCTACACCGTTAATCTCATTCTCCAATGCTCTTCTTTGGGCTTCACTGTTAAACAAAATACAATTTCGTATGTTTTTCACTTAACCTAATCAAACTTATATATATTTTACCATTTTCTTGAAGATTTAATTATAAATCTATCCATTGTAAAACATTGCTTTTGCAGCGAGCTAAGAAAAAATGAAGTAACAGAATTAACGAACGACGATGAAGTAGGTAACGTCGAGTCGTTGACAATGCAGTGGTAGCCGTCAGCCGTCAGCCATCAGCCGATGACAATGTGAATGGGCTCGTTTAAGGATAGTGTGTTGTGACTACGTTCAGATCAGAATATTCATCTTATTCAAAAGTTTTGTTGTTATGTTTTCTGCTAATAAGGAATACATTTTTTCGATCTGGAATTTAGAAGTGCGTACAAGCGTACTATGAAAATGCAGTAGATTTCATTTTTTTGGCAGTAGATTAAAATTTTGAAAAAAATGCAGTAGATCTACTGCAATTGCATCAATGTGGCAACGCTGCTCCACATACTGATTTCGACAGCAATGGCATATTCTCGGAGTTTCCTGCTGTTTCTTGATTGTCCGACAAGTTTTTTTGACAGACATCACTATTCCAGTCATTCATTCGAGTGGGCGCATCCAGTACCACTAATGGACACTAAATGGATGTATTCGATGTTCAAACATCAGGGAATTTTTTTACATTATGCAATTGAAACATATGAGAAGACTACAATCCACTGTGTGGATCGCTTTATATCATCCTTAAAATTAATATCCCTAAAATGTGGGCTTTATGGCTAAGAAATATTAAAATTGACATTTTCGCAATATATTTTTCAGATAGTTTATAAATATTTTGTATGGTTCGACAAAAAGCAACGTTTTTCTCCTGCATATGTTATGGCGTAGGGTATACAAATGGTTTTTGTAGAAAATCACCTCCAAAAAGTCGGCGTGGGTTAAAATGATGTATGGGCGAAACATTTGTTTTACCAAACCCAAACGCCTTTAAAAATTAGGCGTGGTACTTTTTGAAAACATTGACTACATTGTTCAGTCTATTTTTCAAAATTTACTACCGAGAAGAGGATAAAATGGATATATATAAAGGATGTTGAATGTAGTGTAGACTTAATCCATCTGTGGTGTCTCAATTTACCTTCGGGGAGTTTCTTTTGTATTCTCTTTCTATTCATTCTTGAACCTTTAGGCGATGGCCCATCGAACTAATTTTATTTTATATCTTTGAACTATGGTTTCTTGGCAGGGACTGAATGCACAACCATACACTTTATAGCGAGCACATATAACCTGATATGGCATTCTTATTTATATCAATTATTAAACGGCAGATGTGAAACAGTTTTTGGGCGCTATAATATCAATCCGGAAATCCCTTTGTGATCCTCCAATTAAAACAATTCTTTTCATTCAATTATTCTCCAGGGTTGCCAAAGTTTCTAGAAATAATTTGATCGGAAAATGCGATATTTCTACAATATAGCTTGATAAAATTGCACATCATACTATAATTGGACTTGCAATTCTGTTCAATAGAGAGTTTCGCTGTTCTAATCACACTATGTCAACATATATGACAGTTTGGCTTATTTACATACCCGCTCAAGTCGAAATGGACCTCACCTGGAATACAAATGGAGCATGTTTTCCGTCTCATTATCGAAGAATTATCTGACCAAATGTTGAGAGGATCGGCTGGTCTTTAAGGATTGCGTGTAATGTAAACATTTGGACGGAAATTACCGACTTCAGTCAATGATTACGTGATAGCATGATAGCCACGCAACCCAATTTCATATCATATCATCTCAACTGTCCATTTTTGTAAGAAATCGAATTAGCAATCTGTAAATTAAAATAATTGAAAGGAATTGATTATTTACTCTGGAAAAGTTATATCTAACATATTCTTTGTACCGCGTTTTATCTAACATGAAGACTTTCAACCCGAATATCTCTTAATATTTGTGTAACTTCTGAACGATTGAAAGCATTATTTATACAATATTTTTGATTTGTGGACACAGCGCGCGTAACTGTTCATAGCTATGTCATAAAATCAGATGTTCCGTCAGTCAGAAGACGCACTGTGACGTGCACTATGAGGTGTATGAGTAGTGTCCTTGAATTTGTACGCGCCACTGACAGCAAGCGAATTCACTCATTTGGATGTTGTAACCAAACACAAATTCAATATACAGACAATTTGAAAATATAATCCGTTAATGAATATGTACATTGGTAGATAACATATCAACCATTGTGTCTCGAATAGGTAGCTTCTTATCTGCGCGTTTCGTCTGATTGGACCCGGGGTAATACTTCACAGGCAACCCGCTGCTACGATACGTGGTTGGATTTTTATAGTACGTATTATTTGTGAATTTGTAGCTGATGGTGATGCCATGCAAACAAATTAAAAGTAATAAATCGTACCGAGAAAAAACGCTTTTATGCCAAAAAGGTACAAGGACACTGATACTACCGAGCCGAATTTCATAAATTTAGCTGTATCCCTAGATGAGTATTTGTGTAGGAGCGATATTTCTTTTTTTACCTGTTTCTTGCGTAATTTTTCTCGCGTTTTGTGAATTTTCACATACAAGGGGTCCATCGCCATAAATATTCCTGGATATCCTATGATATACAGAGGTGTTAAATGAATGTTCTCGATACTCTGTGGCGTACATTTTGACTACGGAAATATGAAAGATACACCAGTCGACGTGGATGTTTGAACAAAATTGTTCGCAATAAAATATTTTTTTTTGTACCCTTTAACAGCAGCCTGGTGAATGAGTTATCTTCGTTAGCCGGGAGGATGATTTCACTCTCGTCGGTCGTTTTTCTGTTTAATCTAGACGGGAAAAGTTACAAGTAAAATTTATTATACAATCCGACCCCTGTTTAAAAAGAAACAAAACACGTTTCAATTAAAGTCGTACTTTTTTTAGGAGCTAGCATACAATGTGGTAGTTCTCTTCTATGAATGACAGTGTTATTCAGTTTTATATTTGGAAATAAAAAAAGATCGCCCCGTTAACAGCTTGTATAAAAAAATCTCAGTTCATATAAAGTGTGAGCTGTAAAACTGTAAACTTTATAAGGAGTTCATAGAAACCCCATAAATCTTTGTTCAGTATTACTATACCATAAGGTAGGAAGAGCAGACAAACTTACGTTGGCATATAAAACTATCAGGATGGTGCCTTGTGACAGGTGCTCGATAGTTTGTAAAATGTATGCATATTTCTGGAAGTCAGAATGCGGCAAAAACCAAGAGCTGTAACGTTAAATAGAGTATTAGTACTTGGGTACAGGGAAATGTGAAAATGATTTTTTTTACGATTTGACGTAGTTACTTGTGAAACTTTGATGGGGGAGAAAATATATAAGGGTAATGATTAGGTTAATCAATAATTACTAGACCGAAAATCAACTCCGAGGATGATTTTGCTTAACCTATATTTGCTATATTTGCTAGAAACCTGATTGGATGTATTACGGGGAATTTTGAAAATTGAGAGCTAATAATTGGATTATATATAAATGCTGTGTGCAGGTATAGACGTGTTATTTCTTAACATAACTCAATTCTTTTGAGGATTTGTTACAATATGTAAAAATATTTGATTGTAAGTCTTATACAAACAAAATCATTTGGGTGATTTATTTCACAAAGATGTACTTATATTAAATCTCCTATTTAATAAAAAAAACATTTATATCTTAGAGAAAAATATAAAAATATTATTAATTAAGACATACTTTTTGATATGGAAACCACAAGGATATTTTAACAATTTTTTAAATTTATCAATCTATATACCGCGAAAAATGGTGTTAATTCAGAATATGAAAAATGGCGTTGGCTTAGAGACGCTACCTGACGTTTTTGAGATTCGTTCAAGCTGATTGATAATCCAACTTCATGTTTACTTATCGATTTAAGAGTTGCCGATTCATTCAAAGTTCGGGTGTTTAGTAAGTGACGTTTACAGTGCGCATTTTCGCATTTTCGGCAGCCTGTTTTTCTATTCTTTTAAATTAATTTAAAAATTTAATCCATTTACAACCACGTTAATATCTATATATATGAGAGCACATTAATGTTCTTTTATATAAACATTCGTTTTGTTTTTTTTTTTTGATAAGATATCACGTATGAAGTTTCAAAGTTAATAAACTTCTGTTGATATTGTTTATATTTAATTGGAATATTTTAGTTTTTAATAATTTTTTTTAAATTTTTTAATTAATGGTCATAGTGGAATTACTCAACATTAAACTGAAAACAAAAACAAAATCTACAAGAAAATATGTTGTTAGTAGGTTCTATGAACTGAAATGAGCCAACTACAAGATCCTATCTGCCGTAATATGAGAACGCCTGAAACCGTTTACCAACAACCTGTTCGGTCCTTATCAGTGCGGTTTTAGGCCAGGAAAGTCCACAACCGATCAAATTTTCTCACTTCGGCAGATCCTGGAAAAAATTCAAGATGTCCAAATCGATACCCACACCCTATTCATCGATTTAAAAGCCGCATACTACAGCATTTATAGAGACGAACTATACAAACCATGTCTAGTTTTGGTATACCGCCCAAACTCGTCCGTTTGTGTAGGATGACGATGGTGAATTCTCACTGCTCCATCAGGGTAGAAAACGACCTCACGGACACATGTGACTTCTTCAATTTGATTCTGGAGAGGCACAATTTTCCAAAAATCGGTACAACTACTATCATACAGCGACGATGTTGACATCATTGGTCGGACCCAACGTGATGTCATAGCCACGTCTGCTAGTATAGAGAAAGAAGCGGCAAAAATGGGTTTAGCAGTAAATGAGGGCAAGGCGTAGTGAATGCTGTCAACACGAAAGGACAGATTGACAGATATAACTTTGAGGTAGTATCTCGACTCCACTATTAACTCTGACAACAACATCTCGTCAGAAATTAAACGAAGAATTACTCTTGCCAACCGCTGTTTCTTCGGGCTAAGAAAGCAATGCAGTAGTAAAGCCCTCACTCGAATACTAAGGAGATCTTATATAAGACCCTAATCATCCCAGTCCTGCTCTAGGGCGCTGAAGCTTGGATTGTCTCAAAAACGGATGAAGAAATCTTTGGTCGATTCGAGGGGATAATACTTCGAAAAATCTTCGGTCCCGTTTGCGCTGACGGGCTATGGAGACGAAGATTCAACCAAGAACTAAACGAGCTGTAAAGCGACATGCCCCTGGTCAAAAAAACTCTGCATTGGACGTTTAAGATGGCTACGATATGTAGAACGAATAAAGACCAATTCTCCGGCTCGCAGAGTCTTCGATTCCCAGCCAGACGTCGGACGCTGTAGAGGAAGATTTCGCCTTTAGTGTAGCGCACAAGTGAAACCGACCTCAACCAACTTGGAGTCCACAACTGGAGGCAGTTAGCTAAGGACCGGGCTAATTGGAGAGGCATGTTGGTTGGGGCCCAGGTTCATTGCAGACTGTAGCGCCACTTAAATAAGTAAAGTGGTTAAAGATGCGTCAATTATATCTGATGGTTTCTTTACAAGCCGATTTCAAGTCTTGAAATCCTATTTTTCTCTTTTACTCCTGATTGAATAGGCCGCAAAAACAATCAGTAGTATGTGGTGTTTTCGCTTTCACAAATGTGTTGGCTTTTCACTCAACTATTAAGGCACCTAAAACTATTGTTTTCTTTGTTCAGATATTCAACATTCCATATAATCAGATATTTGCAGCTGTGTTGTATTCGTAATGTATCACCTAAGATAGGTAAATTTGTTGTTGGAAATTATTATTAAGTTTTGAGGATTGTCTTTACGATACGATTAGGTCTAGACAAATATTCAAAGATATGCAGCATAATTCTGAATAATCACATAATAGAAACTGCATTTTGTGTTTACACATCTCTTCTAATTGCAAAAGCAAATTATTTGACTTTCTGAAAACGATGACACTACACATGATAGGCACACACTCCTAAGAATATGTAAACAGTGAAAGACTCTGAATTGACAAGTTGAGCATCTTTAAATGTAGATAGCTAATGGTGTTTGGAGGAAGTAGATTACAAATTGCTGAATTCAATCAATATGATCGGCATTTATTAAAAAACTCTCTTAGTCATTAGTACCAGCAGCCAATAATTCACTGTTCTTCTACATTGGCCCCTTTGTGGTTGTAATAACAAGAGTGATATGCAATCAGGCGTAATTATAGAACAGCTTACACTGAGTTTCGCCACACAGAATTACATTAATTATAAATAGCCGCTGGGCATTTACCGAGTGATTAAAATGTCAAACCGCAATAATGTTATGCAAATTTTTATTCAATTCAGCACTCAAATTAGGAAACCACAACTTGCTTTCAAGCAGGTGTTACCGAAGAATTATAATCCACGTTATTGGATACAACATTAATTATTGTCCATTTGTATAGGTCATTCAAACACCGTTGAATCAACCCCAAAGCCCACAGCAAATGTAATTCACTTTTAATTGGCAAAAAACGGGATGCCGATTTTCCGAAGAAGTTATTGGATTTTATGCTAAGGGCTATGTGCCAAGGATTACCATTTGTCTTTTGCTATAGATATATTTTTTTTGGATTTGAAATATTAAACTGTGAAGCAGGATCTATCAAAGATGTTATAGAGTTCAATGATGTGATGTTTCGTTATTTGCTTATAGAATATACTCATTCCTTTGATTGTTAATCAAATAAATCGTACGTTCGGAATATGTGAAAAAATGGTTTACTTCAATTCAAAAGGTGGGGCAAAAATAATTTTATGTCAAAATGTGAATTAGCTGCCATATTGTTAAAAAGCAAAGGCCTGAGTACTAATAATTTGTTTCGTAAATTGTTTGGTTCTCTTTTTACGGAAAGTTTTCTTGAAGGTTTAAAATTGATGACTTGATATATGAAAAAAAAATCATTCGATAACCATACAAATGCCATTTTGTGCACGTATTTCAAATTATTGCTCACCAATTATCTGGCTTCAGAGCTGTTATTTTATTGAATGTTGGCTTTGAAGGCATGCAAGGTGCGTGAAACATCTGGTCATCAAGCATGCTTATAAACTTTGACGTCGTTGATGGTTTTGTGCCTAACCACTGCCATGGGAGCACCTTAGTATTTGAAAAGATCTGGTGGAAATCTATCAGAACCGACTACCGTGTTTTTGTTTAGCTTTTTGATGATTGCAACAACAACATATTCGGTAGATCACTTCTGAATAACAGCCTCCACGAAAGACCAACAACGCCAAAGAAGTTAGACGTTTTTTTATCGTAAAATTGTTTTTAGTGACGAAGCTCATTTTGGTTTAACGGCCAAGTTGATAAGCTTGAAAGAGTTGGCTAGAATTTCGCTCACAGGATGAACTATTAAATAGTTAGTTCTGGCCAACATTTGAAGACTATAATCTTAAATAATTAAATGAAATGATTCAACTAACACCTTAAATATAGATTTTCCTTAATAAATTGATTTTTTGTGATATATTTAAAAAAAAAGTCAGGAATACTTTATTGCATAAACCTTAAGTTTTAGTAACGATAATCTCAAAATCAAGATATAGTCAAAAATGTGTAGTTTTATGTATAAATTGCGTTTAACGGATATATGTAAGGTAAAACATAGTCCCCATATATTTTATTTATTTTTTAACCAAGCTCGAATCTTACTTAAAATTTGCCTACAAGATGATACTTTTCGTTATTTCAGAATATGTTTCGTTTTAATAAGGGATCTAATATATAAGATGATCTAAAATCATTAAAAAACCCCTATCCTATCCCACCCTTAGCATAAATTTCTCCAAAATGTGGGCATGGCTAAAAACTGAATGTTTATGAAATGTTTAATATGCCATCCTTAGTGGGTTGAAAAACTCAACGTGTTTCTATGGCATATACGCCTCCAAATATTGGGCGTGGGTTAAAAAGATCAAAGGACGAAATGTTCATATTAACCTTATTAATTATTTTGAGTTTTATCTTGTGAAAACTTTTAACACCTATTTAACCTTGATGGTCCAACGCAAAATGAAAATCTTAATGTATTCGAGACTAAAGCCAATAATATTATACGTAGTAAAATATGCAAGTATTGTCGAGCTAAAACGGGAAATACAGAATCTAAAGCCTACAAAAGCTAGGGGTAAATGACCTGATTATTGGATAACTTCTTAAAATGTTGCCTTGTAAGGCATTAACTAAACTCCTCTACATTGTAATTGCGGCATTTAGATTAGAATACATACCAACGCAGAGGCAAGTCGCGAAAGTGATTATGGTTCTAAAACCAGCAAAATCACCGAATGAAATAAAATATTGCAGACCCAGTTCACTACTTCCAATAATTTCAAAAGAATTGAAAGGATATTACTCGCTAACACCCCATTATTGATCAGAAACGCCTTTTACCTGACCATCAATTTGGGTTTAGAAGTAAACATTCGACTGTGCACCAAGTACATAGAATTACTGATGTAATTGGGAAAGCTTTGGTACAAAAGACAATTTGCTCAGCCGTATTTCTTGACGTGTCGCAAGCCTTTGAAAAGGGTTGGCATAGAGGCATTCAATACAAATTAGGACAAGTTCTGAATGAACAATTACATAAAATCCTCGTGTCGTATCTTGAGCATAGACTCTTCCGTGTGAAACTTAAAAACAAATGTTCAGAATTATGAAAAAATAATGGCAGGAATACCCCAAGAAAGCATCCTTGGACCGCGTTTGTGCCTCCTATTTACACATGTTATCCCACAAACAAGCAATACAATAGTTGCAACGTTTGATGATGATACTGCTATACTAGCAGTTGGCACAACAAAAGAGGATACAAATATGAAATAACAAAATGTTCTTAACGAGGTTAATGAATTTTCAAAATCCTGGCGGATCGCTCGAAACGAGATCAAATCAATTCATGTCGATTTTTCGTCTAAACGGACAAACAATTTGAATACGGTTCGAGTCACTCGACACTCAATTCAAAATAAATATAAGTCGCATGTACAAAGGAAATGCGAAGAACTTTAAAATAAATACATACAGATAACTGTACTGGTAACTTGAAAAGCATTTGAAGCTTAACCTTCGTATATTCTGACCTAAAACCTGAATGGGCTAGGTTACGCAGAGATGAAACGAAAAATTTACACGAAAACATACAAAACGTTTATTAGGACACGTTAACACACAACTGTCCTCGCAATTCGAATTCTTCAAAAACTAAACTCTTTAATTAAGACCGAAATAGTTAAATGCGGAAATGCTGAAACTCAAAGTTCGAAACATTCATTACTCGTCAGAAAAAATTGGTATATAAGTCGCATACTTAGTTGCAGTACAAATACCAATTGTTGTCGCAACAGGCTCGTTAGTTCCCAGGGCCAAGATTTCTCACAACCATTCATATGTGCGTGTGTACTTCTTGCACGATGGCGGGACCTCCTGTTTTATGCCGACTCCGAACAGCGAGTTTGAGATAAGCTCTTCATGACATTTGATACTGCTCGGGTGATTTGTTAGATCATCACGCGAGGAAGGCCAGTGAAAAACGACTTTGGTGTTGCTACGCCTGGGAATCGAGTTCAGACCTTCTGCGCTGCAGTTCATCGCACGGACCATCGCGCTACTGAGTCTTAGATTCGATACGTATACAAAAAGGATGGTGGTTTTAAGTGAATACAAATCTAACACTGCTCTGGGCACGTGATCATCGTGTCTTTGAAGATTTCCACTAGCCCACAAACAAAAAAGTTTCTACGAATACGTCCCCAAAATGTGTTCGTGGGAAAAAACGTTATATGGACAAAATACAGCTATTAGAATTGTCTAAATACCTTGTTCACAAACTTTTTTCAATGTTCCTTACCGTTTGACCGAAAAATACGTTTTTACCAAAAGTGGGCGTAGCAGTGGGCGGATTTTAAAAATGTGTACGCTTGTTCTGTAGACACGGACAAGGATCCTATCGACCAAATTTCAACATCTTAGGTCAAAGTTTAAGGACTAAAAGTCGGTATAGACGCACAAATGGACGGACAGACAGAAAGTTATGGCCATGGCTTATTCGACTTAGCTATTATTCCTCTATGTTACAAACTATGTATCAAAACTAATTTACCCCTATGGAATAGGGTATAAATATCCAAATCTCCAATACACAGTGTTCAACGAATACAGCAAAATAAATGTTATTACAAAAGAAACGAGTAATGCTTCCTCCAATACTTATTGAATATTTGTTCTGTTATTAATATGTTACGTTCTGTATATATTTCGTTTTAGTCAAAAGCATCCACTCACACACAAGAAAAAAAATATCATACTTTAATGTAATTCCATTATTCGCTTTGTTACACTTAATTTAAAAAGAAGATCGGAATTATATTATCCCTGCTTTCGTCGCAGTTGAATTCATTTTCATATACTCGCGTCCAATTCCATTTTATCTCTAACTGCTGCAGGACAGCTTGAACGAATTGCATTAAGATCACATTATGGCTATGAGACACTCAACAGGACAGTGCGAAAGTTCAACATTTTTCGACGGAACAGCAGCGTATTATTGAAATTACCTTTACGGTGGAATTTTCTTATTGCCTTAACTTTGTCTCAAAATATTTCCTCACGCATTTCTCTCGTTCTGCTTTTTAGCATAATAGCCTTGACGCGGTGATTCTTATCTTACTTTCGGTAAATTGGATTATGGAAAAGACTTACTTCGCCAGATGATGATACGTTGAAAAGCCAATGCCGAAGGACATTTTTGATTCAATTGGAATTCATTAAAAGGGAAATCCTTCGGTCTGTACGGAACTGTGAGAAGACCTTAAATAAAAAAATAAAAGGCGCATGGTTTTATTAATCAAGTTCTATGTCTTTTGATCTTTTGCATTCCGTGTTAATTATACCTTGGCTATGTAGATATATCTTACTGTAGTAAGTATATATTTCCCAATTTTTAATTTCAGTCTAATATAATTAGTGCTATTACGAAACTGGGAATCTTTTTTAGTTTGATTAATCAAAGGGTACCCAAATGGGGAATATTCCGCCTAATTGCGAAGGTCGAACATTGAGCTCGCTTTAAATTAAGACCAGATTTGAATAGCGTAATACTGAGTAAAAGAACGTTTGTAGTCAGATCGACCTTAAAACGTGAGGTAAATAAAAATTAGCAAGGCAAACCAGCATCCTTGAAAATCCGATGCAATACAGTTCACTCAGAATTTAGGGAACTACTGAAGTCGTCTCAAAAATTCATAATAATAAGAATTTTCTTTGAGACTCTTTGAATCATGTATGTCCAAGGCAGTTACCCATAATAATATCCAAAAGCGATTGAAATATTTACACATAGCATACGAGTGTCCTTGGCTACGCCGAAAGTTTCGGCGGCAGCAAACAGAATACAAAGTTTAAATCTTTTTTAACATTCGAAGCGGCGACAACGTTGATAACGACACTTTCCAATTCACCCCTCTTATAAAGGATAATTTCCAAAAGGAAAGATACGTATACATTTCAAAAAATTGTAATCCTCTGTCCGTGTAAAGTAGCTGGCGTGTATGGAAGTATGTATACATGGTATCCGTTATATTCGTATGGACTAAGTGAAAGCAATTTCTCATGTTCAACGGTCTGCTCGGTGAGGAGAGGGTCCGTTCGAAATGTGTTTTTTTTTTTAAAATAAAATTGAAAACATAGCGAATTGTTTTTTCGGCGCAAACAAAATTGTATATCCTTTCTTTTCAGTTGTTTCTGGTTTATGTTGTGTTTGTGGTTGCTTCTGTTTCTTTTTGGGTTTGGGTACCCTTACAGTCTTCCTTGTGCATTTTACGCATGGAATTGTTTTACGTTTACCATAAATTGTGGCGATTTATTAAAATGCGAATGGCAGTTGCTGCAGGGAAAACAGAACTGGTTTCCTTTTAATTGCGTTTTAAATATTGCTGTGAAGTTGGTCATAGCGAAATGGTAATTGCATTTAAGTAATCAGTTGCATGAAAAAAAAAACGAACTTACTGAGATATGCACAAAGGGCAAGACATTGTATCTTTAATATATTAGCAATTACATTTTTTATGTTATCACAGATTGAATAAAAGTTGATTTTTTTTAAATAAGTGAGCAGTCATTTTTTACAATATTGTGAAGTCAGGTTAAAGTTAACCGCTTCGAAATCAAACATATTTTTGTATATCTCTATATTGGTTTTACATATTGCCTCCACATGTAAAAGCCGAGTAGGTTTGAGTAAGTACTAACCCATCCGTGAACATGTTATTCTTATCAGCTTGTTACGGTTAACTTTACTGCAACACTCTCGTATTCCCCTAAATTCCCACCGTTCCCTGTTTTCTTTGCGGTTGCAAGTCCCGAGATTTTAAAGGAAGTGGTGGGCAGCCAGGGTTCCATCAGCCACTGGTCCACGACCTTCTGATATGGTGATAACAGGTATAATGAGTGCGACAGAGGAGTCCACTCAAGGGCAATCTGCCCAACTTTGTTCGGTGCAGCTCTAGGGAGATTAGGGAGACTCACGACAGAGCAACGCCACACACAACGTGCGACAATAGATCACGAGGAAACGCCGCCGTCGAAGCCCAATGGACGTGGGAGACTCGCTACGGGCAGCATCGGACAGGAGCGGTCCGAAAAGTTCGATGCGTGAGGGAGGACGATCCCTTGTCGACCCAAAAACGATGATGCCGGGTGGGGGAGGTAAATCCCTCGTCGACCCCAACACGATTATGATGGGTGGGGGAGGATGATCCCTGGAACCTTCACCCCAACAAATCGATTGCGCCACGTAAGAAAAAAGTACGATGGCATGGAGTAGAAGTTCTACTATTTCATCCAACGAGGGAGCAACGGAGGAGCGTGGGGCGGACGGCCCAAGAGACATCCCTCCAACAAAGTCGCAACAATAGAAGTCAGGTTCGATGGCAAAGAGAAGACGCTCTCTTTCCCCCAACGCTGGAGCAACGGGGGAGCAACAGAGGTGTTTAGGCGGACGGCCAGGTACAAACATTCTCAATAAATTAAACTAGCACACATGGAGACCAAAGACATGGAACATCATGTCTAATTACAGTTAAATGACAACTTTCAAAGTGTCCAAGGGCAGCTGTAACATTAACCGACAGCTGTCAAAACGGCAAACGGCTGTCGAAGGGGACAGTGAAACGTGCCCAAATACCAGCGACACCGAAATCAAGGCTTAGAGCCGTACAAAAATAAAAATAATGTAAAGATTGCATCCGGAAGGAAATCTTGACTCCAAAATCTGAACGCGAAACCACCAACATAGTTCGCGGAAATGTTGTTTTTTGACAGTTCATCTTTTCCTACTTCCTTCCTTCGGATATTTAATCTTCTCCACCATAGTTCGGGTCGTTCGGTTTTTGGATTGGTTGCGGTCAATCAAACATAGGCATTCGGGGCAAATGTTTGATTGATAGAAAATAATTGTCCAGGATTGACACCGGGAAATAACCGGTGTGATTGTTAAATTCCAATTGGAATATACAATTGGAATGCGCAAGTGTGAGGTGTCTGGCAGCGATAGCACGCGTTGGGGAAATACCTGACGTCGAGGCGTTAAAACGCGCAGTAAGACCAGTCACGTGTGAACGCGGTTATCTCGAAACAAGTAAGCGCGAACACACTTTCCACCCAAAGTGGCCAAAGTACGCAATAATATTTATTTTGATTAATGATGCCAAAAATGATAAAAATAATGTCGAAATGTGATTATACGAACTTTTATTCTGCAATTGAAAGTAATCAGTGTACATGCTAGTAATAATGATTTTCCGTTACTGGCCCAAAACGAATTATGTGGAACTCATGAGAACGGTAATAGTAGTATACAAATTAAATTTCATTCAATTTGGCCAAATAGTTTGCAAGAAATTGACAATTTTCTTAATATAGCCTATATGCAAAAATCCGTTATATGGATTTTCTCGAAAAAAACTAATTATGCAGTTTTGTTGGAACTCATATGCTTATGGCATATAAGAAGTTTAATCAAAATGGTTGGAGCCGTTTTCGAGAAAATTGAGGCTATGTATGATTTTAATATGACACGAACCGGTTATCCGCTTCCGCTATCATCGTAATGTTAGAATCAATCAAAATCTCGAGGTGGAACATTTTGACGTAAACAATATCTTTCTCTTTATAAGAGAAAGTTAAAAAGGTAAGTAGAGTGAGCAGAATAGTGCAAAATTAGATGGTTGTTCCGTGGCCAGTAAAAGTTCCCGAGAAAAAAACGACACGCGGCCTTTTTTTTTAATTATTTTTGTTGAAATTCCGGGATTAAAATTCGTTTGGGAGCCATATTCGTGGTACGCCATTTTCTTGATATACGAAGAATTCGTAGCAATAAAATTCAATTGGGCGCACCAACTTAATTCTATAACGTGGGGAAAACATTTTCTTTAATTTCATCATTGGCTTTTTTTTTAGTTTCATTTTATTTTCAGGTTTCGTAATTTTTCCGAAAAATACGTGGCGTCCAAAAACTTCTTTACAATTTCGTGTGAACACGAAAATCGAACCCACCCCGAACGCTGAGTCAACGGTGCTCTCGTATTCAACATACGAGAAGTTGCGAATCTTCGTGATCTATGTTTGACAGATCGCCACAGGGATGTTCGTAGCAAGCTTACGTTTGACAACAAGCAAACAAATTAACTGTGTATACGGAGCGGAAAAATGTCATAATTTTGATTAAAGATTCTTCAAATTTGGTATCAAAAGGTTACACTATTTACACTGCACCGTTCTGGCTTTATTGGGATTTCGTTCCGTAGTTAAGTTAATTGCCAGATATAATGTCGTGTAGGTTGTATTTTGCGAAAATACTGCTAAAGATGTTCTGTCTTCATACTATTTAAGCCTAGCGGCAAAATTTTACTATTGAACTCGGGAAATTATTCATAAGTTTTTTCCAGGAGCCCATCGAAACATTTCCTAGCAATGCAATCCTTCTCCTCCTTTGGAAAGAACGCATATAAGGATTACGTTGTCGAATATGGCTTTCATGCGTTCGCTAAGGACATCGAAGTCTTATGCTTCGAACAAGAATGTAGTAGTTGTAAAAAAACCGTTATCACTTAAGCCGTAAAAATCAAATACTCATCTTCCTCTTATATGCTAAAAGTAATCGCATGAAACTGATGACACACTTAATTGTATACCCTTCACACCTGACTGAACAAACGCTTTATCAATATCCCACTTTAATCACAAAACATATTCTTCTCAAGGATCAACATTGTACAAGTGCTTTCGCCCACCCACTAGTCATTTCAATCTCATACCTAATGATAACTACATACATTTCCGAATAGGAAGTTAAGATTTCTGTTTGTCGTCTTGTTGTAAATAATGGGGAACATAATATAATCAAGAAGCGTGCCATCAAAAGCCAACCAAGCCCGAGGGATCAGCCAACGCCCTCCACAAAAAATATTTTCCCCCAAAGAACATTAATAATTATCCGTGAAAGTTGTGTATATATATATCTAGCAACTTTCTTTTTGTTTTATACAACAAAAAGAAGTGGGCGAAGAATGAATAAGGTACACAAGCAACTTCTTTATCCGAATGTACGGTTAAGGATACCTGACGAAGTGATGGGTCCGGATATTGTTCGTTTTCTTTACAGGATATGTTTTCCCATTCGAAACATTGCTGTTTTCAAAATAATATATTACTAATTAATGACCTCCTTTGAAAAGCACACAAAAACTTCGAACAAAAAAATAAAAAAAGAGGATTGTGGAAGTAGATTCGGCTTGTGAAATGTTAATGGTATGCTATATTAGAGAGAATGCTCTTTAATTCTATAAGGATTTTACTCAGACTAAAAATTGACTTGCTCCTTTAGGGCTAGTATTGGTTTCATAAAAAAATGGGCTTTAAATATAAAATTGTAATTTCATATCAAACGTGTTAATGTCTACTTAAAATAATATTAAATACTTACATTGTTTCTTCAATAATTTATAAGGTATTGTATATAAAAGACTCTACAAATAAATAAATCTAAATCTAAATATCTCTTTAAAGCATTTTTCTTCCTCTTCGTCCATGCAGCTTCCTCTTCGTTCATACATCTAATAAACCTTCCTATTAGACAGTGTCCAATGATGACACCTATGGTGGCGATAATATATGGTCTATCAAGCGAAATCAGTTCCTCGGATCTTCTTAAATCAAAAATATAATCATACTACCTGACCCGGCAAACGTTGCAATAAAAATTATTTATAGTGAAAATATTGGTTGCTAAATAAAAAAACATATGAGAAGACTGCAATCCTCTGTGTGAATCGTTGAACACCCCATCCCAATTCATCCTCAAATTGAACATACCCAGTGGGCGTGGCTAACATCTTTACGAAGATGGTGCTCAGAGATTTTTTTAAGAAAACGCCCCAAAAAGTGGGCGTTGGTAAAAAATGATCTATATATGAAATGCTCACATTAATTCTACAAATACTTTTGGTATGAAATTTTTTGTTTCGAATTTCTTTGAAATTTGACCGAACATCATATTTTTTTAATAAAAATGTCACAAAAATTGGGCTTGAACTTTATATAAAGAAAATATGTAATTCAGATACTTTTTCAAAATTCTTAACCATATGTCAAAAACATCGTTTTTGTGAAAAGTGGGGGAAATAAAAAAAATATGAGAAGGCTACAATCCATCGATTTATACCCTAACTCATCCCATCCTTTAAATTAATATCCCTTCAATGTGGGTTTTATGGCAAAGAGATACTAATATTGAAATAGTAGCAACATATTGTTCAGACAGTTTATCAAAAACTTGTATGGTTCGACCAAAAACAACGTTTTTCTCCTGCATATGGTATGGCGTAGGGTATATAAATGGTTTTTGTATGAAATCGTCTCCCAAAAGTGGGCGTGGGTAAAAATAATATATGGAAGAAACGTTTAAATTACCAAAACCAATTATTTTGCTTGAAATCTTTTTTTTTACATTTTTCAAATTTTACCGGAAAACGTTTTTTACTGAAAACACCCCCAAAAAGTTGGCGTGGCAAAAAAACTTTGTATAGACGAAATATAGACATTAGGATTGTATAGATATCTCGTTCAGTCACTTTTTCCAAATTTTGCACGAATTGGCCTAAAAAAAGGGGCGTGGCAGTGAGTGGATTTTAAAATTCGTACACTTGTTCGAACAGCACATACAAGGATCACATATACCAAATTTCATTATCCTAGCTCAAAATGTAAGGCCCGAAAACCGGTTACATACAGACGGACGAACGGACAGACAGACATGGCTTAATCGACCCAGCTAGAGGTTCTGAGTCGATCCATATGCTTTGAAGTATACCTAGATAGATTACAAACAATGTATGAAAACTAATATATCCCTATCTGATAGGGTATAAAAACATGAGAAGGCTACAATCCGCTATGCGGATCTAAAAATATATATCCCAAAAAATTGGGCTTGATTAAAAACGGAACGGAAACCACTTATTGTTCAGATAGTACCTAAATCTTTTTTGGTTCGACATACAAACGAGGTTTTTACATGGCATATGCTATGGGGTAGTGTATACAAATGAGTAAGAAAACGCCTCCAAAATGATCGAAAGACGAATGTTTATATTGACATTATGAAAGTATTTGCATCGAAATCGTACTTTCCGAAATTCTTTAAAATTGTTTATGATTATGAGTGCTTCAATTATTTTATTTCTCTATGTTACAAGTTATGTATCAAAACTAATACACCCCAATGAGAAAGGGAATAAACAGCTATACAAATGTTTATCAAGATTTATTTAATGTAGAGCACCCAACGACCAAGTACGTACGACACAGTTGTGCAGATAACACTTGGTCAGAATTTCTGTCAAAAGAAATGTTTATTTTTTCAAAAAGAAAAAAAGTTTTTTTAAGGCATTTTGTTGCTTGTGTACTTGACCTGATACTGATGCGACAATCACAACAACACCGACAACAATTGGAGAACTTTTCATGCGGGAACTATACAAGACGAAACACAGAGCACAAAAGATGAAGGACGGCAAAGTGAAAAAGAAAAACTTGACAGATACAATAAAATTCATCGTGTTTTCGCCGCTGTAACAAGAGAGGCAGAAAGCGCAAAAAGGCATAACAATGACAACTTGAGGATAAAATATTTGATTTTAAAAACTTGAAATTAAGAAAACTTTTCCAACTGCTCATAGAGTGGAATGTTTCTATTTTGATTCAGCTGCGCTTTTCTGCTTCTCCGGTCCATTTTGGTGTGAATAAATATTTAAGGGGACTCTAAGCACTTTCATTTATATTCTCAAGGACACTATTAAAATTATTTGCATGGGATTTGTGTTAAGGGAACAACGACAGTAAAATTTACATTCACAAAAGAATAGAGAAGAAAACATTGCTGCAGTACAATTCCCTTAGGCGTTTCACATACTTGTATTCACTCTACACAATAATTCACATTTGTGATTGCATACATGTACATGAATAGAAAAGGCATTGTGAGATGGAGTGTGAAATGCCTCCTAAAATGTTGCAGTCTACATTAAGGATTGTCCTATTTTCTTTTACACATGAAAATATTGTTTTTCATTGCAACTTGCTTACAGATTGTGAGAGCTAGACAATTACTTTGCATAAATCATAACGAAAATAATCCAATCCTTTGACGGCTTAAAATTATGATGTAATGATTTTAATTGCTTTTATGAGTGGAAGATCAAACGACTGAGAGCAACAGTTGAGTCCTTAAATCGATTGCTCACCTTGTCGCTACGGCGCTCGGCGGCGGAGACAAGTATAAGTCTGGGAATTTAGAAAAGATAATAGCAGGGTCATGGAGAATATTCCGAACTAAATCTTTAAACACGAATATCTCAATTGTTGCAGTTTGGGTTACGTCACTACTGCTATCAGTTCCTCATAAAGGGTGATCCAAGTAGAGATACTTTTTTCAATAGCCTTTTTTGACAGATCACGTGTCATGCTGTCATGTTATTTTTGTTTAGTATTGTTTGGCATTTCATAATGGAAAGACTAACGCGTGAACAACGTTTACAAATTGTTCAACTTTATTATGAAAATTCACGTTCTGTGAGGAATGTGTTTCGCGCCACTTCCCACTCATCGCATCAATCAATGGACTTATTGAGAGAACATTTCGGTGAGCACATAATTTCACGTTTTGGGCCGGTCGATTGGCCACCAAGATCGTGTGATATCACACCGTTAGACTTTTTCCTGTGGGGATTAGTAAAGTCAAAAGCTTATGCCGACAAACCCGCTTCGATTCAGGTCTTGGAGGAAAACATTACGCGTGTCATTCGCCAGTTACCAGTCGAAATGCTCGAACGAGTGATCGAAAATTGGACTCAACGGATGGACCATCTGCGACGTAGCAACGACCAACATTTGATAGACATAATCTTCAAAAAATATATGCCAAAGAATGTTCTTTCAAATTATAATAAACATTCTCCATTAAATTTGAATTTTCTGTGTTTTTTTCTTTAAAAAAGTAGGGAACCTCGAAATGGATCACCCTTTATAATAATATTAGAAGGCTACAGTCCGGTTTTATTACCCTATCCCATGTCATTGTTTAACAAAAATCATTCCCAACAAATGGGCGTTTATATTTCATTTATAAACAATTTTACTCACGACAATTTTTAGAATTATTTTCTTTAAAAAAATAAGTTTCTGAAAATTCAAAAAAGGTTCGAGGAAAATATGTACTTCAAAAAATTTTTTTTCCATATTTTGCCAATGGATTATTTTGGCGCAGGGCTACTTTTATGAGACATTTAACAAAAAAAAATATTTACTGGTTTATGATTTATGAAGTCAATCTACGTAATTTTTTACTTCCCCAGTATATGTTGTATGGAAATATTGTGATGGCTCGAATATTCTACGTTAAGAATTTTTTTAAATGTAATATGTCGGCAGTCTGTAGACTGCGATGTTGATATAAATGAAACTAAGTTCCTACAAGTGATGGTTGTATATTATAGAATGAGTAGTTGTAATTTTATATAGAAATCTATTGACGCTCAAATAATCCGTCAAACGATCATAGACCTACGTGGGCGCATAGCAATACCCTTTTGTTGTGAACAATTGTACCCGAAAAGAATGTTACGTTGGTTCAAATGCAGGTACTTAAGTGATTTGTGCTGCTCCATACCAATTTCCTGCAGAAATGAACGATTTGTGCTGCTATGGGGATTGTAGCTAGCTTCGTCAAGTCCTCGTAGTAAAGACTGCCGAGGAGTTTGATACGGCTGTAGCTGACCGCGGGGCAGCGCCACAGTAGTTTCCTAACTATTCAGGAAATACCGTGAACCAGACGTCGAGGTTCAGTTAGATTAGTTCTATGCTAGTGCTTACCCAGCAGATTGCGACTTGTTATCAGTCGCACGGCTATAGAAATAGTTGCTCTGTTCAAAACTATAAGCTTGCTAGATTTGCTACTTTCATTTTGCGGGTATCTAGTTATTTTTTGTTTTTAGAAAGCAAGTTGAGATCTAGTCTCGATTGCTTCGGTTTTTTACTTTTTTAAAGGCTCCTTCTATTTATAGGAAGGCTGCTAGTGTTTATAAATTATCATATAGCGACTTTTCTATTGTTTGAACAACATCATGCAATTGTGCTTATTTTCGTCTCCAAGTGGTACTGATAGCGATAAGTGCGAGTGTTGAAAACAACACGAAAAACAGCAACACTATAAACAACCTGGTCAGAATGACGTGGAATACCCAGCCTGCTGTCCCAGACGAATATAGATCCGCTGCTTCGACATATTCAGACAATAGGTTGTTTAGAAATCTCAAGGGTTAGTCAGGCCCTTGAACAGGGATGGTGACGGATGAACCAAAATGCCAACGGAAGCGATCAATCCCTAGGGGTATCTAATAGATTTGATACCTCTAAAAGAATAGGTATACTACCCACCCATGTAAAATTTACCATTTGTTACAAAGCAACCAATTGCCTCGGAAATGACTGATTTTATTTTTGACGACCGTGTTAAACGAAAAAAGTACATAGACGTTCGTATCTGCACCTGGAATGTGAGAACATGAAACAGGAGAGGTGCAGGCGAAGAACTAGCGAAAGCCTTAAACTGCCATAAAGGAAACATTACTGCCATCCAGAAAATACGATGTAATGGGCCGGGAAAAAATGGGATGAAAAATCTTGGAATTTACTACGGACCGTGCTTTATTGAGCTAAAACAGCGGCTCGGATTTCTTATAAGTGCCTGACTTAGGCAAGAAGTTATATTTTTCCAAAACATTAGCGAACGTATTGTTACAATAAGAATAAAGGCCGAATTCGCCAATATAAGCCTTATATGCGCTCACGCACTGATGGATGAACAAAGATGATAGAACTACGAGCTCCTTGACAAACCCAACTGCAAATGATTCGCCTCTGTAGATTAATCTAGGAATTATGTTTTCTTTGAAATCATCGGCAAGCAAGATTTCAAAGATTTTATTAACTACCTTGATTTCCAATTTTTGGTGGTCGTTGTTATTCGAAAAATAATAATAAGGTCCTTAATAAAGATCATACTTAGGGGCTACCATGAAAAACGTGTGGCATGGTAGCCTTAGTTTATCGTGAGTGCAGTAAGTAATTTTGATGAGAATGGGAACACTCAAGTGAACACTTACAATCTGCCTCTCACTTTCCACTTACAAGTTTTTGTGTTAAACGTTTAATTTTAGAAAGAAAAACTTTTTTGGCGCCAACATCTCCTTATAAATCATCAGATTCCAAAAACATGTCGTAGGTAGCAAGGATCCTGGTTGTTTAACCACTATGGAATGTAGCACATATATATCAATAATGTTTTGCTTGTTCAACCATTTGCAATTTCGTTCCCCAACTATTAGATACGATAATCATTCAAGACAACAAAATACCACCCTACTGCTAGCACAAACATGTTCAAAATGTAGTTAAAAAGAAAAACATTTTAATCAAAGCTATCAATGAAACGGTTTTCCTATTTTTGTCTTGGATTGGTACTACTCAGTTTTGGTATGAATTGCATCCAACTATATTATATCCAATTTCACCAAATTTCCTCTTTTCACTAAAGCCTGCCTAGGTGAACTTCATTACATTTCCCTTGTTATACATTAAGTACCAATATCTAAGTTCATAAATAATAAAATGACTTGCTCCTATAAGTGTTTTATCTCTGTCATTTCTAATTCCACTGCGAGACATGTAACATGTGTCCCGATTTCATTTATTCAAACTGTATTGCTTTCTTCGACAAACGAGTATTCATCCTTAAGTAAACATCACATCAAAATACCACGCGCATCAGTATATCCCGATTGCTCATCTCTAAATCCTTTTGTAAAGTAGGCGAGACCAACCCGAAGGAATATCTAAATTGTATAGCTTGACTTGTTGTATGGCATTGACAAAACGAGATCTCCTTATGCTGCGTCCAGATAATTGAAAGATTCCCCACGCATCATTGTTTTCGAGGATTATTTCATATTGACATGAACTCCGGATTATATTCTCTTATTGTGATATCTTAGTCAATAAGCCACCCACTAAGCCAAAACGGAGTACATACATATGTTCACATCTGTTATTCTGGAATTGTTGATGTTTTGGCATTTGCATGACATTTTATATTTGTGCGTGCGTGTAGATATGAATAATTTAAAATCAACCAGCCACCAATCAGCATCTGGGAAAATAAGCAACCGATTCTTTGACAGTATGGAGACAAACTGTGCACCCATATTATAACACAACTGAACCCATCTGCATAAGCATACTTCTCCACCTGGGGTATACATGTCTTCGACTGTAAAACTGCAAAGGGTCTTCTGCGATTTAGGTAACGCTCTTATGACACCCAATTCAACTTATATATTCTCCCACCACACTTGGATATAACCAACGTTATGAATGAATAATTTCAAGTCAAAGTTGTTGTGTCTTTTCTCATAATCATCTCTGGCGGGATTCTGTAACAACCGGCACCCACTTCACTGAAAAGGGTTGAATTTTAAGGGTCATGGTTGACACGGTGTGCAGCATAAAATCTACATGAAACCCATGAATATTTAAAAGCTCGATGTAAAATAATATTTTTTTAAGAAATTTGATAAAATATTTGAAGTTAGTCCTCTGGCGGTGGTAAGTACCACGAATAGGTCCAGGTTTAACTTGAGTAGGTACACTTTGCCTTGGGCTGGTTTTCTCAAATTGAATTCAAAAAACGTCCAGTTGGATGGATAAGCTACCTATTTTTTATTTTGTTTCGTTCTCTTTACGACCAGGACTTATAGTTTTAGCCGACCAACCTTTTTGTTCTGGTTAAGGAAGGATGATAATGAAAAGTTGACAAGTAACTGCGATCCGGGCGTTAGTAGAGCTCTTTCTATCGTTCAAAATTAGATTATGTATAGGGTTTGCAAATGTGGTGGCTTTGTGTTGGGAGCGGGAAAAAAAGTTTTATCCTCCAAATTTATTCATGCAAACCAAAACAGGGTCAATATAATGCAAGGACTTTGCTATGTATATTTCAGGGTGGGATTTTAGATTAGTGAATGGAATGTTCTTTTTTTTTAGCTAGTGTTGAAGGCAGACAGAGATGACTAGAAAACTTTAAGTGTTGGTACGAATATGTTTTAAATTTCGTTAGATATTTTAGAACCATTTTATTGGGGGAATGATTTTGTTTCAAGGAAATAATGTATATGCTCGCATGGGGTGTTTGTGGAGAAATCTGAAAATGATTTTTCGTTTTGAAAAATTTAGATTCATTTAGTAAGAGTTATCTTGATGATATAAGTTTGACTAAACAAAAATCTCCAAAAAATTATAACGTTTGCTTTAGGGACAATTTGGAAGAAACATTCGTATAAGGAACTTTAAGAGTTGTTAAGAGAAATGTAAGACTTTATCTTTCGACCGGGTATTCAAAATGAATAACTAGCAGGCTCAATTAACTTTGATTCGAGTTTCATGAACGATGAATAGACAACTTGCTAAGAGGGCATGGTGGTTACCGGATTATCAAATGTCAATGAAATGTATCACATATTGTAAAAGGCAAGATGCACGTTTACAGTATTTCATAACCGAACATTCCGGTTTAATAACATCGACTCGATGTGGGTGAAGTGACCATGTGGATAGTGTGTTAGACTACTAAAGTGGTAATACTTGTGCCCCATCACTGGCGAAAGTCTGACAAGCATCGGTGCTAGCGTTAAACACGAGGCCTTCTTCGCACATCAAATGATGGGAGATGCTTGGCTTGAGGCCCTTTATAGGCGGTTACGTTGGATACATATTTAACTTTTTTCGTCGATTCGGACCATTATTTTGTTGTAGCCAAGGTAGGAAGTCTTATATTTGCCATGCCACAACAAATCGAAAATGCTGTGAAAACACTTAAGTTCGAGTTACTGGAATTGCAAGAGTCCGCACAGAGATTTTTCCTTAATAACTCAATTAATAACACCAGCATAAAATTTCGAAGATAAATGGCGATGATGTCAAGTTTTAAGATAGGCCCCAACTAATTTGCTGTGCTTGCTTTGGCCCACCATCAAGAAACCCATAGTTTGAAAAAGAGTACCGACAGATGCTTGGAGCTGAAATTGGAGTCGAAGACGAAAGAAGCGAATAAAGCTGTCATTGTTTAGTATTATAATCAAAGAAGAAGACTGTCGAATTCAAGAGAACTGTTCTTTTAGAATTTAATATTAATATTAACTGAATACATGCATTATTCCTTTTCTTATTTTTAAATAGAATTCATTTTAATGTTTATGAACATCAAACTAATACGAACCTATACGGGGCGCCATATTTTATGTCAGTATGTGAAACTGAAGACCTATTTCAAAACAACATGAATCAAGTGGCCACTTCTTTGACTAAAGCCTTTTTGTTAGGTGCTTTTTCTTTCATCTCAGGCTAAAGTCAAGCAATAAATTTGGCACGAATCGGTTTCCAACTAGTGTTTGAATGCTTTTCGGCACCTACAACTTAGAGGACACGAACGCCCCCATAGCAAAAATCCTGCGATTAATAAAAATTAACCTACACCGCTGCAAAACGGCTTCGTCAGCACTCTGATTACCAACAAATGGAAAAGATATTGTTGTGATCAAGGAACCTTGGCTCGTCAACGACTATACTCTATTGAATGCAAAGGAAAAAGATAAATTAACATCCTGTATACTCGCTGAAAGTAGCCTAAATGTTTTTTTTTCTCCAGTCACAGCGATTGAGGTTTAACCGCAATGATCAAAGATTTAAGGGTATTAAGTGAGATCACAGATACATTAAATTCTGTTTTGATGATCATATCCCGTGCAAACCGACTATTCGAAAACATCTCAAAAACCGATTCGCTATAATATAGGTAAACTATGAAGAGACTAGTATCCCATACTCATCTTAGCCCTCCTAGATACATCCAAGACAAGCTAACATAAGCTTTCATGATGGTCTGCTGCTTAGGCAGAAAAGCAGAAAACAATAAAGTTAAGGCGACTGACTGGATCTCATACGAAGAAAGCTTTACAACATATAAAATGGAACGGAGCACAAATTTTGGAGAAAAGTTCTCTCCTCTGGTCCTACTGTTCCATCTACCTCAAAAAAGCTGATGTCGCTTGGACGATTTCATTTCAGGTAAAAGTTATAACGTCACGAAAGATTGATCGGTCTCAGGACCGACCAGCTCGTTATTGTTCATTCTGAAAACTTGCTATCCGCATCCCAACATGCGTACTGTAAAAGTGCACACATTAATACGCATTATCGAAAAGTCGTTCTATTGCAAGAAGTTTAATAATAATCGAAATGTCAGTATAGGGACCCCACAAAGTGGATTCCAATACCATATTATCTAGAACTTAATGATAATCGAACTTTTACTCATCCTGGAAGCGGGGGATACCAGCCTACCAGCCTATCGCAGTCCCAGGGAAGCAATTGAATGTACTCAAGGAATTTCTGCTAAACGCACTACCCCTACAAGACTGAACTGGTCCTGTTCACTAGGAAATACAAAATTACTCACAATGACCTGACCAAGCCTTTTTAGATAAAGCTAAATATTTGGGACTTATTTTGGAAGGAAGCTTAACAAACATAACAAAAAGAGTAAATAAAGCGACAGTCGCAATTTATTCTTGCAAAAAAGCTATAGGCATCAAGTGGGGTAACCTCGTAACCTTGCTCTATATCTCGGTTATAAGACCGATACTTCTCTTTGTGAAGTATGGTGGACAGCGCCATAAACAGCAACAAACTAGCCAAGGTGCAAAGAACTGCGTGTCTGAACATCGGTGGTGCACTTTATGCAACACCATCAGCAGCACTAGACATCTTTCTCTTTTTTCAATTTCCTTCTCCTTCACCTTCTACACTTTGATATCCTTGGCAAGCGAATGACAGCTAAATCAGCCAACCGATTTAAAGCCACCCAACAGTGGTTAGATATAATTAGATAATGGCCACTCAATAATTGTAAACATAAATATTCCTGAAAACACCGATTATACCCTTAGCAGGTTAATCTTTGATAAGAGTTTATAGGTCACAATCCCAGACAGATCATCATGGGAAAGTAAGGAACCTGTGCAAAATGACTCGATCCATTTTTATATCAATGGCTCCAAAAGAAATTAAGGAGTTTGTAGTGGAGTCTTGTCCGACAGGCTTAGCCTCAGCATATATTTCCGTCATCTTGATAATTTCATTGTGTTCCAGCTCAACCTATGGCAGTCAAAGAATCCGTAAATAATCTCAATAAGTCTCGATAAATTCAAAGACAGCCATAGATCGCCGTTCATCTCTTCAAAAGATGTCAGAGCATTTTGAAATTCAACTCTGCTCGTTGCCTGGGCATACTGAAATTTTAGGGAACAGATGCACTCGCTAGACTTAGCATAAAATTACCACTCGTACCCGACAGGAGTGCAATTCGTATTCCCATCGCGACATGCAAAAGTTTATTAG
Source organism: Rhingia rostrata (assembly GCA_949824845.1). NCBI lineage: Eukaryota > Metazoa > Arthropoda > Insecta > Diptera > Syrphidae > Rhingia > Rhingia rostrata. The sequence goes on from OX463757.1 coordinate 62,382,296, forward strand.
AGCAGCATGCTAACAACAAATCAAATCTCAGGGGAAGTCTTAGTACAAAGTGTCAAACAACGAAACAAATTTGGCCAAAGCTGGATTTAAGAAAATTCAAGGGATTGATATCGCTCAATAGACCATACATTAGTCCCACCATAGTTAGATAGGTAGCCACGCAAAAAAACTAGGCCATCATTTGAACAATTTCTGCAAGACGAAGAGGAAGAAGAAACAATTCTTCATCTTCTTTGTAACTGTCCTGCCCTATCAAGCAAAAGAATGCTCCATCTTCGAGCTTACTTATTTCGAAATTTCATGCATTTATTAATAGCTCGAATTGGTTGTCTTACAGGTAACAAGAGAATTGACAAGAATCGCTGGCAGCCTCTCTAACCTAACCTAATCTAACATATAAAGGGTGATCCATTTCGAGGTTCCCTACTTTTTTAAAGAAAAAAACACAGAAAATTCAAATTTAATGGAGAATGTTTATTATCATTTGAAAGAACATTCTTTGGCATTTATTTTTTGAAGATAAATGTTGGCCGTTGCTACGTCGCAGATGGTCCATCCGTTCAGTCCAATTTTCGATCACTCGTTCGAGCATTTCGACTGGTAACTGGCGAATGACACGCGTGATGTTTTCCTCCAAGGCCTGAATCGAAGCGCGTTTGTCGGCAAAAGCTTTTGACTTTACATATCCCCACAGGAAAAAGTCTAACGGTGTGATATCACACGATCTTGGTGGCCAATCGACCGGCCCAAAACTCGAAATTATGTGCTCACCGAAATGTTCTCTCAATAAGTCCATTGATTGATGCGATGTGTTGGAAGTGGCGCCGTCTTGCTGAAACCAAATGTCGCCGAGATCACGAGCTTCAATTTCAGGCATCAAATAGTCGGTTATCATGGCACACGTTACGTTCGCACCGGCATAATTTTTAAAGAAATATGGACCGATGATTCCACCGGCCCACAAACCACACCAAACCGTTGTTTTTTCTGGATGAATTGGCAGTTCTTCAATCTCTTCAGGTTGCTCTTCGTCCCAAATGCGGCAATTTTGTTTGTTTACATACCCATTGAGCCAGAAATGGGCCTCAACGCTAAACAAAATTTGCCTCGAAAATGTCGGATCTTCTTGGAACTTTTCAAGAGCCCATAGAGCGAAGCGATGTCGCTTGGGAAGGTCGAGCGGCTTCAGTTGTTGCACAAGCTGTATTTTGTACGCTTTCAATTTAAGATCTTGACGTAAAATGCGCCAAGTCGTTCCATACGTCAGTCCGAGTTGCTGCGAACGGCGCCGAATCGACACTCTACGGTCTTCGTGTACACTCTCAGCTACGGCCGCTATATTTTCTTCACAGCGTGCTGGACGTGATCCATTCGGTCGAATATCATCCAATAATGAATGCTGGGTCTCAAATAGGGTGATGGTGTTGCGAATAGTACGCTCAGTAGGCCGATTATGTTGAGCGAGCGAAGTGCACGAAACACATTCCTCACAGAACGTGAATTTTCATAATAAAGTTGAACAATTTGTAAACGTTGTTCACGCGTAAGTCTTTTTATTATGAAATGCCAAACAATACTAAACAAAAATAACATGACAGCATGACACGACTCACACGTGATCTGTCAAAAAAGGCTATTGAAAAAAGTATCTCTACTTGGATCACCCGTTATATTCGATATTCATTGACTTAATGCATAGTTCCGTTATTCATATAATATCGTTTTGCATGTTTGACAAATTTTATGATAAAAATTATATTTGTCAGTGTTTATAATTTAAAATACCTAAAAACTTCAAAAAATCAGCAAAGTACAAAAATACACACATTAATCAGGATTGGTATCGAAATGGTCCTAGCAACAATCTTTTCTTCTTCCAAATACGAATAGTCATTCGCACATATGCCTCGCATTTGGTGAAATACGTGGGCATCTTTCCAAGTACTAGATCCCCTAAAAGCATGGCACTGACATAAGCACATTTGCACATCAAACCTCTTCTTTCCATATGAATGAACTGACAGAATAAAAATGATTTATTGGTCCCACATCATCACGAACGAGATACAGTCTCGAATTTATTATATTAACAAGCTTTTGATTAGGGCCATTGTGGCAAAAGTTGGTTACAATGTTCTCATCCGAAACCCCAAATGACTACCGGTCAGTGCCACAAGCCAACGTGGACCGTCTCCACATGCCAATTATATTGTTAACTTCTGGAAACGTTTGGAATATAAATTCGTTTGAATACGGTTAAAGCGTTTATGATCATGAAATACAATTTTGCATGAAATCTTTGGACAGATTGCATATACAGAGTTATTTCTTTGACTTGAACGGGTGTCCGCCGGGAAGGTATGCTACTTTGTTTGTTTCTAATTTTTAAATAAATGAAAGGGAATTTATCTTATATTGATTGTATGGAATACAATATTAGGTAAATGTCCGCCTCTGTTAGTGCCACAAATGCGAGCCCTTTTGAGCACATTTTTCATTACATTCTCACACATTTCACGCGGTATTTCATTAATTTCATCACGAATATTGAGTTTGAGTTGCTTAAGCGTTTCTGGTTTGTTTGCATAAACCTTGCTTTTCAGATATCCCCACAAAAAGAAGTCCGGAGCAGTCAAATCAGGTGACAGTGGAGGCAAGCAACATCACCATGTCTTGAAATAACTTGTTGTGGAAAGAGGTCTCGCAGTAATTCCATTGTAATCACTGGCACTGTCTTGTTGATACCACATTTTAAAAGCATGCAGTTGTGGTGCTAAAAAGTTTTCAATCATATCACGATATCGCTTACCTACCTTTACGCCGTTTTTATTTTCAAATAAGTAAGTTCCAATGATTTTTTCTGACCAAATCGCACACCAGACTGGAACTTTGAATGGATGCAAAGGTGACTGATGAATAATTTGATTGTTTTCCATTGCCCAGAACCGAATATTTTGTTTTTGCACATATCCATTCAAATGAAAATGTGCCTCGTCATTTATTATGATTTTAACATGAAAATCGGGGTTGTCATGGGCAAGCTGTAACGTCCTATTGGCATATGTACGGCGCGGCGGCGTAAATGGTCTGGTGGAAGAAGTTCTTGTGTCAACTGAATCAATCTTAAATGGAATCAAATGCAAATCCTTGTGCAAAATTGTGGCCAAAGTTGTTCTTTAAAGACCAAGCTCCTGAGCACGGCGTCGAATTGAGGTAAGTGGAATGTTTCGAACACTTCCTTGAGCAGCAGTAAAGTTTTCAGTCTATCCTGCAGAACGTTGTGGTCTATGCTTTGGCCTATCACCTACCCTCTTTCTTCGAAATCATTCACTACACGATATATAGTGCGTTTCGTTGGCACGTTGTTTCTCCCAAAAAAAATTCACTTAACTTTCTCATCGTCACAGTAATCGATGACTGATTTTGATAAAATGTTTTAACGACTAAAATACGTTGGTTTATCGAATATTTTTCCATAATAAGTTTGCCACGTGTGAACTGTCAAGACTAATGTTTATCAAAATGGTGACAAAGCAAAGTAATATACCTTCCCGGCGGACACCCTGTATATACTAGTGGAAAATTGGAAAACAAATGGTAATAACTTATTGCAAAATTTACTACACATCAATTGGGCTTAGTATACTTACAAGTAATAAGCATCAATCACTGATGGCATCCAAACGAATTTCACTTTGTTTACTTATACGCGCGTGGTAAATACAAAGAAAACATAGAGGAAACCTACAGAGTTCTGGACAGATCGCCTAATACCCTACCCCAACTCCCATATATCATATATAATAAACAAAAGTCCTAAAGTCTACGGTACATTTACAGTTCCTAATGGACGTTTTTTTTTTGGTTGTAGGCGGATTGTGAGCACTTTCACTGGAGACATTAAAGAAGTTTTTAGATTAAGCCAAGTGTCATCATCCTAGAATACAATTTAAGACTGGTAAATTGGTGGGCTTATGGCAGATATACATTGATTGATTCAGATTTCGATCCACATACAGTCAAAATAAGACCCACCAATGTAAAAACTAATATCTTTTTTAATTTCCAATATAATTGTTTTTTTTTTTGCAGGTTATAATTGAGTTCATGAAAATTAATAATGAATACATGAAGTAAACAACAAAGCTTTAATTTCCAGATATCAGATTTCCCTGCCACCTCGTTCACCAGACTTAGCTGCACCCGACTTTTTTTCATGGGGATATTAAATTCAAAATGTCGATATCAAGAAACTTTCGAAACATTACATGGTGTTATATAAAAACGCGCTAAAAAGAGACAATGTCTGCATCGAGACATTATTTAAACAAAATATAAATTTAAGAGTTGTACGTATTTAGAATTGTTTGGTTTTAGTTGTCTCACAATGTACTTTATGACATAACCGACTATATAAAGCGTTGACTAGATCGGCTTATTTGGCCTGCTTTTATGTAATTTGAACTTAAAGTCGTAACAAGCGGTGACACTGACGTACACCTCGAACAGTCACAGATGGATAAAGTATAATGGAGGATTTCAATAATGACCTTTTGGAATAAAACTCATCCTGAACTATTTGGCTCTAGAAAAGCCACTGGATCGGACGGAAATCTTCATATTGTAATCAAGAAATCTGCTTCCATCATTGCTAGTTATTTTCTCTGCCAGGCATTCCCCGATTTTTCGAAAAATAAAATTGGAAAATGCATCTCTCAAAACTACAGAACCAATGGTCGATTCTCTTGCTTCCTGCTGCATATTATTGATCTTTTAGGAAGAACGGAAAAATATTTTTTATTTTTGCAGATCTCAGTGCCCATTATCGGCACTGAAACTATAATAGTTTGCAGTGTACAGTTCTTATAGTAAAGGACAAGACCACTATCAAAGAAATGCATCCATTACAATTGGTTCAGATATTTCAATGAAACTACAACTATTGGCGCTTAAAAAAATTACCCTTATCTTGATTCATTTATCATATGCCCAAAAATCGACGAAAATTAACACAACAATACCAAACAAACCATATCTTGCAGAACAAGAAAAGAATTTAACGATTTTCAAGGAGGGACATTTTCTGCAAGACTAAAGCAGCTCAAGAGCGGGCTCAATAAACATTTATCTAGAAAATGTAATCTGAGCATTGTTTAGGACAAATTAAAGTAAACTACGTCAATTCCAGATGATATAACGCCGAGCGAAATAAAACCGAATTCCAATGCCCCCATACCCATTTTAAAACTTTGCATTCACCCAAACTCGCACTCGGATGCGGATGGATGTATACAAAGTGAAATAAGGCCAAATCGGCTTTATTTTACATTAGTAAAGTAAAATCAGATCGAAAATGGAAATTCGGCGGTTTTTCGCTTTCAAAAAGTGAAATATTGTCGACAAGATTATACCTGTCATAATTTGTGAACAACTGAAACTGTTCAAAACAATATTATCGGCCAGGAAAGTTAATAACTAATAAAATCCTATACCTCTGAAGATCCCGACAAAAAAAAACGTATATTCCAAGTCGAATCATCATGAGTTGATCGGATCTAAAAACAAATACGATAGATTTGATAGGGACGTGCCCATTTCCAGCATTGTTGTAGCGCCCGTCGGTCTAAGCAAAAGGAGGATGGAGAATATCGCATCTCCATCAAGACTGAAAGTCACATTATTAATAGATCAATGGATTACTCAAAATTATTTTCGATAGAAAATTATGCATTATCATGTGACTTCTTCTCACATCTCCATCAAGGCTGAACGACACTTCTACATCAATGGATTTGACACTAAGAATAATATTCGGTACAAAACAACGCATATTCATGTGACTTTTTCAACATTACTATCTAGAAAATTGTGAAAGCTTCCGAACGAACACCAAGGACATAATTTTCCAAAAATATGTACAACTACTAGCAAAGCATACGCCGATGGTGTATAGTATATGGTGTAGAAACGATTATGTAGACCGAAGCGCCTTAAGTGGAATTAGTGGTACAATATCGACAAATTGGGCAGAACTTCCCAAAAGTCAGCCATAATTTTGAGGAAGTAAAAAAAATTGTCTACCTTGGGCCGCTTTGATTATGACAACGACACCTTGTCTGAAATGAAATGAAGAATACCTACCGAACAACTTAGACGATTTTATTTAATACCCTGATCTTTCAATTCCTGCTCTAGGATTCTTAAGCATGGATCCTATCATCCTATCAACAAGCTTCAAGCAAAAAAACAACTTTAGATATGGTTTTGGTGAAATCAAATTATCGTAAAATTGGTCAACAGTTTTGTTTAAACTTTATAACTAAGACAATTTCAATCGGCTTTACTTATAAGAAAACGCAAGTTCCGTTGCGACAACAAATTTATTTCATTTAAACGCGCAAACACTAATAGAAGACATAAACGCATCTTCGCCGTCACTATCACTACTTTTTGACTTAGATGCGACTTTCTGAACATTTAATAATAACCTTTAGCGCTAATCTCTGATGAAAATTTATTTATTGGTAAAGAATTTTCGAAAAGTGTTGAGGTTAAAATTTGAGTTGTTGCTAAAAGTGATTATTGGTAAAGCCGAAACAAAACGAACATTTCGTAAAATCAAGTTTCTTGCAAAAGAGACTGTCAACGATATTTCTACTTGCTCCAAATAGAGTAAGATTTCTGTCTGTCTGTTGACGTACCTTGAGGCATCGGAATAGTTACATTATATTCACATTAATCATACCTTAAGATCAATAAAAGCATAATTCGAAGAAATAAAAACAAAATTATATAGTTACTAGCTTTAAAGTATACACCGGTGCAGTGTAATAACCACAGCGGAAATATGTACTTATTTTTGGTTATTACACTCTACCGGTGTATACTTTTAAGATAGTAACTGTATAACTTTGCTTGTGGGGTTTATTTTCAAACTCCTACACATCCCAAATCCAACAGTAAGCCTATGCAGGGCGGTTGAAGGGGGCAGCATGGCCTTACTCACATTCAAACGTTGCATATACCGAATTTGAATAGCATTCCAATATTATTATTTATTACTCTTCACCGACAAAAACACCCACGGGTTATAATGCTTTATGCTGGCAGGACTTATTCACTTTTTTTTTTGGGAACCAAGCTACTTGAGGCTTATTTCCGCTGGGGTTATTACACTGTACTTCAAGAATTTCTTCAAGATTCTGCGAATAAAAACCAACACAAACAAATACCAACTCCCCGAAGTTAGTTCGGGTACCAACCATGGAGTTTGTCTCCACTTAATCATACATATTTCATGACGCTCTCTTTCTTCCTCTTCTACAGCTCCCTGATTGTGCTAAAACATATAACTCTGGAACAGTGATTTTGACTTATTAAACGAGAATTCATGACAAATTCATTATTAAGAGTTCTTATAGTAACTGTTGCTCAAATTATTTAGTTGTATCCTCTATATTTGCGGTAGTGTTCACATAACGAATGTTCAACATTGTGTATATGAAAAACTGCCGAAGAAGAATTTATATTAATTATTTAAAGACCCAGTACCCCACCACTCGTCTTAAAATAAGTAACTCGCTTATTGCTAATATCTACCTAAAAGTAAATCACTCAACAAGCAAGTAAGTACGATATAACTCTCATTTCTCCTGTACATCAAACATTTTTGAAATTCAAATAACTGCTTTGCAATCTGAAGTTGGCAAAAACAATCCCAAACACGATTAACGATACTGTAAAGTTTTATGAAGTCTAATTTTAATTTGGATTATGATCGATACCATCGTATGTCACTGATCCTCGTATTTCTATTCCTACATTGTACAGATTGGTTTCATGATATCAGTAATTTCCCGCCATCATAAACCTACCTACTGTAAATCGCTTAACGTGATGAAAATCACCAAAGGAAATCTACTTCGCAAAATTGAGGGTGCTCTGTCTTTTATGTATGAACAACATCCTTCCATCCACAAATCCGCGCACACCAGCGAATATAGTCGCAGGCGAAAAAATAATGAGATTAAGCACATTGCGGAACGTGACCTACATTTTCAACACAAAAGGTAATCGCGCTTGTGGTGTATGGTGTGTGTTTGGATGGTAAAAGTAGTGCCGCTATATTATTATAGCTAAAAGTTAAACTTCAACCAGGAATATAATAAAAGGAGTCTTGTTAAACTTTATTGCGATCTTAACTTCTGTACACCTCCTGCGGAAGTTGACTAGCATTACTTTGTTCAAAGAAAAAACGTTTGACTTTCTTTTGCTATTGGCTAGCCCTTACCGAATGAAGTACTTATATCAGCCGCTCCCGCCATTCTTCAGTTTTTCAAAAAAGTGAAAATGGCTCAGAGCAATACTTCCTTATTTCAATAATATAATCAAAGGATATATATATATTGTCCTTAGATATATAAAATATTGCTGTCAGAGACTCATAGACTAGTCAGCATTGCAACAAACATGTTCAATGCAATGCATACCATCTGGTGATTAATGGTGAATGGAAAAAATACTTGATGTGAAATCAAAATCGAACCATAAAACTGAATATGATCACTTTTGTGGGATATTTATACAAGTCCTGCTCTCTTATAGAAGGTTGCCGATAACTTGGAAGAAAATTGCCACCACGGCAATAATGTAAGCATATAAAAAGGGACCGATTTCTGCAATGGTTGTGGTTATTTTTACAATAAAATTGTTTTTGATCTATTGTCCTCTGGGTACAGTTTTGACAGATTTATTGTATGGGATGAGTATATATTTGTGTTATTTATTTAAGAGAATCAAGTGTGTGTGGCGTTTTTTCTTACAAGGGAAAATAATAAATAAAAATTTAATGCTTTATTGGGATACTTCAATATTTAAATACAGTCCGGAATGAATCTGAATCTCAATCAACATGCCTCTCCAAATAGGCCGGTCCTTAGTAAACTTCAGTTGCACACTTCAAGTTAGTTGATGTGGATTGTTAATACTTTTGCGCGCTACTTAAAGCGAGGTCCGCTTTACATATCCATGCGATCTAATATGCTACATGCTGATTTTTGATAAGATCAAAGGTGGGTGAAGTGCCCTAGTGGGTAGTGTGTTGTTTTACAAAGTGATAACACCTTAGTCTTTAACATTGCTTTACTTCTTGTGAAAGTCTGACAAAAATTAAAAAGTAACGCTTTCATTAGAAGCATTTCAAATTTGTCGTTTGGATAAGGCGTTCGGGAGGTCTTCTTCTTTGTTGCAGGTTGCTGGGTTTGGTGTCCTGCATGAGCCGTAAATGCCGGGTAGTCATTTTTCTATATCACAGTTTGTGTTTTTTATGGTTAAATCTTCATCTCCATGTATCGTCAACCCAAATGGAAATAGGACCGTGGATTTTAAAAAGAATTGTTTCCATTGTTTTTCCTAAACAGTCAATGTTTTACAGCCGTAAAGCTAGACTGAGGTGATCGATATCTTATATAAGAACCTGAATAGTACGAATGAGCGCTTTATTACTAAATCTTAGCCTGAAGAAACATCGGTTGGTAAGAGTAATACTTTTTTGGATTAATGGCGAGATGTTCTTGTCAGATTTAATAGAGGAACCGAGGTAAACAAAGTCCCTTATTACCTCATCATCGATTATGTAAATATCATCGACGGAGTCAAGTAGTTGTGAAAGATTAGATCTGTGAAAGATTGTGCCTCTGGTGTTGGTTCGGGAGTCTTAAAGAACTCACACGACAATGCGTCACATTGCCTAAATCCTCTTTTGGTATCGAATTTTTCGGTCAGATTGTTTTTCCCTTATCGACCTAGAGATTTTGATTGATTCTATTATAACGATGATAGCGGAACCTAAAAAAGTGTTTTTTGGAACTCTCTAGCCTAAACGACTTGACCGATTTTCTTCAAACTTCGTATCCAGCGTTTTTTTGCTCATAATTCTAGGCCGTTTTTTTTGTTTGGCTTTAGCCATGTTTTTACTGGTACCTGCCATATAAAAATCATACATAACCTCAATTTTCTCGAAAACGGCTCTAACGATTTTGATTAAACTTCTTATGTGCTATAAGCATATTAGTTTCAACTATTACTGTTTTCATGAAATCCACAAATTGGCTTTGGCCCAATTATGCCCAAACGTATTCACATGAACATCGATTACTTTCAATTACGGAATAAATGTTCGTATAATCTCATTTCGTCATCATTTATACCATTCTAGCATCATTAATCGAAACAAATATTATTGTGTACATGGGCCAACTTGTTAAAAACTTCAAATTCACTCGCTTTTTAAGAGAAGGTAGTGTACGACCCAGTCGTGCACCAACTAGTTTTTTTTTGTTTAAAAAAAAAAATTCTTAATAATTTTAGTACATTTTTTCTATTCACTTGAAGAGTTTTTTTGTCATGACAATAATTTATTTTTTTTCAGGATTTTTTAACTAATTATTTTATTATAAATTTTGTAAAAAACATTTTCTCTCTTGCTTGAAAAGTGTTTTTATATATAGTCTGCAAGTTGTAATGAAAATGGTAGACTGTAATTAATAAACAAATGAACAAACAAACAAAGATTGTTGCAGTGGCAGCGAGATTTCTCCGTTGTCATTCTATACAGAAAGACGAAGTTTGGGCTGTATACCAATTGTAATAATCTCTATAACTGCTTTGGAGTAGATGAATTGGAGATACTTGTTTTGTTAGGGGCAAACAAAATGTTTCTAGGGTAGACACTGTTAATTTGGAGCTAGACTTTCATTCAAATTACAACTCATTTATTCTACTACTCGCTGTCTAAAACACAACGCGTTGGTGCTCTTGGAAAGCCCACAATTAAAATAATATATACTATTCCCACTTAAGTCTGTAAATAGAAATAAAATAGCAAAGATGACCTAGGATTAATACGTAACAGAACAATTAGATGAAAAAGTAATGAAATATAATTGGTCATTCTATTGCTATATTTCTATTCTATTTACGTTCATCCACAAACCTATCTAACGTGTATACATGCATAGGAGTACGTAATCTACTTTCAAAAAGTTTCCCATAAAGCAAAAGCCAATATCAACACAATGCCATTGCAGCTTTTGACTACTTTATAACTCCTACCTAATGGCTTATACAATAAAACTATGAAGCAACCCACTTAAGCCATATCAGTGTGTGTATTTTATCTTAAGTAAAAGGTTGGAGGTGATGCTGCATGCCTTCCGGATGCATACCTTTGCATTCGATTAAACTTTAAGTTTATTCTCTTTTATTGCGAAACTAATCCTCTTTAAAATTAGTTTACAAACTTGTTTCTTCTTTTTAAAAAAGTTGACTATTTTTTCTTAGGTTATATCCTGTATTGTAAGAAAATGACTTCCTTTTCCATTTTGTGGTTAGCGGGCCTGTGTTTCATATGATGCAGTATAATTTAAGCGTACTAGTATTAACTATCGGTTGTGCTAATAATTAGGACTTACGCATACACAGTCAGGATATCCATGAACAAATAATATAGGTAAACTAGTAAAAGCACACCTTGTAGGTACGCATGGCGGTCAAATGGTAGGCAATCCGATCTTATAAAACCGCTTTAGCTTTTAAATTATCGTCACGAATGCTGAGTGCCTAGTATCTAGATCCGCCACAGTAGATTAGAGCTGGAAAAACATCATGGGAATGGCACATAGAAAATCACATTTTCACAATAAATTTTTCCGACATTTTAGCAGAGTTCTTTATAAATAGTTCGCCGAGAACAACGTTTTTGTATTGCATATGCTATATAGTTTCTAGAGGAGATGCCGATACTAACATTTTCAATCTATTTGCATCGATTTTTTTTTCAAATTTTAATGAAATCCCTTTTTAACTTTCACTTACAAAGAGAAAGATAATGTTTTCGTGAAAATTTTCGACCTCGAGGTTTTAACTGATTCTAATATTACGATGATAGCGGAATCCAAAAAAGTGGTTTTTGGAATTTCTTCCGTCGGATCGTCGTAAATGACTTCACCGATTTTCTTCAAACTTCGTATCCAGTGTTTTTTTAGTCATAATTCTAAGCCATTTTTGTTTGCTTCTAGCCATGTTGTTACTGGTTCCTGCCATATAAAAATTATACATCACCTCAATTTTCTCGAAAACGGCTCTAACGATTATGATTAAACTTCATAAATACTATAAGCATATTAGTTTCAACTAAACTGCAAAGCCAGTTTTTTTATGAAATCCATCCATTTTGGGAAATCCATATAAAGGATTTTTGCATATAGGCCACATAAAGAAAATTGTCAATTTCTCTTAAACTATTTGGCCAAATTGAATAAAATTTAATTTGTATACTTATATTACTGTTTGCAACAGTTCCACGTAATTAGTTTTGGTCCAACTATCCCTAAACGAAATTTTAAGTTTGGGCCAATAACGGAAAATCATAATTATTTAAATAAACACAGATTCCTTCCATTTCGACATTATTTATATCATTTTAGCTTTAATAATCGAAATGTCTATTTACTTATTTTGTATTTTGGCCAAATTATGAATATTGCAAAATTTTCTCATGCTTGGGATATGATCTAATGCCCAACTCGGCGCGAAAGAGAAAGTTGCGTACGACCGAGTCGTGCACCCACCACTCGTTTTTTTATTGAAAACGTTCCTTAAAAGCGGACGTGCCAAATGAACGGACTGACAGAAAGACATGGTAAAAACACTCAGCTAGCGATTCTGATTTGATCCATATACCTAAAGTGATATATATTCGAATATCCTAATTGAAAACGGTATAAAAACGGTGACATCTACTACGGTCCATTTTATGATGAGCAGAAACAGTTACAAATCTTATGAAGACATACGCCTACGCATTTGAACAATCCGAACCAAGGTTTAAATCGTTAATAAAGACCTTACTTGTACTCATACTCCAACGGAGAAATTGGTGACATTGCTAGAGAATGTTTCAACGAGATCCTGGACAAAGCTTATGAGCGACTACCCAAGTACGATTTTAAACTCGTCTTGGTAGATATTAAAGAAATGTTGGAAGAGACATCTTCAGCAATCTTGTCACAGAAAACAGCCTACGTTCCTGGGAAGGGACTTGGGCTAGTTGAAATCGCTTCGGAATGAAATGCCGCCATAGCCAGCATACGAGTTTCTTCCCTATATACCCATTAACGGACATGGTGGTCTCCAAATCACATTGCGATAGTCAAGAGACACTCATTCAATATTTCGGACGTCTGAATTTTCTGAGGGGATAACATCTACTCAAAACACTACTTTTTACAGCCAAAGCAAGAATGTGAATTACACTAAAAACCAGCAACTGCTAAATACCATGAAACAAATTAATGTCGAATGACAGGATTTCGTCACGGCATTTGAAAATGCGTACCTCCCGAATAACAAGTAAAAAGCCGTTGGTTTGATGAAGAATGTCGACAAATGGAAGAATATCCGTTTTTCAAAAAGAAGAAAATTCCTGATGGAAGATATTGATGGGCTCTATTCCAAGAATGATGTTCGTAAGTTTTACCAAAGTGTAAAACGTGAAAGCCAGAGATAAAAGTCCTCGATAGAATCCTATCGAGAATAACAAGATAAGAACTGGGTTGAGACACAGTCGATGCTGAAAATGTTGAAGAACTACTTATGCAGACTGTTAAACGGTCACGCCGAAAAATCACATGTTACCAGCCAGAACGAACCATTCAATATTGGGAATGAAAGCGTAAACTACCAGCCATATGAACTATATGGTGTGAGGAAAGCATTTATTAAACGTAAACTTACCGAGGTAGCTAAAAATTATAACCCTCCAACCTCTGGCTCAAAGCCGGTGAACTCCGTTATCAAAATTTGGTGGGATGAAAGTATGCCTGAAGATTGGCATCTCATTATCATTTTCGGTCAAAAGAGCAGACCCTCTGAACTCTGCCGACTAAATTTAATGAAGTATGTGAACGCCTGAAATCATTTATTAATTACCTTCATCAGTTTGGTTAGGGCCAGTAAAGTCGGCACTTGATTAAATCCTCAAAATGCACCAGATTCTGAAATAATCAAAGAAGTCCAAATTAATATTCCTGACAGAGCCATGTCTTATTTTGGTATACCGCCCAAACTCGTCCGTCTGTACAAGATAACTCTCTGCTCCATCGGGTTCGAAATCGACCTCATTGAAACATTTGATACCAAGAAAGGATCTATCATAAATCTACATACTCCGGCGATTGGTCGGAGTCATCGGAGTTTCAAGTTGGCTTGTATTGTGAAGAATGCGGCAAAAATGGGTTTTACATTAAAACAATAAGATCAGGTATATGCCAGGACATAAATTTTACGATTAAGGCAAAACGTTGCCACTGACAAATACAGCTTTGAGGTATTAAGTTTACCTCAAACAACAGCTTCGCTATTAATTGTCACCAAATCATCTCATCAGAAATCGTCACAGTCCTGCTCTACAGCAAGACCTAACAAAATCTTTGGTGCCGTTTACATTGACGGGCTAGGGAGGCGAAAATTTAACCATGAACCTTAGAAGCTGTACGACGACAATGGGTCCGAAAGTCTGGATTGTGTGTTTAAGACCGCTAAGACATGTAGAACGATTGGACACCCGTACTGACGGACTGACCAGCAGGTCAGGCAGTGTAGAAGAAGAATAGCATGTGGGTTAAGGACCAAGATAATACGGAACTGTAGCGCCACTTATTTATGTAGGGTTATAAGATTAAAAAAAGGCGGTGGTTTGATCCTAACAAATGATTCAAGCATTACGACGTGACAAATATTTAAGTACACAAAGGCTCAAAACTAACTTATACTAGTGCCGACGGAATCAAATCATGACCGGATGAAGTCTAAGCAGTCATAACGAGGATGTAAGCTGAAAACATTAAGTAGATAGTTTAACATAATGCGACGATCAACTACAAAATATTCTGTATGCAAACTTGTGGCTATTGAAAGCGGCTTGGAACATAACAAAGGATTTGGATGTTATGATGTGGAAATTGTTGCGGTTACTTGGATTACCGATTGTAACATGAATCACCGCAAAACAAACTGTTATTATTTAAAGTTTTCTCTTAAATTCTGAATTGATGTTAACTGTATTCATATAATATTAAATTTTATTTTGCGTTTGAAAATTATTTATGAATTTTTATTAAATTATTATTTATTAAATTTATTATGAAAATTCACGTTCTGTGAGGAATGTGTTTCGTGCACTTTGCTCAACTTATGGTCAACATAATCGGCCTACTGAGCGTACTATTCGCAACTCCATCACCCATTTTGAGACCCAGCATTCATTATTGGATAATATTCGACCGAATAGACCACGTCCAGCACGCTGTAAAGAAAATATAGCGGCCGTAGCTGAGAGTGTACACGAAGACCGTAGAGAGTCGATTCGGCGCCGTTCGCAGCAACTCGGACTGACGTATGGAACGACTTGGCGCATTTTACGTCAAGATCTTAAATTGAAAGCGTACAAAATACAGCTTGTGCAACAACTGAAGCCGCTCGACCTTCCCAAGCGACATCGCTTCGCTCTATGGGCTCTTGAAAAGTTCCAAGAAGATCCGACGTTTTCGAGGCAAATTTTGTTTATCGATGAGGCCCATTTGTGGCTCAATGGGTATGTAAACAAACAAAATTGCCGCATTTGGGACGAAGAGCAACCTGAAGAGATTGAAAAACTGCCACTTCATCCAGAAAAAACAACGGTTTGGTGTGGTTTGTGGGCCGGTGGAATCATCGGTCCATATTTCTTTAAAAATTATGCCGGTGCGAACGTAACCGTCAATTGCGACCGTTATCGTGCCATGATAACCGACTATTTGATGCCTGAAATTGAAGGTCGTGATCTCGGCGACATTTGGTTTCAGCAAGACGGCGCCACTTTCCACACATCGCATCAATCAATGGACTTATTGAGAGAACATTTCGGTGAGCACATAATTTCACGTTTTGGGCCGGTCGATTGGCCACCAAGATCGTGTGATATCACACCGTTAGACTTTTTCCTGTGGGGATATGTAAAGTCAAAAGCTTATGCCGACAAACCCGCTTCGATTCAGGCCTTGGAGGAAAACATCACGCGTGTCATTCGCCAGTTACCAGTCGAAATGCTCGAACGAGTGATCGAAAATTGGACTCAACGGATGGACCATCTGCGACGTAGCAACGGCCAACATTTGATAGACATAATCTTCAAAAAATAAATGCCAAAGAATGTTCTTTCAAATGATAATAAACATTCTCCATTAAATTTGAATTTTCTGTGTTTTTTTCTTTAAAAAAGTAGGGAACCTCGAAATGGATCACCCTTTACAATACAGAATACAATATTGTTATGAACTTTTTAAGGGTCGGATTGGATTGCGTTTTAAACGGCTTGAAGCCTTCTCATATGACTTAAATTGGTATATGTCTTCAATTATAACATCAAACCCGTCTCATATTGACACATATAATCACACGACTGTCATTTTAAAAGAAAACAAACCTAAACTCTTATGGATGAACTTAGCTTTAAGTGAAAATAATATTCCACACCCTGTCAAAGGCAATAGCAGTTCTCTATGTCCTCACGTAGTAGCTTTCTCGCATAAGCCCCTGCACAAAGTTGTTAAGCCATATCCTAGCCGAAATTTTGGTTTCCTCATTCGAAAGTTTGTATCTACTTTGCTCAGGAAGGACGAATGACTTACATTCCAAGTATTTAGGTACACGTTGCTACTCTGGCTAACAGAATATGGTCGAATATTTATCCGATGAGTATCAACAAAAAGCAAAGAATCATCGATGCATTCAAAAGTTAATGAAATCGGTCTGGTGCCTGTATTTTACCCAAGTAGACCCCTGCGGATCGTACCTATATATACCACCAAGTTATTCAAGGGAACACCGTGCTGTATCACAAGCCT
This sequence comes from Rhingia rostrata, assembly GCA_949824845.1. Classification (NCBI taxonomy): domain Eukaryota; kingdom Metazoa; phylum Arthropoda; class Insecta; order Diptera; family Syrphidae; genus Rhingia; species Rhingia rostrata. The sequence goes on from OX463757.1 coordinate 62,399,239, forward strand.
CCCAGGAATGAAAATGTTCGCAATTATGTGGCAGGGCATGAAAGGATGTTTGGCCTTCCAACTGCAGCTGACATGTTGGCAAGATGCGGTTACTTAGCCATACTTACAGTGTTTCAGCTATTAGTCGCATACCACATACTACATGTATACTCTTGGCATGAGTGCTATGACAGTGAAGGGTTAAAACATTACTCTTCTAAATGAGAGCGTTAGTGTAGACTTGGGGAAATTCGCCTATCTTTGGTTACATATACATCGTAGTGAAGTTTTGTTACCAGTTAATTTGTGCCGGTACCGAGTAATGCACTTTATAGAGGCATTGGTTTATACACCCTTCTGTAGATGATGGCAAATGGTTGTTTATGGGCTTTCTCCGGTTCGATGGTTTTCAGTAAATTGATTGGATTCTGATATTTGTTCGGGACTAACCTTGTTAAAATGATTGATATTATTTCAAGAAGAATTTGTGCCTTAGCGAGAGGACATTTTAGATGTCACTAAAATTTGGTAAGTATTGTATTGGTTGTAGTGTCTATTTTCTCTATTAAAGATAGTCTCCTTTAATGCATTTGGGCAGTAATATAAGACAGGCGAGAAAAATGAACAAAACAAACGCGCGGTCGATGATGTAGAGAGGTGCCAATCCAGGAATAGATAACGTTCTTAAGTTGCAACAAAGCTTACTACGTCAAAAACAAGAAGGAACTATTTCAGCAGACTCTTAAACGGCGATGATGATCAACACTCTCAGTCAAAGCAAGTCATTCACTATTGTGGGCTACAGAGCAAATTACGAGCAAGAAATGAGGAAATTAAAATCTAAGCTTAAGCTGAACTGTGCATGTGCTGCTAGAAAGAAGGCCTTGCTGCGCTCTATAAAACTGGGAGAGATAATCTGATAAGAATAAAAACCAACTGCTAAATTTTGTCGGATGAAAAAATGGAAGATTTCCGATTCACAAAAGAGAATCATGTGTTGACCTACCTGCTTCGCTTTTATTCCGTCATTCATATACAGTATGTGGCCATTGAATTATGGCCGATGAAAAATATAAAAATAAAAGCAAAATTCTTAGGGATATTTTGATACTAACGACTTCGAAATTCAGTATCCAGTATTTTGGATGTCCTAACATTCCGAGGAGCTAACATATACTAGGACCACTACCTTGTTGCAGCCAAGCTAAGAATGCGGATATCCAATACGCCAAAACAATCCAGAAATACTGTGAAAAATGTAATGTCGAAAGACTGCAATCCCAAGAGACGCTAAGGCTTTTGCGCGACCTTAACTTCTCGATTGCCACCATACCACCAGCATCGAATGTCGAAGAACAATGGCAACGATGTCAACAAGACATTAGATAAGCCGAAACTGATGTGCTCGCAGCCAAGAACGAGGCCTACAAGGCTAAGCTGCAGGTGAAGATGAGAGCTGCTATTGAGCTCTTTAGGCAGAGAAGAAGGGAAGAACACCGGCGACAAGCTTAGTGGCGCGATGGATAGTGAGATGATGATTTGCAGGTGGCCATGGCTCAGAGGAATGAGTAGTTGACTGCTAAGCCAAGCGCTGCGGGTTCAAGCCCCAGCTTCGGCAGCATTTGTTTTCTACGAAAATTGCCAGCTTATCTGAGGCCACCTGTGCGATAATATGAGACAATATAAATCTATGTCTCCTCCTCTGTGCCACGTAGGTTTATGTTATATGTCTTTCCTTCTATGTATCTATCCGTCTCTCTCTGTTGTATAATTGTCTTGATCTGTCCCAGCCGATGGCCTCAGTCGCCAGTGCTGTTATGTGTCTGTAGTTCGTTGCATTCATGTGCGAAGTACTGTGATGTCAATGTCAATGTCAGTGAGATGAACTGCCGCACAGAAGGTCTGGGTTCGATTCCCAGCCGTAGCAACAACTAAATTATTTTTCACTGGCCCTCCTCTCGTGGTGATCTGACAAGTCATCCGAGTAGTATCAATTTTCAAAAAAAGCTTTTCTCAAATTCGCCGTTCGGAGATGGCATTAAACAGGAGGTCCCACCATCATGCAAGAAGTACACACGCACACATGAATGGTTGTGAGAAAGCTCTTCCCTGGGTACTAACGAGCCTGTTGCGCCAAAAATTAGTTTTTTTTTTAAAAAGGCTGCCCGAAATGAAGGCCTTCCTTGGTTAATAACATGCACCAACTCATAAGCCAAATCTGGTCGGAAGAAAGTATGACTGAAGAATGGAACCTGAGCATCGTTTGCCCGATCCACATAAAAGGAGACCCTCTGAACTGCGCCAACTACAGAGGCATAAGTTTCCTCAACATCGCCTACAAGATCCTATCTGCCGTAATATTTGAATGCCTGAAACTGTTTCCCAACAACCTGATCGGTCCGTATCAGTGTGGTTTTAGGCCAGGAAAGTCCACAACCGATCAAATTTTCACACTTCGGCAGATCCTGGAAAAAACCCAAGAAGTATAAATCGATACCCATCACCTATTCATCGATTTCAAAGCCGCATACGACAGCATTTATAGAGACTAACTATACAGAGCCATGTCTAGGTTTGGTATACAAATACAGCCCAAACTCGTCCGTTTGTGTAGGATGATGATGGAGAATTCTTGCTGTTCCATCAGGGTCGGAAATGACCTCACCGAGACAATTGATACCAAAAAAGGATTTAGGCAAGGCAATGCGCTGTCATGTGACTTCGTCAATTTGATTCTCATGAGGATTGTGCAAGACTCACGAGCCAACACCAGAGGCACAAATTTCCAAAAATCGGTGCAACTGCTAGCATACGCCGACGTTGTTGTCATAGCCGAGTTTCCTAGTATAGAGAAGGAAGCGGCGAAAATGGCTTTAGCAGTAAATGAGGACAGACAAAGTATATGCTGTCAATACGGAAGGATACACAACACCGTCGAACTGGACAGAACGTCACCTTCGACAGATATAACTTTGAAGTAGTACGGTACTTTGTCTATCTCGGCTCCGCTATTAACTCTGACAACTACATCGGGTCAGAAATTGATCGGAGAATTACTCTTGCCAGCAGCTGTTTTTTCGGGCTAGCAAGGCATTTTAGTAGTAATTTAGGGTTTGCCAACCCTGCTTCTATTATGTCAAAGGTTTAAACATCATTCAATTTTGATCGAAAAATTAGATGAATCGGCAAAACTGTCTGCAATTTTTATTATTGGTGTACGATGTCGGGAGTTTTGCCAAGTAGTCAAGATGTTGATAGCTATCCCGCTAGATGATACGATAAATGATTAATTTACAGGAATATATTTTAAATACCGTGTTTTTCTTTCATCGGAAAATTTAATTACATTTGAGAATATCAAAATCGAAATCGCGCATGTTGTTGAGAGATGCAAGTGCGGGATAGTGTTTAATTATGTTGGTATATCAGTATCCCTATATTCTTCATAATTGAATTTCGATTAAAGTTTCACGTAAAAATAAAAAAAAATTCACGTGACTACAGTTACGAATCAAAATTCGACAACATTCGAAGCTCGATATATTAATTGAGCTTTTTTTTTTGGCTTCGCGAATAGTTTGTATATTGAGTAGTTTTTGCACTGATAAATATATAACTCGCAATAAATGATTTCGCCTCTGATACTTGAGTTGAAATCTGTCTACAGATAGACCAAATATTATTAAAAAGAACGAACAAATAGCATTTTTATTTATTTTTATTTGATTGCAAATTGTGCTACGATGCAAAAAAATATCGGTTTAGCTATGGCCAGTGTTAATGAATGCTTGAATTTCATTTTTTGCTGTCAAAAGTTTGCTATACTTTACAAGTCAATAGATACCTTTATAACCAATCCGCAACCGACTTGTCAGACCCTATTGACATTGGTATTACAATCAATAGCGCCCGATACGGAGTTAAATCCATTATTTTTGCATGAAATTAAAGCTTAGAATGATAGAATTAACGTTAAATATGCACCGTTTTGATCGATAACTTCGTTTCAATTTGAGAGTAGTAACAATAAGCCTATACCATAGAATCTCTCGTTTCTATTGTCAAGCAAGTGCAGCCGTTTTTTAGCAGTAAAATCGTTCGCCATTGAGAGAAACAGATTGTAATCACTTGATTCGAGTCCCGGACTATAAGATTTATGGTTAAGGTTCTGGGATATTATAATTCATATGTGGTATCTTTTTGAATCATACTTTATTTAAATGCTTCCAAACTAACTTCTATGCATGATTTTTTTCTTATCAAATCTTACAAGTGCTTACATGACAATCAGATCTGCAAACTTCTGGTTTGGTTTCGTTTAATTGAACACCAACATCTGCAAACGCATCGCGGAAGAAACCTACGTGCAGAAATACCCTACAAATAAAAACGTAATTCCCATCTAAATGGAAAAAGGATAAGAGTATTGCACATGTGATATCCAAAAGAAATCAATGAAACCCTAGGCACACAACGTCTTCAAGTTTTTTTAGTACCAATTCGTAGTCACGTATTGTCAATAAAAAAATTATCCTCCTTCAACCAGCCGGAGTTTGTTTGTATGTTTTTCTTAACCTTTTTCACTTTAAAAGTTTTGGCGATTATAATGATTTCTTTCCATCATTCTCGAACATAGGGATAGACATGAAATTATTAAAATACTGCAATGGGCAGTATTTATCGATCCTGGTTTCGATTAAACATGAATCTTTGGCAGAATTTGTGTACCTGTTATACAACATGCATCACAAGGACTTGTCTCTTCCTAAAATAAGCAGTTATGTGATTTTGTGGTTCACACACATGCCTAAAAAATATTCATGCCAAGAGGTTCAGGAAATAAATAAAAACTTTTTCAACCCCTACCAGGATTTGTATTCGTTTCCCTAAAGCGGTATCATTTTAGTTTTTATTTGGTAAATCCTGATGTATCGCAAAGTGAGTAAAACTCAAAAGCAATCGAACAGACAATCAAAGCGTCTATCACGTTATTGAGCACTACAAATAGATACCCCGTCTATTGCTGTTACTTATGTATGCTCTGTTGCTATTGAAAGAGTATGTTGGATGTGATTCTTTAAAAGCCTTACAGAATCAGTTAACAGATTTTTTTCATTGCTATGAGAAGGTATGTTCAAAGGTCAAAGTATGAGGTGATAAAAAATTGCGCATTATTAGTTTACATTTGAATTTTTGACTCCATCAACTGTAGACCTACTAAGCATAATATCCCGAGAACCGGAAGCTGTTGTACTGAATATTTCCAAAGTATTCGATATATTTAAGCATACTCTGATAGCGGCCAATCCAAATATGATCCCTATTAGAGCTATTGTAGCCGACCAGTACGGATTTGTTCTATAAACGAAGACATTCCCAATTTTTTCTGTTTTATCAACGATCTTAACTAAATTGTCAGCTAATAACGAAAAATCACAATTTTCTGAATGTATGTATGCTTAAATAATTTCCTTTAATATCAGCGTTGGGAGAACTTATAACCATAATTTATATTATAGCGGGCAAGGAGAAACTTCGTACACTCCAGTCGTGCACCACAACTCGATTTTATGGCGCTCATAGTGGTAGATTAGAATTTTTAAGTAATGTGATGAAATACAAACATATGTTAAATGACCTTGCTGTATTTGCCTCCAGTACAGGTGTCGATATTTTCTAACTCCGACCATTATCACTTCCATATTAAGAAAAGTGTGTTACTTGGTAATGCCTTGCCATTTGACCAAAAAGAAGTGGGCGTGGAATCAGGAGGATTTTCAAAATATTGACACTTGTTCTGTAGGCACGGGCAAGGATTCTGTATACAAAATTTCAATTTCCTATCACAATTTTCGAGACGTAAAAGTCGGTGACGTACATACGGACAGACGTCAAGAAGAAGCGTCAGACAGACATAGCTTCTTCAACTCAGCTAGCGATTCTGAGTCGATCCATATTAGAGCTCTCGATTTCAAGCGTGTTTCTAATAACACGTGTGTTATAATAACGTTGTTCTGATAACGTGTACACGTGTGGGTCTCAAATACACGTGCTGATAAAAAAAACACGTGTAATTAGAAAGACTCTTGAAATCGAGAGCTTCTTTCTTTTAGTTTATTGGGCTACCATGTATATTTCTTTTGAAGCCGACACACCCTGCAAGGCCAACAACAAAAATATTAAAAATAAACCTGTTATGATTCTTTGTTCCCTATGCCTACATTACTAACCTTAGTAATTCACGTAATTTGACGACCGTTAGTCTGTTGATTATAATGATAATAGTTTCTGGCGTTAGTTTTCACCAGTATTGAACAGCAAGTCGACAATAATTGATAATTATAAGACTTTATTGCTTCTATTTTTTTGTGTTAATAAATGAAGCCGAAAAGTTGGGTATGGCAACATGCACACCGAGAGGGCGAAATTGCCTTTTGTGACTTATGCAGTGAAGATAGGAATAACACTTTTTCCTGTCCCGGTGGTATAACTGGATCATTGGGAGGGCACTTACAAGGCATTCATGGAATTCAACCAAAATTAAATCCTGAAAATCCTACTTGTTCTGTGGGTGGCCGCGGTGTAGTGGTAATGTGTTCGTCTGTTGAGTGGAAGGTTGCGCGTTCAATCCCAACCAAAATCCATTTCACTTTTATTTAAAAGAAATAAAAAGAGCGGTGTAATACCTAAAAGTATGCACACACCATCTTGAATTTCTTCAAATTTAACGAACACAAGAAAAAGTGACTCCCCGAAGCTAGTTCGGACACCACCCATGGATTTTAAGTCTCCACTACATCCAAAATCTTTCCTATCCTCTCTTTCTTCCCCTTCTCAAACGCTCGTACTATGGTTACATATAAAAGGGTATTCATAACCCCTTGAGTACGTGTAAATTATAAAAAAAAATCAAGTAAGTACTATGTAAATACAAAACATATTCATATAACAAGTCTCAGAGACATGACTTCTTATACCCTACACCACTAGAGAATGGTTTGAAGAGAATATTTATTTTGTATACACGCATAAATGTTATAAAACCATATTCATAATTACGTAAAGTATAATTTCATAATTTTAATTTTTAGCATGATCACTGATGAAGACGGTCTCTTATCTTGACCTTCTTCATCCAAGAGACGAAGAATCCATAAGAGTAAAACCCAAGGAACTCCCAATGGCAGACAGTGTCTGCCAGACAGGATGGAAGAAATTCATCAGGCAAAGGCCAAAAACCAATTGCCTATCTCTTTTTGTGTCAGTAAGGGCTTTCTCAAATTCATGGAAGTTGTCATGCCAAATTATACTCCTTTGAAAAAAAGAGGCGATTAAGAAGCGGCTTCAATCGTTAAGGCAAGACCTGCAAGATATTATTCAGGATAAGATTGGTGGTGCTTGCTTTGAAGTATCATGTACGTCTGACTCCTGGACATCGTCTGCGCAAGCATCTTATATGACGGCTCATTTTATTGGCGGTGCTTCCTTTGAAGTATCATGTACGTCTGACTCCTGGACATCGTCTGCGCAAGCATCTTATATGACGGCTCATTTTATTGATGATGATTGGATACCACATTCTTTTACACTTGAGACAAGTGAAATAGATATAATAGACAGTGCGGAAAATCTTACGAATAAGATGGAAGATATCCTTGAAGACTGGAACCTAAATGAAAAGGTTATGGCAGTAGTCACTGGCAACGCTGCTAATATGTTAAAGGCTGTCGAATCAATGACAAAGATAGGGGAGAATTCGAATTTGACGTGTGCCGTTCACAGTCTTCAACTGGCAGTAAAGGCATAAACCTCTTCAGATGACATTCAAAAAATTATAGAGAAAGCAAGCAAGGTTGTGGGTCATTTCAAGCATTCAAATATTGCAAAGTGTGCTCTGGGGGAGATGCAGAAGCATTTGGGCAATCACTTTCACAATCATGCAACACTCGTTGGAATTATATTTTTTTAAAGCTCCAACGCCTGGTGCAAAACCGCACTCCAGTGATGCATGTGCTAACAGATCGCTCAGTAACTTCCTCAACAGTTGCAGCTAAGTTGGAGGTTTTATAGGAATAATGGACGTCTATGGAGGAACTGGCAAAAATTCTTCGACCGATTCAAGCTCTAACGAAATTTTTTAGCATCGAAAAGTCATCCTCATCCATGGTTCGACCTCTTACTTAAACAATTTTGAACCAACATATGCTATAATATGAAAATGATTCAAATATGATAAAATTATTTAAAATCAATTTTTCTCATTATTTACGGAAAAGGTTCAATCTACAGTGGAGTGGTACGCTAGATGTTTCTGCAAGGCAAGTTGCGTCTTTGCTTGACCCGCGCTATAAGGATCTAGAGCATGAGCATTTCGATGAAAAAGTTTCCATTAGAGACAAACTAAGAGAGCTGCTTCTAGAAGAGAACACTTCAGAAACGGGAATAACTGATACTGAAGCTACACCAAATTTCAGAACCGATTTAGAGTTTTTGTACAACACACCTGGCACTAAATAAAAAACAATTCAAAATCAGCTGGAAGCTCATTTTGCTGAACTTCAATTTAAGTTTGACCTAGATCCGTTTGAGTGGTGGAAATATAGCAGCATAAATTTCCCGATATCGCAAAGTTAGCGAGATATTTGTCTATACCAGCTACATTTTTAAGTACAGAGCGTTGCTTTTCAACAGCTGGGAATATCGTTTCTTTAGAAAGGGCGTCGCTGTTACCTGAAAATGTAGACTTGTTAGTGTTTCTTTATCAAAATCGAAAATATTTGCAAACCTAACCACTATTGTAATCATACAATTTTCATTTTTTGTTTTAAATTGTTGACGTCCGTTACTTATTGAAGAGTTATAATTCATCTGTAATAAATACGTTTTTTTTGTACTATACATGAATTTCTTTTTGCCGATGTATAACTTGTAACCGACAAAAAAGAGTTGAAAATCCCACAAAGAATACATACTCTTGACCTACACCTAAAACGTATATAATTTCAGTGGCGCAAAAATAACCTTCCGATGTTTTTTTGGCTGTAATTTACAAAAAAAAATGAAAAACTTTGATTCTTCTTGTGGATTATTTTTATTTGGTCTTTTAATTTTTTTACATCAAGTCGAGAATATGATGTCATGTAAATGGCCGCCGCCACAGTTGATTGTCATTTGAGCCCTTTTTATGGCATTTTCCATCACTTTGGCCAAAACTTCCGGCGATAGATCCTCACATTCTTGACGGATATTGTCTTTAAGAGCTGCAAGAGTCTGAGGCTTGTTGACATAAGCCCGCGACTTCAAAAAGCCCCACAAAAAGAGGTCTGGAGCGGTCAAATCAGGCGATCTTGCTGGCCAGTGCAAATCGCCAAAACGGGAGATTAGGCGCCCGGAAAATGCATCCTTCAGCATATCGGTTGTGGCACGTGCAGTGTGTGCTATTGCACCGTCCTGTTGGAACCACATGTTTTCCAATCCCAATTCATCAAGTTGCGGCAAAAAGAACTCGTTGATCATTGCCACCATTCACAGTAACCGTTTGGCCCGCGACGTCTTCGAAGAAAAAAGGTCCGATGACTCCTCCAGCGAAAACAGCACTTTGAGCGGGTGTAATGGCTCTTCGTGGGTTACACGGGGATTTTCAGTGCCCCGGAAGCGTAGATTTAGCTTATTTACGTACCCGCTAAGATGGAAATGGGCCTCATCACTCATGATTATTTTTATGAAAAATCATCTTTCTCTTGGTGGTGATTAAGGATGGCTTGAGCGTATGTTAGACACGATTGGCGGTCAGCAGCTAACAGCTGATGCACCGTCTGGACTTTGTACGGAAACATCTTCAAATCCTGTACCAAAATTCGCTGTAAAGACCGTCGACTGATACCCATTTGCGTGGCACGTCGTCTGATCGATGTCGACGGCGCTTCCATGACATCTTCGGCTACAGCAGCAATATTCTTTGCAGAACGGCTACTCCGGGGTCTGCCACGCCTGGCAGCATCTCGTGTTGTGCCAGTTTCTTCGAGGCGAGCGGCTAAACGTCGCAGTGTTTCACCAGTAGGCGTTGGACGGCTAGGAAATCTGCGACGAAATTCACGTTGTGCCAAAGTCACCGACTGATTATTGTTCAAATAAATAGTCACCAATATTCCGCGTTCTGGAGCAGTGTAGCGTAACATTGTTTATTAACGTGTATTTCGCATGTGTTTACTACACAAATGTCAAAGCAGAACTGACATTAGGGGCCAATCGCAAAATTTATAGCATTTTCTGATATGAGGATTACTTTTGCGCCACCTTGTAAATGGACAAGTAGAAGTTATTCGAAAAAGGCAGTTTTTTTCAATCATATAAACTAAAATTTTATTTATTTTTAACATCTTGATTTGCAAGTATACACATGTATTTATAAATAGACGTATAAAAATATATATATTTGTGAAAAAGGAATAAACGTATTCATACACGAATAATTTAATTACACGTGTAACACGGGTTCACGTGTACCCGTGCAATAAGGGGCTATAGCCAAATATACTTTGAGGTGTAGCCAGCTAAATTATTTCTTTATGTTATAAACTATGTATGTTATGTATTATACCCCTATGCAATAGAGTATAAATATTTTCAGAGCAGATTTCTCTGACTTTTATTGTTCAATGAATCGATTAAGACCAAAGCTTGCATTTTAATCCTCAATTTATAACAATATCCATTTCCAAAATTTTAATAATTGAATTTCCTTGGAAATTTGTTTCGTTGCCCTAGACTATTGGTCAGCATTTCCTTTGCGCGTGCAGGCAAAACAATTAAATTTCGGTACGATCTTTTGCGATTCTTATAAATATATGTTACATGCCACATAATTTATTGTCAAATTATTGTAAATTTCAAACCTATTTAGTGCTCTTATATTGACATACAATTAATTCAGGTCTTACCGAAAAAAAAAACATGGGAATTTATTTGTAAACATAAATACTAAAAGCCATCACAGAATACGTAATTATCCGCACAAACTAAATAAATCTCAAAGCACTCTGAACTATCTATGTTATTTGTTAAATAAAAGCTTCGAAATTATTAAAATAAATGTGCGATGTTGCATTATCATAAATAATGAATTCTGTGTGGGAAAATACTAAAAAAATAAATAAATCATATGTGTTTTCTTTACACAAATATAGTATTTGCAAGGGTTGCAAAATGATTCTATATTGTTTTAGTTTGATCATATATTTGGGACCATCTGACTCACATTACACAATGCCTAATTTTAATTTAAAATACGAACGAAGATAATATACCTATAAATAAATGTTTCGAAAAGACAAATTTAAATTAACAAAATATCATGCATGGGCATTCTGCATAAATAGGTATGCATTGAACATTTTATATTTGAATTTCGAATCAATTTTTTACATCCAAAATAATTAGCAAAGTCTGATTTCAGAGAACCATGAAGTTTGGTGCTGAACTTTCTTTCCCATTACTTTCCTATCCAAAGACGAATTATAATAATAACGTGTTGTGTTCCATTGGGCAAAAAATGATTTATATTTTATCTCAGATCAATTTTGCAAATTTTTATTTTTCGGCAGACTTATCCCTCCTCGCACTAACACTAATACAAATTTCGTTTTCGTTTATTGTTCAAATTTCAGTTTCAACAATTATATCGCTTCATGGCAAGAGACATGTTCCTGTTGACATAAAATGTCTTTGGAAGTAATTCGAGTCCAAAAGAAGTCGTTTTTAATCTCAAGATAACGAACGCCTTGTGTGATGAACATATCCGCCATCCAGAAGACCAACTATCCAATCCCTCTGCCAGCCTAAAATAAGCTCTTTGGGTTCGGGGTGGTAAAGCTGTTAACAATGACCGTAGTCCTCGCCAGCTCTATCAAACATTGGCTGGGGGTGGAATAATGTACATTGATGGATCACACTTCGATTCGCAGCTCAAAAAATGAGACAATTCTGTTTATTTGACAGAGCCATAAATTTCGAAATACATACGTCTCATCGGAGATGATTATTTTCTTCGAATTCAATTGTTGCTGCTGGCGAATCGAGTTGGAAAGATTTCGGTCAACATTCTGACAAACTGCTGCAATGTTTTCTTTGGGTCTTAAACTGGTCCAAAATGTGAAAGTTTACTTTATCTTAACACTGTACGCCATGAAGATGCATCACGATGCATTACAATTACAACATTTCGGATATGGGTATGCAAATGCCAATATGTCGGTACTAATAACTGTTCATACTATATATTTTTATGACTTCTGCTCCTTTTTGGTCTACATCTTCGGGAGTATTAGCCTTCAACCATGGTAGTTTAAATCAGATTTTTATTGCTACTCGTCTCGAACATTATCTACCACAATTTCAATGGGTGTCTAGCAGTAGTACTATGTACTTTTGTGGTACTTCTGAAATAATTTATATCCCTTATACTTCACCATTCTGAACCTATGAAGTTAAGCTTAAACGATGGAAGTGATTGCCTGAGTCATAAACCCTAATACAAGAATAAAACTTTATATGGTTTGTTTGAAAAGTGGAAACACCACCGTTTTCTCAATCCACATAAAAGGAGACATCTGAACATCGATTCGCATTAGGAAGACTATGTATAATTCGCGATGCCACAATTATGCGAATTTATGCAAGTATGCGTTGTCATGTAACTTCCTTTACATCATTCTTCAGCGTATTGTGTGATATTCGCGAGCCAATACCAGACGCACACTTATTCATAAATCTGTGCGATTTCTAGCATGCTCCAACGATATGGACTTCATACGTCGGACCCGACGGGATGTCAATGCCGTAATTGGAATGAAGCAGCAAAAGTACGATAAATTCGACAGCTATAACTTTGAGATAGATCAACAATATGTACTTACTAAATAAATAAAATTAAGATCTCTCGTGATTAATGATTTCACCAGCTTGAGTGGGTTTTTCGGTACGAGTTTTGTCATTAAAGCAAACCCGTCCCTCTCGTATGTGGATAATTATCTTTGGCTGTCATGTAATGCTTTCACTTAAACTGTTTATTTTGAGTTGTTATTAAGTTGTATTAACATGTATCGATTATGGATCTCAGGCATGGCGCTTTAATGATGGATTTCTAGTGTGAAATCATTATTGTCTTATTCAAAGGCACACACACAAAATTGTCCAGCTCCGTTAAATTTCATGGCAAATGTCCATTTCAGCAGATAATCTTCACATAATATAATACAAAATAAAATGTTCTACATAAATCAAACACGCTCCCCAGATATTTAGAATAATATTAATACAATAACAAGGTTTGCAAAAAAACCTTTGTTTTTGTATTAGTAATTATTACTTAATCAATGTTCAATAGAGTTTAGTTAAAATATTTACGCAAAGTTTTTTTTGAATAATAATAACATGTATATGGTCAGCAATGAGATGACTGAAATAAATCTACAAACGATCACGATAAGGTAATTCTAACGGTCACCCAGAATGGCGTGAAAGAAAATTTAGCCAGACACTGACTGGTCATAACAACCTAAGAAAACACACAATGTAATTAAATCTTAAGAATAACCTCCTCACTTTCACTGTCACTTTTCAAGTGTATGTAATTTGAAGAACAGATTTACATGTTACTACTTTCAAGACATGCAGTAGGTTTCCAAAGCACCACTGATTTCTCTTTAAATTCTGGTGAAGAAGCAAATGGTATCACGATAGGACCACAAGGAGCTAATTGTGACGTGGTAAAAGGCACTCTACTCCACCGAGCCGTAAGCCTAACCTAATTTAACCTAGAATATCTAGAAATTGCGTAATCTTCTGCGAATAAGTACCTCCTTTTCTATGTTATCGTTAGACGTATTTTAGTTTTTGACCAAAAACTTAATGCACGTTTATTTTAAATATTTGCATAAACCAAGCTAAACAACATATGAGAAGGCTACAATCCACTGTGTGGATCGTTTTATACCCTATCCCAACCCATCCTTAAAATAAACATCCCTAAAATTTAAGCTTTAAGGGAGAGAAATATTGAAATTGACATTGTTCAGACAGTTTATCAAAATTTTGTATGATTCGACAATAAACAACGTTTTTATCTTGGATATGGTATAGCGTAAGGTATACAAATGGTTTATGTAGGAAAACGCCTCCAAAAAGTGGGCGTGGGCTTTAATGATGTATGGGCGAAAAATTTCTTTTATCAAAACCAACGATTGCATCAAAGGAATTTTCGAATATATTAAAATTTTTACAGAAAAACGTTTTTTTACTGAAAACGAATTAAAAAAGTTGGGCGTGGCAAAAAAAACTTTATGTGGACAAAATGTAGATATTCGGATTGACTACATATTATGTCGTTCAGTCTATTTTTTAAAATTCCCTAATGTTTGGCCAAAAATAACGTTTCTTTTTTTCAAAAGTGGGTTGATTTAGAAAAATTGTAGACTTGTTTTAACAGCACGCACAAGGATCACATGTACCAAATTTTACTATCCTAGCTCAACATTTAAGGCCCAAAAACCGGTTACCTACAGACGGGCGGAAGGACGGATTCATATACTTTGATGTATATCTAGCTAAATTGTTTCTATATGTTACAAACTATGTATCAAAACTAATATACCCCTATGGGTATACAAAAAACAAGAGGCTTGTTAGTACTCAGGGCCTAGCTCACAACCATTGTGCTACTGAACTTCTTGCACGATGGCCAGACCTCCTGTTTTGTGCCGACTCCGAGCGCGGAAGTTAAGATAAGCTATACTTGACAGTTAAAACTATTCGGATGATTTGTCAGATCATCACGAGAGGAGGGCCAGTGTAAAATTATTTTAGGTTTTGCTACGGGTGGGAATCGAACCTAAACCTTCTGCACCGCAGTTCATCGCACTAATCATCGCTCCACTGACTAAGTCCATCGCATAAACTCGAGAGCTTATTGCAAAAAAAAACTAGTCTTAAAAATTTTGTTACATGGGTCGTATATATCGCACCAAAGCATTTTCCTAACTACAATTATTTACTGATTATGTATTAAAGCGACAGGTTGATTTGACAGTGGAATAAATAAATAGGTGGAAGTAACCTGTTGTAGTCCTAAAATGGCCTTCAATTCTGGTTGAACTACTCTATTTTCATTTCTCAGTAAGGCCTTTATTAGTTTTGCAAATCTTACCCTATCTAGTGGGGGTATATTACTTTTGACGTTATGTTAGGAACATAGATAAATAATTTAGATAGATATATCGTAAAGTTTCCTGTACCGAATCAGAATCGCTAGCTGATGTCTGTCGTCCGTCCATCTATGTGTCAATGTAAAAAAAATTGTAAAATACGCTCACTACCACGGCAATTTTTTAAATAAACGATTTTTTTTTATCGAACGAAATTTCAGAAAAGTGTCTAAGCAAGATATTTAGAATGGCATTTGCTATTCCATTGTTTTTTATCCACGCCATCATTTTGGGTATTAAACGATTCGCAAAGCGGATTATACCCTTCGCATACCTATCCCATAGGGGTATATTATATCTGGTGCATAGTTCCAAAAATAGAGAAATAAAATATATACTTAAATATATGAATCGACTCAGAATCGCAAGTTGAGTCTATTAAGCCCGTCCGTACATCACTAGTTTTTAGGCCTAAAATGTTAATCTCGAATGATGTACTTTGTTACACGAACTCTTTGTTGATGCCAGATAAACAAAAGTGCAATTTTTAAATGACGCTTACTACCACGTCAAATTTTTAAATGAAAGTTGCTTTTGACCAAACCCTGAAGAACGCCCACTTTTTGGGGGCGGTTGGAGTAAAGAAAGGTTTTTGTACCATTTCAAAGGAATTCGAAAAATAATATTGTCCACTGTTTTGGGGCATTCGTTAATAGATTTTTTTATAGCATATGCCACAGCCTCAGACATATTGTTCCGTCTAAAAATGTTCAGCTACGATGGTGAAATATGGTTCATGGATTCAGTACAAAAATTTATTTTTTTTTATCCGTATAAGGTTATTTTTATAAATTTTTCAATCAATATATTTAGGAAACCTTTAGCCATGCACATTTTAAGGAGATGTTTATATGATGGATGGAATGGGATAGAGTGTCCAACGAATCACAGATCGGATTGTAGCCTTCTCATACGTTTTTATTCCAATTCTATCAAAAACTACAATTCAGGTCTTTCCAATAAATATATTCTCCAAGAGCAACACATAAAAGAGCTGACGTATGGTTCATTGCCTCGATACAAAACAGGATGTTTTCACTCCAATATTATACAATTTTCAGTTAACTATTCGTACCTAATTAAGACATGAGTGGTTCGCCCTATTCATTGTATGTATAGGCTGCTTGTTGCACCCCATAGGGTTGGTGAGTTTTTCATCGTAATTATTTTTTGCTGGTATGTGTGTTTGTTTGAAATATGTATGGAGTACATATTTTCGCAATTATGTGGGTAGGTGGCGTTTTAATATTTCACATTATACTTTGGAAAAAAAACAAGTTAATGTTGATTATGTTCATCCTACCATAACCAAAGGATATAGGTTTTAACTAAAATTATTCTCATAATATGTTACGTAATAGATGCAAGCCGCACTTGAAATGTGTTGTAATCGAGAGGTATTAAAAACGCAAAGTTGGTGCACGAGTGGTGTACTTACTTGCTCCTTGCGAGCTTGACTTTAAATTACTTTGCTACAGCTGGTTTTAATATATTTTTGTTGTTATTATACGCTGTATGGACAGAACTATTACTTTATATAAATTCGAAAAAAATCACTTGCAAACTATATGCAATTGATATTATAAGGGCTCCTAGTTCTATATTTTAATCGAATCAGTAAAATAAACGCCTTCGCTTGGCAGAAATAATGATTTTGCGTAAATGGTAAAAACTGAAAAATAGACATTTAAAAGTACTTAACTGCATTTAACTTTACATTATATTTCGCGAGAAATTGCTTATTTTCCATTTCGGCCTAAATACAAAATGCTGTTTATTTTTTTGGGGGGGAAATGGATATGCAACTTTCTTTCAAATTATTAAGTAATCACGTTAAAAAACGAGTGATGGGTACAGGACTGGGTTGAACGCAACTTTCTCTTTCACAGGTAGTTAGGCGTTAGATCAAATGATAAGCATGCGATAAATTGACGATAGTTCGGCCAAAATACACAATAATATTCATATTTCATTTTGATTATTGATGCTTTATTTAAATTTAAATTAAATTCTGGAATTTAAAAGAATCGGTGCATATGTGAATAATAATGATTTTCCACTATTGGCTACAACTGAAAATTCCTTTTAGGAATTATAGTATAGTTGTATACGAATAAAATTTCGCCCAATTTGACAGTTTAGTTTGTTATATTTATTTTCTCGAAAAAAAACTGGGTATGCAGTTTTGTTGTAATTGATATGTTTATATTGTATATAAAATTGTATCAAAGTCGTTAAAGACATTTTCGAGAAAATTGAGGGTATGTATAGTTTTTATATGGCAGGTACCGTTAATAACATGGCAAAAAGCAAACAAAAATGGTCCAGAATTATAACCAAAACAGCGCTGGATACGAAGTTTGAAGAACATCGGTGAAGCCGTTTAGGCTGGAGAGACCATTACTGACGGACGAACCGGCGAACCCGCGAACCGACTTGACGTACCGATGGAAGGAATTCCAAAAAAAAATGCTTTTATCGGTTCGGCTATCATCGTTATGTTAGAATCAATCAAAATATCGAGGTCGAAAGTTTTCACGAAAGTAATTGTTATATCTTTGTAAGAGAAAGATAAAAATGGCCAAGAATCATAACCAAAAAACCCTGGATACGAAGTTCGAAAAAAAAACGATCAAGTTATTCAACTATTTGTACCTTATTAAGACATGAGCGGTTGGCCCTAATCATTGTATGTATAGGCTGCTTGTTGCACCCCATAGGATTTGTGAGTTTTTCATGGTAATTATTTTCTACTTGTATGTGTTTTTGTTTAAAATATGAATGGAGTACATATTTGGAGAAAAACAAAGTTAAAAATGGCCAAGAACTATAACCAAAAAAACCTGGATACGAAGTTCGTAGAAAATCGCTCAAACTGTTCAGGCTGGAGGAAGCATTACGGACAGACGCGCACCGACGCACGGACGGAATACCAAAACTCACTTTTTGGGTCCCGCTATCATTGTAATGTATGAAATTAGAATTAATCAAATGTCAGGGAACATTATTAGGAAAACAATATGCCTTTCGAAGAATGACTGGAATACATGTACTTGTCCCTTATGCGATTGACTTTCATAAACATTGCTATAGCGGATTTTCATACCCTTTGTATTGAAGGTTTGATATACTGAATATTGATTTTTATAAAAATCTGTAAAGTCGTGCATGACGTAGGAAATATTGATTTGTAGTAAGTGGTCAAATCAATAAAACACGCTTAGAGAAATCAAGGCTGACCAGAATACGCATTTGCAGCTTGTATCATATATCGCTGTCAAATGACTGATACACTACTGCTTGGTGTATTGACTGATTGTCAAAAATCAGTCAAACTTTTTATACCCCATGCTTTGCCCTATGTATTTTATACCCTATGCCCCCTATTTGGGTATATCAGTTTTGATACCTAGTTTGTAACATAGAGAAATAATTGAGCAGTCCGTCTGTCTGTCTGTTTGTCACAGATTTGGTATTTGCGATCCTCTTACGTGCTGTTCAAACAAGAGAAAAACTGCCACGCCCACATTTGGAAGAGCGGTTGTTTTTGGTCAAACGATTGGAATATCGATATTCCGTCCTTACAAAGTTTTTTGCCGCAACCACTTTTTGGTGGTGTTTTTAGTAAAAAAGGTTTTTTTCGGTCATTGGTCATTGGTGATATTAATATAAACATTTCACCGTAGTCATTTTAACCCACGCTGACTTTTTGTGGGTGTTTTCTTACAAAAGATATTTGCATGCTGTACCCCATGGCAAAGCAAGGAAAAATTTTGTTTTTTGTAGAACCATCAAAGATTTTGATAAACTGGCTGAACTATATGTTGTGAATCTATATTCCATTCCCATAAAGCTCACATTTTGTGGATATCAATTTTTAGGATGGAATGGAGTAGGGAGTTAAACGATCCGCACAGCGGATTGTAGACTTATCGAATGCTTAGATATACATTTGAAAAGCGATAACTATAAAGTGTAAATTAAATTTCATTTTTAACTTACTCTTATAAATTTTCGACCTCGAAAAAAACAAAATGTTCTGTCTGTCAACCCTAAATGACTTGACTGATTTTCTTCAAACTTCGTATCCAGCGTTTTTTGGTCACAATTTAAGGCCACTTTTTGCTTTAAGTCATGTTATTACCGGTACGTGCCATATAAAAGTTATACAATGCCTCTTACGATTTAGGCCATAATATAAAGAAAATTTTTAATTTCTCGCAAAATATTTCGTCAAGCTTGCAACAATTCCACATAATTAGTTTTGGCCCAACTATCCCTAAAAGGAATTTTCAGTTTTGGCCAATAACGGAAAGTCAGAATTATTCACATAGACACCGATTCTTTCAAATTCTGGAATAAACGTTCGATTAGTCACATTTCGACATTATTTACATCATTTTTAGCATCAATAATCGAAATGTCTATATATTCTGTATTTTGGCCATATTATGAATATCGTCAAATTCTCTCATGCTTGGGATTTGATCTAATGCACAACTCGCTGTGAAAGGGAAAGCTGCGTACGACCCAGTCACGCACCCATCACTCGTTTAAATTGTATATGTTCTGGGCAAGGGTTCTTTTATTTTTAGTAATAATAAATGGAACAGTGAAATCGGTCTTTAAAGAAATCAAATTTATTTCTTTTCAATGTTTCATTTTAAAATCTTTCTCATTCTCAAATTGGCAGCTTTTTTCAAACTCTTAGTGCTTTTTCAATTATTTATATAATTTATATTGTATTATATAAATAAAGTTGTCCCGAAAAAACCCAAAATCAAATTATTTTGAAGAAAAAAGCTCGAATTTAAAAAAAAATATTTTATTGTATTTGATATTTTATATTTTTTGTATTTTATATATTTAAGGGAAACGCAAAGCAAATCATTAATAGAAGACAAATTATATTAGGATAAAAAAAACTAGTTACCGTAGCTTAATTGAAAACAAATACCCCAACCAAAACCAACACTTGCAAACAATTAAGTGTCAATCGAGAAACATATTCACGATGGAGAAAATCATTTGTGTAAGCGGCTTGCCTTGTCTTAAACTTATGAGTCAACTACAACCCACAGATAAGCATTTAGGTAGCCCTTAAGGCTTGAATGGGAGATTGTTAAAAACGATTAGAGTAACAAAGATACTAATTTTATTTTCCCTTAGTCGATATAGTTTGTTACACTGAGCCGTTATAGAGAAATTCGGATATTATCTACCAAAACCGTTGTATTGGAAGCACCGTTTGACACAAAAATAACAATTCCAATCCCAAATCAAATAGCATAGCATTGGCCATGCTGTTGAAATTGGGTATGTAAGTTGTTTATGTCTACAGTAAGAGTTTATTTATTTTAAAATTCCACCTAATGCCTTACCCACTTTCAGAAAAATATATCCGTTTTTAGACAAGTCCATAAGGAGTTTTGAAGTATCTTATCATGATATTTGTAACATGGGAAGACAACTACGCTTTTCAAATCCTTTAATACCCTATTCTATCCCATCCATTAATGAATACATATCTCGAAAATATGAGCGTGGCTAAGTATTTACTTTAAATGGAAGAAATATAGAAAGTAGAATATCTTTTTAAGACACTTTTTCAAAATTCCATACTGTTGACTAAAAACGACGTTTTTGGATTTTATAAATTAGTACACATGCCCTAAAGCCATAGACATGATTTAAAATTCTAAAGGGTGATCCATTTCGAGGTTCCCTACTTTTTTAAAGAAAAAAACACAGAAAATTCAAATTTAATGGAGAATGTTTATTATCATTTGAAAGAACATTCTTTGGCATTTATTTTTTGAAGATTATGTCTATCAAATGTTGGCCGTTGCTACGTCGCAGATGGTCCATCCTATGAGTCCAATTTTCGATCACTCGTTCGAGCATTTCGACTGGTAACTGGCGAATGACACGCGTGATGTTTTCCTCCAAGGCCTGAATCGAAGCGAATTCCGGCCGGTGATGCTGTTGCGAATAGTACGCTCAGTAGGCCGATTATGTTGACCATAAGTTGAGCGAAGTGCACGAAACACATTCCTCACAGAACGTGAATTTTCATAATAAAGTTGAACAATTTGTAAACGTTGTTCACGCGTAAGTCTTTCCATTATGAAATGCCAAACAATACTAAACAAAAATAACATGACAGCATGACACGACTCACATGTGATCTGTCAAAAAAGGCTATTGAAAAAAGTATCTCTACTTGGATCACCCGTTATGAGTTTGGTGTATTACCGATATTATAAACTAAAGCAACTAAATGCCATTATTTTGCCTTCTTTGGAATGTCTAGTTATAGAATCAGAGTAATAATATTTTTGTCCATAGTTTTACCTTCTAATGAACCAGACATTTCGTCCGCCCACGAAATTCAAATTGTGATGTATCCTGTTCTTTTCTGAATAAAATAGACTGTTGTCTTATTTTCTTTTATCCTTCGTCGTAATGTTCTTTCACTTGTTTAGTTATTTCGAGTTTTGTTCAGGTTCGCAAGTACAATAGAATCCTTTCACATGGGTTTTCTTTTCTCGATATCACTTATTTTCACATATTTTCTATTTGGCCGCATTTTTTACACTTCTACATTCATTAAACTATGAAATTTAATAACAAATCGTTTTTCGTTGGATCTTTAAGTCGATGTTAAGAAGTCGTATGCCTCTGTAGTTGGCGCAGTTCAGGGAGTCTCCTTTTTTGTGGATCGGGCAAACGATGCTGAGGTTCCATTCATCCAACCAAATTTGGTTTGAGTTTAGATATTGCTATCCTCACTTCAGTTAATTTGGGCTGTTTGTAGTTTTCGCTGTCGACGAATATTGAATAGTTCGTTCTGCCTTGTTCATCTCTGCAGGATTCTGTTGGAGCCTTGTATAATTGGTATAGATGGTTTACACTGTGGTAAAACTAGCGAACATCATTCTTATAGTGGCGCCTCTCTATATCCTCGATCGAGGGCTTTTCTAAACAAAAAAATGCACTAACAATGCACATAGCCCAAAAGCAGGTTGGTGGTGTGTCAATTGCATGTAATTCGTCATGAATCACTGAAGCTGCACAATTGTTCGATATGACATTTATATTTAAGACACAGAATTTCACATTAATGGGCAATTAATCAATCAACATATAAAGAAGTTACAAGAGTAGGTATTGTAAGAGTGAGCAGTGACTGAAACATGTCATCATACAAATATAATATAACAAATCTTGAAACTTTTGTAACTTTAAAACAAAAAACTAAATTAGGCTTGTTGGTTTCCAAACAATATAATTGAAGGCTCTTTTCGCTTTACAATACAAAAAGTAAAAGAATGTTAGTTTGTCTCTTATTTGACATGTCATCTACTTGGCATGATTACTTTTTCAGAATTCATCAAACCTTATAGCCACTTATAAAGCAAATAGGATTTCTAAACTATTAAAACATTAAATGATTCAAATTGTTTCACAAGATTCAATAGTCAAAAGTCAAATATAATACCAGAGATATACATTTTCTATTCAAGAACCAAACATTCCATTCAACAACTCAGGACCAGACACATTTGGAAATATTTAATTCATTTATCAGTCAAGCCGAAAGGTATATTTACATATCGAACCATTTCCATTGATTTTAACAATCCCAAACAATCCCGAATGATTTCTAAAGCCAAGTATAAAATCATGTCATCAATGGTGATTTGGAAATCCGCTCTGTCAAACTATTCGCTGTAGCATTGATAATTCTATTTGCGATTTGAAATTCGTAATTCATGATTGTAAGCAAATCGTACGAGTATTCGGTCCGGAATCAAACAATGAAGCATGTGATCTAAAAACAAAATTGTGAATACTATTGCATCAAATTTAGTAAATATTGAAGGTACACATAAATGGAATATGTGGGTATCGTTGACCTCATGATTTTAATTATTACTTGAGGCAGTGTTGTCATCAAAAGCTCTTCCCAATTTGGTTTTACATACATTAATGATGTCCGATTTGTTTGTTAGTGTATGCTTTACTAACATCTTAATTGAAAAAAGTATATACTATTACATTACATTACATTACATTCTTTTATTAAAACAGTACTTGTACTTTTTTAGGTAAAAAAAAATGTTTAGAAAACTTTCACAGTAAATCAAATTTGCTTGGAGGTAATTTCGAGTCATTCCATTTGAAATATTGAAAGTATTGATATTCAATCACCTTTCTGAACCATACTTCTACATTAGTTTCATTAGCCTGAGGCCAATACTTCATTTGACTCAGCAATTAAAGTTGCACGACCATCCGTTTTGTTAGCCCCTCTTCTTCTCGATGGCTTCGTTTACAAACAATATTGTATCATCGTCATTGTCGAAAAGCCGATGTATCCACAGAGACTGACAGTTTGGAGCGGATTGTGGAGAGGAGGCATCATTCGACATCATCATGATTTTTTTTTGAATATGAGACTGGGAAAAACTTTTAGGCCAACGCCTTTTTTTACTGAAACTGAAGATATGATTCTGGACGACTCCTGGTTCATGCATTATGACGCGCCATGCCAAACAGCCCATGCCACAAACGATCTTTTGCATAACAAACTTCCAATTCGTGTTATCAGCCGTCTTGGCGATATCAATTGGCCCAATTTTTGCGGACAGTTTCTTAAGTCATGGCCACTTTTAAACGGCGTTTAAAAAATCTGTTATTTGGAATTGTCTCATAGACGGGCTAATAGTACTCTATACCTATATAAGTCAGTCCGAAAAGTTAGTACGTTGTGTCTCAAAAGAGAGTTTATATTTGTTTAGCTTACTGCATGAACACAACGAATTCGACGGGCACAAGGGTATCAATCTATAGCCTAGCTCTAGGAAATTCAGTCGCTATGGAACGTTTCTCTGGAGCAGACCACGCCAAAAGTTTAACAAAATCCATGATTCGGACATTGTAGCGCTAGAAAATTCTGCAGTATTGAGGTTTTCGCCGCTTGATTTATTTCAATTCATATTTATTAATAGTAGACTTATGAGATACTAGGTACGCACCCAACTAACAATTTGGCTTCGAAAAAGTGCTATCGAAGATATTTCTCCCTTAGCAGTATTACCTGTATGTATCAAAGTAGAAAAAAACAGTTTGCGCACTTTTAGGAAACTATTTACTTTTATAAGAAATTCTTTAAATACCTTTAATAAGCCTAACAGAAAAAACGTTGTTTGCTTATAAACAGAAGCAAAACATAAAAATATTTACAAGCACTACCGAAAATATTTGCAAGACTTCCCGAAGTCTGTAGTCTGGAACGTAAAAGACCAGTAAGTACGAAATTCTTGAATCGTGTTGACTCATTCTCCGGCAGGTTCAAGATCTTTTCACCTTTTTTCCGATCTTTTCAACTTTTCCCAATATTTTCACCTTAGCTTTTTTAAGCCTTCATTCGTAAGCTCTATAAATGCTTTACTTCGGATTAACTTTTTGGGAAGTTCTACCAAAATAACTTAAGGTAAGGTACATGTACAATTGTACACACATCTCCCGAGGTTATACCATCATAACTTTGGCTGAACTTGTGAATTTTCCTGCACAATGTCTTAAACAGGCTTCTACCCAAACATTCTACTTCAGAAATGCTCAACCTCTGCGCACAAGTTCGTAAGCATCAGCTAGACAAAGCCATGAGAAAATTCAGTTTATTACATCATATAACATTTAACCAGTTTTTTTCATAAAAAATAAACTAATTAGTTGCTCAATAATCCTTCTTGAAATGTGAAGGCACGCGAAAAACTGAAATGACATTTTCTCTAATGAATCAATTAGAATTCTTTATAAGTAGTTGGCTAGTTAAATAAAATCGTTTCGGTTCAACACCTACTTTCCAAAGGATTGTTTTACATTCTAAAAGTGATAACACTTAGCTACAAGCTCTGAATTTTAAATAATATCCTATTACGGTTTCCCATTAGATTTGTTTAATTAACCACCCTCTAAGAAATTCATGCTTTGCAAATTCAAACGGCAAACCAATGTTATAATAAAATCCTCCTTTAATCCCTTCTCTATAAACCTAATCCTTTTCCGGAGCTAATCCCTACCAAACCACCTCTACATCCATAAATATACCGAAATGTCTACTAGAGCTATTGGCTACATTCATGCCAAAGACAATAGCCATCAGGATAAACGCAAGGTTAAATGAACCAACTTTTACCTAACTGTTCGGAATTTCAATTCTAATTAGCTATTGAAACCAGCTGACATGTGTCAATAGCCATTGGAAGAAACAAGGAACCAACGGGAGCAGAAAAATACTCTGAACAATTCAATGAGTCAGTGAAAACTTTATCGTTTCCTTTAGCCCGGACAAAAGGGTAACGCAAAGGCCGAGGAATGTCTGACATAGAAAAAGGAAAGAGTGCAAAAAAATATCGAAATAAAAGTAAAATCCAACTGCTGTGCCGACGACGAAAAAGTTTTCCGCAGCTCCATTCTTTCGGTTAGCCATAAATATGCTCATAGAGATTAAATCTTTCACGTAATGGAATTAATGCTGGAAGTTGGAATTGGTAATTAGTTCGTTTAAGAGGTAATCCCTCTATAAATAAAGAATCATATTTTTCCTCCGTCTCTTTTCTATGGACCTAATTAAGGGCACCTTATGCAGTTTCTCACATTATGTTTTGATTATTGCATTTTCTGCCTTACAAAGTTCGAAATGCTAATAAGTAACTTTTAAAAGTTCATACAAAACATCTGTTCGATACATAGAAAGTTTTGAGCCACATCCACATCCAGCATATCAAGATAGTGCTATCCTCGAAATATTAACTTCAAGAAAATGTTGACGGCATCCACATTTGGGAGATGATAATTAAAATTTGACGCACTAGGGCAGTTAATTTTCTTGCTTTAAACTTCAAGATTTACTTTTTATCTATGTATTGGTGTTAATTAAATTAAACTTTAACTTTACTATAAATGTCACCCTTAGGAAATAATCCAATACACCTTCGAATTAAAATCAAGCTAGTCGGTTCTACTTATCCTTTATTGCAGACTCTAAGAGATTATTTGTTTCCATTCGCTCTACATGTACTAGCCAACCTAAACTTCGAATGCTGAGTTGTATGATCAGTTCGTAAAGTACTGATGAACCTTCATCTCATCCCCATTTTGTCTATATGTTAACATTGTAAGGGTGATCCATTTCGAGGTTCCCTACTTTTTTAAAGAAAAAAACACAGAAAATTCAAATTTAATGGAGAATGTT
Source organism: Rhingia rostrata (assembly GCA_949824845.1). Classification (NCBI taxonomy): domain Eukaryota; kingdom Metazoa; phylum Arthropoda; class Insecta; order Diptera; family Syrphidae; genus Rhingia; species Rhingia rostrata. Next base: position 62,425,744 of record OX463757.1, read on the forward strand.
ATTATCATTTGAAAGAACATTCATTGGTATTTATTTTTTGAAGATTATGTCTATCAAATGTTGGCCGTTGCTACGTCGCAGATGGTCCATCCGTTGAGTCCGATTTTCGATCACTCGTTCGAGTCGACTGGTAACTGGCGAATGACACGCGTGATGTTTTCCTCCAAGGCCTGAGTCGAAGCGGGTTTGTCGGCATAAGCTTTTGACTTTACATATCGCCACAGGAAAAAGTCTAACGGTGTGATATCACACGATCTTGGTGGCCAATCGACCGGCCCAAAACGTGAAATTATGTGCTCACCGAAATGTTCTCTCAATAAGTCCATTGATTGATGCGATGTGTGGGAAGTGGCGCCGTCTTGCTGAAACCAAATGTCGCCGAGATCACGACCTTCAATTTCAGGCATCAAATAGTCGGTTATCATGGCACACGTTACGTTCGCACCGGCATAATTTTTAAAGAAATATGGACCGATGATTCCACCGGCCCACAAACCACACCAAACCGTTGTTTTTTCTGGATGAAGTGGCAGTTCTTCAATCTCTTCAGGTTGCTCTTCGTCCCAAATGCGGCAATTTTGTTTGTTTACATACCCATTCTCGAAAACGTCGGATCTTCTTGGAACTTTTCAAGAGCCCATAGAGCGAAGCGATGTCGCTTGGGAAGGTCGAGCGGCTTCAGTTGTTGCACAAGCTGTATTTTGTACTTTAAGATCTTGACGTAAAATGCGGCAAGTCGTTCCATACGTCAGTCCGAGTTGCTGCGAACGGCGCCGAATCGACTCTCTACGGTCTTCGTGTACACTCGCAGCTACGGCCGCTATATTTTCTTCATATTGTGCTGGGCGTGGTCTATTCGGTCGAATATTATCCAATAATGAATGCTGGGTCTCAAAATGGGTGATGGTCTTGCGAATAGTACGCTCAGTAGGCCGATTATGTTGACCATAAGTTGAGCGAAGTGCACGAAACACATTCCTCACAGAACGTGAATTTTCATAATAAAGTTGAACAATTTGTAAACGTTGTTCACGCGTAAGTCTTTCCATTATGAAATGCCAAACAATACTAAACAAAAATAACATGACAGCATGACACGATTCACACGTAATCTGTCAAAAAAGGCTATTGAAAAAAGTATCTCTACTTGGATCACCCGTTATAACTTTTACATTTATCAACCAATTGACTCGACTAGACATGTTTTTGTAACGTCACACCAAAATAACGCGCTAAAAAAGTGTTCAATTGTGTTAACTCAACATGCGTTTCGTTGAAAATATCGTGGCCAACAAACACAGTCTGACACGCAACAGTGGGAGGTCGTCTATATGGCGTTCATCGATGGCGAAGACGTTTCAATGAACTGGTTAAATCGGTAATAGTGAATGTTGCCGAGAATGCAGATGTGTGTTATTGTCACCACGATCATCATGTTGGCTTGAGAAGAACCACTTTGGGGAGCATTTTGAATTTTAAATTACATTTGTTTCCGTTTAAAGTACAATTGACTCACCTCTTTTTGTCTGCCCATACATTTGCGTAAACCGTCTGGACGGGTTCTGATGCCAAAAAAAACGGATAACCATTTCACACTGCAAATCAATTAATGCAATTTCAGCAATAAAAATTCCCTGGAAATGTGCTAAACAAATGGCGGCAATGATTGCGCACCCAGATTTTATCCAAAATTTGACTCAAGACTTGACTCGTCCACACTTCTTTTAGCGGGGAAAAGCGATGTACACGCCAGCAAACATTAGACCCTTGACGAGCTCAAGGTAAATTTGTGCCGATGTCATCGCTATACCGCCTAAGATGCTTGAAAAAGTGATGAAAAACAGCAAAGAGAACACATATTGCTTTGGTCAATTGAGGCTACCACTTGATTGATATTTTATTCAAAAACTAATCCAAATAAATTGTGAAGGCCCAGGTTAAACAAAAATGCCTCAAATATGGAAATCGATTTTTTTAAATTATTCAGTATATACCAATTATATATCAACGAAAGAAATTGCACACCCTGTACCTCGGCCGGAAGGCAGTCATTTCTATCAGCCTATTAACCTTCAGTGTAGATATTGCTATCTCCAATTCATTTAGGTCGGGTGGCTGGTAATTTTTGTTAATATCCAATAGGTATATAAACATTATCAGCATCGACTGTGATTCAACTGCGATTTTCCCTCATTTGTCAAGATTCTGTTGTACTTTGTATCACTGACGTTTTACACATTGGTAATGTTTACGAACATTATTTCTGCGTGTATATATCTTATAACTACGGGAACGTAGGACCCATTGCGAATTGTATTTACTAGTCGGTGTACACCTTTAAAGTCATACATCAATGTCAGTTCGAAATCCAATCAAATCATACAGAAAAAAAAACAGGAAAAAAGAATTATAGAAGAATTCTCTGTTCAAAGCTACAAAAAAGCTTATCCGCTTCAGCGCCTAGGATGATCAGGGTTATTTTAAAGATTTAGTTATGAGTAAATACTAGAGCTTTTCTACTTAATTCGTTTACCAACGTTTTAGCCACACTTGGCTGGCCCCGGAGTGCCCGTTGTGCCGAGATTATCGCAGCTATTGCCGAGGATGTCGAGCTGTCGCCGAAAATATCGACAACACACGGCCGGAGCCTCGCAATTAGCCATTAGCCGGCCGTCCCTAAGGAAAATTTTGGTCAAAGTCTTGCGCATATTCCCGTACAAAATCCAGTCCGTGTATCAGCTGCTGCCTGTCGACCGCCAAACGCGTGTAACCTTCTCCCAAGCCATCCTCAATCTCGATGACGAAGTGGACGATTTTTCGACCAAAATCATAATGAGCGATGAAGCTCATTTCCACCTCAGCGGGTACGTGAACAAGCAAAACTATCACTTCTGGGGCACCGAAAATCCACGAGTTATGCACGAGGAGCCATTACACCTACTCAAAGTTTCTCAAAGTTACATGGTGCGCTGTTCACGCTAGACGGTCATTGGGCCATTTTTTCGAGAACGCCGCTGGTCAAACGACAACAGTGGACGTTGCGCGCTATAGGGCCATGTTAACCGAGTTTTTTTCTGCCGCGATTGGGCAAATAAGGACTGTAGGACATGTGGTCCTAACAGGACGGAGCAACGACACACACTGCTCGAGCCAAAACCGATATTAATGAGAGCCAAACAACATCGGATGTCTTCTTTTGGTGAACCTTGTATTATCAGCGTATGAAGAAAGATCTATAGATATACATATATCTATCACCAACTATAATCCTCGTTTGTCATCATGCATAATCGTATTGTTAATGTGTAGGTAACCAAACAAAACATTAAATCAATCGATTTGCTTACATAAGATAATCCGCTTCTATTTTAATCAAACACGTACATATAAAGTACTAACAACTCAGTAATAACCCCACCACTAGTCCCCTTAACTCCTCGAATTTTATTCATTTAATAGGAAGAATACCAAAATCCACCGAAGAGGTAAAATATCGTTAGTCGGCGACCACAATCAAATGTGGGAGTTTGTTATAACTTTGAAAATGCAAAACATATTAAGAGAAAAGATATTTTGGATCATGAAAACCAAAAAAAAAAGAGAAGTAGATTACTATCCACTGAATCGTTGAATACTCCATCCCATTACATCCTTAAATTGAATATCCCCTATTCCTTGGCATTGCTAATGAGATTGTATGAATATCCTGATTAAATACTTGACCGAAATTCTTTTATTTTCTGAAAGTGGGCGTGTTTTATAATTTTTTTTCCTGTAGTGAATCTATAAACCAGTAGCTTATATACTAAATTTCATTTTCCTAGCTCAACATTTTCTAACTGACCAAATACCCCTCCTATTATCATAAGCTATAACATAAGAAATATATAAATCGTTATTATAAGAATACGCCCCCAGAAAGTTAACTTTAATCAAATGTTTCGAAAACGAGCAAAAAGTGGGCGTGACAAGAAACTTAGACGAAATATAGATATTATGATTGTCTTAATACCTTTTCACACATTATTTCAAAATTCTTTACGATTTAGCCAAAAGAGAACGTTATTTTTGAAAAATTGAAAAGGGGATCATTATGATCATAATGATTAGAAATATCTGTATCGACTCAGCTAATGTTGTGGGTAATTCCATATACTTTAAGGTACACATAACTATAACATTTCTTTATATTACAAACTATATATGCCGAACAAAGCGCTGCTCGCTCTACGGTGCGTATCTCGCTGCAAGTGAGCTGTTCCAATAAGTGAGAGTCGATGTTTCAGGACAGGCTTTAATTAAAAATTTCCTCTCCATTTATACATAACAACTTACTATCGAACTTTTGCAACAATTTGCTACAATATGTGCATTTTATTCCATTGTTCCACTTTGGCATGGTGAAAGCGATGGACATAGTGTAAACAATAACACACCCATGAACCCGATTGAACCTATAAGTACTATGAATCACTGTCGATATCGATCGAATGCCACTTGACACTTTCTGGTATATGCCACACAATAGTTTTTTGTATTTTTTGTGCTTGCATTAAATCACACTACAGCCTTCCTCAACAGAAAAATTATAACTGTTTACATTTCTTAAATTAAATTGTTATAATCATAATTTCCATGTGCATGGTAACTTGATATAAATTCTTTATTTATGTAATATTAAAACGTACTAATCTGAACATTATTTTATTTATTCTTAATTTTTCTTAAAATGTTGCCTCGGAAATCATTAACTAAACTCCTCTTCATTGTAAATGCAGCAATTAGATTAGAATACATACCAACACAGTGGAAAGTCGCGGAAGCGATTATGGTTCATAAAGCAGGAAAATAACCAAATGAAAAAAAATCTTACAAACCTATTTCACCTCTTCCAATAATTTCAAAAGTTTTTGAGAGGATATTACTCGGTCGCTTACACCCCATTATTGATCAGAAACGCCTATTACCTGAATTTGGGTTTAGAAGTAAACATTCGACTGTGGACGAAGTGCATCGAATTACTGATGTAATTGAGAAAAGAAAATTTTCTGAACAGCATTTCTTGACGTGTCGCAAGCTTTTGACAAGGTTTGGCATAGAAGCCCTTAATACAAATGAAGACAAGTTCCGTCTGAAACATCATATAAAATCCTCGTCTCGTATATTGAGCATAGACTCTGAAGTATGAAACTTGGAAACGAATATTCAAAGTTCAAAGAAATATTGGCAGGAGTACCCCAAGGATATCCCAACGAAACGATACAATAGTTGGCACGTTTGCTAGCGATACAGCTATACTAGAAGTTGGCCCTACAATAAAGGAAACACATATAAACTAACAAAACGCTCTTAACGAAGTTAAGGAATGGACAAAATTCCGGTCGATTGCACTTAACTAGAGAAAATCGATTCAAGAAGATTTTTCTTTTAAACGGACAAACAATTTGCCTGTATTTCTCAATACGGTTCGAGTCCCTTTTGCAAATGAAGCGAAATATCTCGGAATGACACTCGATGCAAAATTGAATTGGAAGTCGCAGAAAAGAAATGCAAAGAACTTAAGAATAAACACAGAGAACTGTGTTGGTTACTAGGATAATATTCGAAGCTTAACCTTGATAGCAAGTTGCTATTATACATGCAAGTGCAAGAGGGGTCATGCATAATAATGTAATGTAATGTGTAAGTTATACGTATGATCGGGTCGTCCTATTTGAGTTGGCATTTTTCGTGTGTTAGTTTTCGCCAAGGAAAGCTTAAAAAATGTCAAAAACAAATATTATATTCTCACAGATTTTAAAAATTAATTTAAAAAAAATTCCTACGTTCAGGTACCTATGGCTTAAAAAATGTGAAAAACAAATATTATATTCTCACAGATTTTATAAATTAATTTAAAAAAATTCCTTCGTTCAGGTACCTATGACCTGACCCATCAGTTCTCTGTCGATTACTGTCATTATTCAATCATGAATTTATTCGAAAATTTCCCGTCTGTATTAACTTACACTTACACTGCCCTTAATTTATGTACATATCTATATTATACGTCGACGTTGGCTTTAAACAATATTGGCATTGTACATTATAAAATGTCATTTCGGAAACCTTTCAAAAAGTGATGTCCTTCATTGCTGACTATACCACCAAAGGATTATAATGAATTCCGCAATTTATTTGACAGAACCGACAAGAAAGAAGAGAAGCGAAATAAAATAATGGGGCAAGAATTAAAAATTAATTTCCTACAATGATAAATCATTAATGTTAATATTTAAAACCAACAGTCAAACCAACAGGCCGTTTGCTACTCCCATATAGAGTTTCCGCTACCCTAGCAACAATTGGTTTTGTGCACCACTTCTATCTCGTGTTCTGCCCCCATTTACGTACTTTATGTACCCATAACAAATTGACAGCCATTTTAGAGTTTTTCAAAGTCCATTAAAATATATAAGACGGGCATTGATGAACAAACCGTTAGATAGCAAAAAGCTTTTGGATTTGCGAACGACTACGTGGAGAGGGCAGAATTAATTTCAGGCTATTGAAACTTTTCAGGCCATCAAAGAAGAACAAACGAGAACAAAAAGTTTCCTCATTGTGATAAAAATCGAGAGTACACCTCAGTTTGTTAGTATAGCTTTTGGTTATCCAATCCTAAAATGAATTGGTTAAAGGGGTCCACAGGCGTTCGGTAAAGTTTATATGCATCCATACCAAAATTTGCTCTCTTTTCCTCTGAGCTTCTTGACTAATCTCTAGATTAGATGAAAGCGTGAAATATAACGTACGTGTGTTTACCTTTAAAAAGACAGACACAATTTTTAGATCGTATTGCAAAGATTGTAACGTGTTTATGTGGGCGAATATGTTGGGGGCTGCACTGTGAGACTTCTTAGATGCTACGATGGTCAAACTTTAAACGTTGAGAAAGTGTGTACGATATCTGATTAAGGAAAATACCTGTGCAATGAATTTCCTAATCTGTTGAAAAGGTGGTCTAGTTACCTGGTAATGCATATGATGTTTGAGATGTTAAGTAGAGGCTTAGTTTATGGTATCAAACTGAGAACCAAATCCAAAGGGCACGTTGCCTTACTTCAGGTATAATGAAATGTTAACTAATTGCAAATATCAATAAGTACAAAAAATACTATTTTATGGTAGTGGGTGAGTTCGGAGTAGCAACGATTCTAACTCTAAGGGTGGACAGCCCCTAGCAATTTCTGTTGGGAAAGTTTTGCCGATTATCAACACAATTTTTGTTAGAATTATGGGAGCGGTAATGGACATTATACTAAGAGTCTTCATCATATTCCTTTTAATAGTGAGGCTAATTAAACGTTCAAATAGAGTATGATTATTGAAACAATTTTTATTCACTAACCGGGGATTGAACTTGTAACCCCGTGCCTAGTGAGCCAAAGGCCTGCCACTTGTGACACAGCGGTCTTGGCTTGTGAAGAGCCAATTTGCTCAAATGATTGAACTAAGAGGCTGACAACTAGCATTTTTGGTGCTTATATCATACATTTGGTTGTTGTTTTTTTCTGTCCTTTGTTCCTATTTTCTCTGTCTTCAGTATACTGGAATCTCATTCCCCAGATGTTTCATATAGAAGAGAGTATATTGTTGGAACAAAGTCACCGTGCAAAGCGGTACAATTATTGTCGTATGGTAGTGGGTGAGTTAGGTGTAACAATGATTCTAACTCTAAGAAGGACAGCCCCTAGCTGTTAGCAAAACAATTTATTAACATTCTGCACTACGGAACTTCAACTTTAATACTTATGTTCCACATACTATTAAATTCGGTTTTAAAATAACACAAAACAATTTTGGTTCTTCATCAGTTCCGATGTTAATTTACAATGGCATTCCAGCTGTCAGCACTTTGAACAAAGCCTTTGTGTTTCCTACGCATTTCGCATCCGGTTCCACGTTGCCATATTGTGCCCATGCTCCTCCTGTACTTGATATCGTCGTACATTATTTTATGGGACAAATTCACGTCCAAGTACTTGTTCAGTTGCAAAATATTATTTAAACCCATTATTCTGATGTGCCGTTCAGGGCGAACATAGAGGCAATGGCACCTGGGGCGGTAAATCAATCTTAAACCCTTTAAACAAAATTAGGAAAAACACGGACAAAGATTTTCGGACTTTTACTGCACTGAATATTTCGATTGAAAGTACATATACCCACATTAGTCAACACATTTTGACTCATAGCTGATCTTGGAAAAGTCTGAATTAATTAAAATTTTGAATAGCCACTGTGACGCAAATTGTTAAAACTAAATTCTCATCACCAATGACAGGCTCTGTAACGAGTCGAAAAAAAAGCTTAAAAATTCAATTATTGTTACAGCGTATTTGACCAACTAATCGTCCTGAATCATGTGTGCTAAGTGCTAACAATTAAGCGTTCGGCAGAGCGTCTCCTGCATACTGTCGTATAAAGTGTTCAGCCATGTATTGCTTGTTTCAATATTACTGCTGTGAACGATAACGAATCCATTAACATTGATGGCCTGGGGTTCAGATTGAGAAGTATATATGAAAGTAAACTTCCTAATATTTATATGGATAAGTGTATCTGTACACGATATTTCTTACAAGCGAGCTGAATGTAAGAGGATTTTTTCTAACGAGTATTTCAACAACTACGATGAAAGTGAATTTGATATTCGGTATGTTTTCTCTTTTACAAAAGTGCATTCTGCGATTATCATATATCATTCACTTTTCAGTGAATTATACTGGGGAGGTATGACATTTGAATTGTTGTATCAGGTAATTTCTGGCCAACAGTTAGAACCCACTACCACTTGAATGTTGCAAATACACTCACAAAACTAACGCCATTATAGTTTGCAGTTTTTGTTTTATTTAAAGTGTGTGAAAGTATTTAAGCGGTAATTCCATAGGTAAATTTCAATTCTTGCGACTCGCAATGAAAATAATTGAATCTTAAAAAAAATTAATTTAGACGGTTCAGATGGTTTCAATTTTTATTGGTGGATTTGCGGAACGACAATGCGTGATGGTTTGGGGTGCGTTTGGATTCCATGGAAAAACGGTGGGTGAACATTTTATTTTTCAGCAAGACAAAGCTCCTATTCATACGACAAGAACAGTCCACGAATGGTTTGAAGTCAGCGGGACAAGGTGTTTACCGTGGCCATCATGTAATCCCGACACTAACCCAATCCAAAACATGTGGGGGATCATGGCTAGAAAAATCTATTCGAATGGGTGGCAGTACATGAATGTCTAAGAGCTTAAGGCACAAATATTCCATGCATGGAACGAGCTCAATGATGAAGTTTTGCATAACTTGATAAATTCTATGCCGAATAGAATTTTCGAAGTTATTGAGAGCCGAGGTGGCTGTACAAAGTACTGAGTTACAGTATGGTAGTTAAAACTAAAAAATTCGTCGTTTTCTTCTTAATATGCTTACTGTCTTTATACCTATTTCCCCGGAAAAATAATGTTTTTGGATCTCAATAACGATGAACATAAAAACAATCCATAGTGTTCAAAAAACAATTTTTTTTATTATAAAATTGAATACGGTAATTATTTTTTTTCCATGAAGTTACTCTTCAAAGTTCCTCATTTCGTATTAAAATCAAATCAAACAATAGAGCCGCCCATGCCTTTATACTTATTTCGGTCGCTGTATATGGTGCTAGTATAATACGACAATAAAAACCCAATGTGAGACAATTTTGAGTCGAATTTTACTGAAACCTCTTTAATTTTTTTCAAAAACAAAATAACCAATAACGGTTAGCAGTCTAGCAATGTTCAATTCACTCCAATGCTATTTGAAAGCTGGTGCAAGAAGAAGATGATTTTGTTTCCGAAATCACATCGAACAGCGAAAAAAAAAATAATATTTGCATTTTAAGGGGTTGTGGAAAAACCACAAGGAAATCCTTGGTAAATAAAGAGCCATTGCATCACCTAAAAATGACATATATTTTCAGTGAAAATGTGTTAGGCCTGTAACTGGTGAAATCTACAGACAGATATAATACGAGTGATTTTTGCTTCTAGTTGTTGAATTTGACCTCGAGAAATGTTGGTTTCAGCCATCCTCGTTCTGTGCATGATAGATATCTTTTTGGTGATTTTAAAATGTCTTAAACGGGTAGGCAAGTAATTTGACAAATATCGTTTTCAGCAGAACGTCATCAATTCTACATTCTACGTCATCAAATTGATATGGAGTGAAGAGATGGTTCTGGTTGGCGTAATTTTTACAGCAGCAATAGCTTTGAAAAAAATTCATAAAATCATCGATCCCGCTTGTGTTTTTCGAACTGTCGAAACGAAAATTCAACCACGATCTTAACGACCTTTTATAGAGGGTACATGGTCAATAAAAAACACATTGGACCTTCAGAACCATCGGGTTCTGGTTTCATCTAACCGGATTTGACTTGCTAAACGACAAGTGCGAGTGGATAGTGTGGATACTGATTACCCAGTGTCCGAGGGGTACCTAATAAATTGGAACTGGCCCTCCAGGTTAGAGGTTGTGCTCTGGGTTCACTACACATGAAAAAAAACACAAGTTACGCAGCCACCAACTGATTTTATTGTAGACGACCCTTCTAAACGAAAAAGGAGCAACGACGTTCGTATATGAACGTGGAATGTGAGAACATTAAACAGGAGAGGTGCAAGCGAACAACAAAGCAGACATTACTGCCATCCAGGACATACGATGGGATGAGCGGGGCAAAAAGAGGATGAACAACTGTGACATCTACTAAGGATCGTGAGCAGAAACAGCGACTATTCGCATGCTGATTTGTTACAAGTGCCCGATGCATTGAAACAAGTTGAACAAGTTGAGGTCGAGGTTCATTCAGGACTGATCTGAAAAAGTTGACCAAATTATTTATAGCTTTAATATAAAAGGTCTATCACTACATTTACAATTTAAATTAGACTAATGCCAGTGTTAACAATTTATTTGGATTAATTTCTTAGAAAACTTGCTGATGTTGTAGGTCAGTTACTCCTACATTCGCGTGGGCATTGATTCGACTTGCTGAGCTTGCGTACTCAGGTCGTTTGCCATTTCATGTTGTCAGTCGTGGAGGCTTTGTTAGTGGTTGCTTGAAGATTAAAAGTGGGAGCAGTTTGCTATCAAACGGCCGAATAAAATAATATGTTGTTTCAGGTCCAGGCATATTCCGTTTTTTAGCGCTACTTGGAAGTATTCGCATGTTCTATTCAGACTTGTCCATTTTCGTCTTGATGAATTTTTTTCATTTAGATTTTTATTTTAAAGCTAACGTTGCATGGTTTGGAGCATATTTAAAAACTTGTCGCCATTGATTGTTATATTATTAACGAACGCTATTATATTCGGTTGAAACGCATAAAACATGCGACCGTATAATTCTGCCATTAGGGAAATACAACATTTAAATCTAAACAAATAACATCCTATTGTATGCTGTAAAATAAGTGTGTGTTAGTATTTTATTTCATTTTGCATGTTTCTGGAGTTTTGAGAAAACACATTTTAACTTCCTTCCTCATTGTCATACGATTTTCAGCAACGATTTAGTATACTTAATGGATTGAAATAAACATTTCATCTGTATTTGATTATTTTGTTACTCTATTTTTATAAATAATATTGAAATGATATTTTAATTATAAGAGGACAAATCGTTATCCTTTTGTAATAATTCAATGCTATGCTAGCTAGATAGACGGTTTTAGCTATATATGCGGATTAAATCACTAAAGTTTTATAATGGATGTAACAAATTATATATGTTGTTTGTATTATTCACATTTGCCAACATTAAGGAATAGTGTATCCGTGGATTTATTTATTGTTGTTATATGCAAAATATCTAAAGGAGATGGATTAGTCATTGAAATGTTGCTGCCAAGTCCTATTTAGGATGATGTATTTATCATAAATCAAATTTTTAACAAAGATGTATCAGTGATATGCTGCTTATTTTAAATACGAACTTGGAACTCAAAAAGTTTTGTTTTTGGACCACTTTGCTGACATTACTGTACACAATTCGCAGATACTTCTGGCTGGAGTACTTCTGTTCTTTCGCTCAATATTGCAGATCTTAACCGACGTCTGTTTTAACCTTTAATTGCAACTTCATCCTGATACAGCTTCCAAAGCTAACAAAAAAAATACAGGGTGTCCGCCGGGAAGGTATGCAACTTTGTTTGATTCTAATTTTTCATTAAATGAAAGAGCATGGATCTTATGTTGATAAATGTTTTATTTAATGTCGGCAATTATGTATGGAATACAATATCAGGTAAATGTCTGCCTCTGTTAGTCTCACAAATGCGAGCCCTGGTTTGTTGCATAAATCTTGCATTTCAGATATCCCCACAAAAATAAGTCCAGAGCAGTAAAATCAGGCGATCGTGTAGACCAATTAACATCACCATTTCTTGAAACAACTTGTTGTCGAAAGAGGTCTCGCAGTAATTCCAATGCAATCCTGGCTGTATGCAATACGGCACCGTCTTGTTGATACCACATGTTAATCAAACCCAAAGCATGCAGTTGTGGCGTTTAAAAGTTTTCAATCAAATCACGATATCGCTCCCCCTTCACAGTTACCGTTACGCCGTTTTCATTTTCAAAGAAGTAAGGTCCAATGATTCCTCCTGACCTTATTTCAAAATTAACTTGCATGCCACATAAAAATGCATGGAACACAAGGCTACTTATCAACTTTAACTCACTGCCTCCATGCGGGACTCTTAGTTAAAATTAATACTTATGGCTCTCGGCCTATAATCTAATGTGTTTATCTAAAGGCATTTACTTTATTTAAACAAAGAAAGGTTTTGAAAAAAATTGGTGTATATGTTTGTTTTTATATTTTATAATGTGTATTATATACACCCTAATTCAAACTACTTATGAACTACCTTAAACTACTTAGAAACAAATTAAAACAAACTAAAAATAACTTATAACTTATAACAGCCACAGCAAGCATTTTTTATGTGTTTTTTTCATACCTATCATACCTACCTAAAACCTTAAAGTATTTAAGTCGGTCATAAATTTTCATATGTCAACTGTCTATAACTAATTTAACCACAACAGGATCTCCTGTTGTAACACGTACACCAAGGGTCCCAATCGGACGCACTCCAGATGAGCCCCAGGCACTCTCCTCCGCCGTGAAAGATGACGTCACGGTCGTATAGGACTATCGACAATCCAAATATATTAAAGCTTCAGGTGGAATGTAGCCGCCTTAACGCGCACTTTAAAGATATTCATCATTGTGGTAGAAGGACCCTTTGGCAGATCATGGAAAAAGCCAAAGAAGTCCAAATCGCTACCCACCACGAAATGATCAAATTGAAAGTCGCATATGACAGCATTCAGCAAAAATCTTAGGTCCTTTTGTATTAACGGTCTGTTAAGATGAAGATTTAACCAATAAGTTAACATTACGGTAATCTGAAAATAAAGTTCTGCATTCGACGTTTAAGATATCTGGGTAATGTAGAGCGAATGAATACAAATATCTTTCTTCCAGCTCAGAAGTCGGACGCAGCACCGAAATATTTCACCCATAGTGGCGTATACAAGCAGAGACCAACCTAAACTAACAGTACAAATGAAAAGGCATAGTAAGTTAGGTTAGGTTTGATGGGCTGTTGCGCTTACGTGGGCCCAAAGCTATACTCTTTGTTGCCACCTAGATTTTGTTACACTTTGTGATGAACCTAGTTATTGCATTGCTTTTAGAAGCAAGTGGGGGTCTAACCCCGCTGTCGCATAATAAAATGCAGCTGGACGATCCTAGTCTAGCTAACTCGTCTGCTTTCTCATTTCCTGAAATTATTATGTCCTGGCATCCAGATAATTTGGACTTTATTCTGGCTACATAGAACCTTTTAGAGTTATATTAGTTATGGCTCAGGTTTATTCCGGAATTAAGCTCTACTCGAATCAGTAACTTCCAAGAATGATATTGATGAGCGAGATCTTAGTTTAATACTTCTTGCTGCCATATTTGGTTAACAGGTTTGGGATATATATACGATTTATATAATATCAAGGCCAGATCAGAGGGGATGATTGAAAAAACCTATCAATTCAATGGATTTTATTTGCAAAAAATAGATTTTTCAAAGTAGAGTGCTTATCTGCAGGTGGTTGAGCTTAAATTGAATAAATCAAAATGATTTAAATTGAAATGATTTTTTACAATTTGGTAACAATTACTATAGTGTTGGTAAAATCTTCTTTAACTGCGTTCTTTTGCTGCCTTTTTAGCGTTTTCGAATATATGGTCGTCCCAACGAAGTTTTTCGGCTTCATGGATAATGGCTGCACATTTTGGTTTCACAGAAGGCAGCATTGCGTATAGGAAGCATTAAGTTTTACTCTATAAGATTTACCTTATTTAGTTATCCTGTCGAAGTCGAAATTTAATGAACATAACATATTTTGCCGTTTTTGTTCCGCTTCCGTAAGGATGGAAAATGAGGTCGAATACTTTAACGAACGAACAAATGTTACCTTTGGAACATACTTGATTTTTTTACCTCAACTTTTGGTCGTGAGAGAATTTGATATGCATAATGTGGGCTCTGAAATCAGTTGTGGCTCGTTTAAACTTTAATCGGTTTTCCTCAGTAAAATCGGTCTTATATGACGGAAAACATAACTCTTTCACCATTACAGCCTGTAAAGAGGCTGCTCGAGTCATACCACCCATTTACCTTAGGTTTGATACTCTCTACCCGATGAAAAAAAAAACGGATGTCGTACTAAGGAGAATGGTGTTCCTTATCGCAGCATCAAAATGAGCAGTTAAAATTCTTAAAGGAACCGTTAAGAGCTTCCCAATAGATTTTCTCGTATTGCCTTACATATCTTTTAGAAATTTGTTCTTTGAGTACGTGGTTGGAGCACTTCAAATTAGCTGCTACGATACAGTGGTCTGACGTGCCTAGATGCAATAATAAATTTTGTGTAGTTAGAGGTCAAAAATAAGTCCAGGGCATTGGCGGCTTGACTGTCAATATCCGGAATGCGTGTTGGCTCATTTACAAGCTGAGTGAAGTATGTGAGTGAACTGAATGTAAAACTCACGAAGAATTGTGTACATTGAAATCACCCGTAATAACGATTTAAGTGGAAGGGTGCAGGGACACAAGATGGAGATTGAGTCAGATAACACATAAACTCGTGAAAAGTTGAGTTGCTATCCAGGATCGGGCTGAATTTAAATTGACAGAAAAACTACTGTTCATTTCACACCATTCAAACTAAGATTTTCTATGTTTCACTAACTTTCTTTGCTTAAACCAAATTACAAAGCAGTTAATAAAAAGACGCACCTTCGTGTACAATAAAAACTATTTTTTCTTTAAATATTCCTTATGTTTGTTCTTTGACATTTTATGTGTTGAAAGATATTGGCATTTTAACTATGACATTTTACTATAATTACACCAAATTTAAAATATTAACAAAACAATGAGAAGCTCATTTAATAAATTTAATTTAATACTTAGATTAATTTATTTGTATCGTCAACAACAACTTTCTCGAGCCAACTCGAGCTTAATGGAAACTAAGATGATCTCGCAGTGAAATGCCGGGCCTTAAATATTAAACTTATAGAACGAAAAAGACAGGACGTATAACCACCAATTAACTCAGTTTTAGAACCACTGCTGTTATTTTAATTGCCGCATTTAGAATGAATAGAATCTTAGTTTTAGCTTTCCATGTCAATATTTTAAGAAGTGATTGCATAATCAATTTGTCGTTTCCTGATCTTTTATATTATTTTATCTTATCTCTTATTTTTGGGTGGTACTTAATATTGTAATCGCTGTGAAAATCTCAATAAATTCAGAAAACTTGTTAGGTTACCAATTAGTGGGTCTTGGAATTTGTAGAATCTTCAGACGTAATTTTTTTTATTAAGGAGAACAAAATGACGGGTTCAGTGGCGCGATGTGCGACGAACTGACGCGCAGAAGGTCTGGGTTCGATTCCCAGTCATAGCAACACCTAAATGATTTTTCACTGGCGCTCCTCTCGTGATGATCTGACAAATCATCCGAGTAGTATTAATTATCAAGAAAAGCTTGTTTCAACTTCGCCGTTCGGAATCGGCAAAAAACAGGAGGTCCGCCATCGTGCTTGAAGTACACTCGCACACATAAATGCTTGTGGGCACTAACGATTGTTCCGCCAAAAATTTGTATTAACCATTTTTGTCTAAGCGCAGTCACTCCCAGGTGACAGAAGCACCACAGCCTGGCAGGAATTCCAAAAGACAAACATAATATCACAAAACGGGCTCTTCATATTGAACTTTTTTGCTATGTTACCAGCTATTAAGCTATGTCGCATGTGGCTATAAAGTTGATAAATAGGCAATAGTTGAATTAATGGCCAAAAATAATGAAACACACAAAACAGGGGACACTTATATGTATTGCTTTAATAGATCACCTTTAATATAGTTCACCTTTAATTCTCAGAAGACCTCGACTTTCCAAGCAGCTTTACTTATATATTATTGAATTGTTTAAATGCAAGTATAAAAAGTAGTGGCAGTTAGAAGGAACAATTGACAAAAACCAAATATTTTATAAATGATCCTCAATATTGAACATAATAATGCTGTTATTGACAGAATTTGAGCGACGGACTAAGTCTATAAACCCGAATGGGTGTATATCCGATGATGACATATGACCACCTGTCTTCTCGTATTAAAGTATTTCTTTTGTAGTATCTTAGGGATATATATTCTCTGTGTTAAGCCCAACAGCTTCTACAATAAAAGCTAGAAAGGATGTGACACAAATGTTACTTCTTTAAATGGCAACATCAATTCAACGTCCATTTTACCGTATACTAATATAACATATGCTATGTGTATTGATATCCTAACGAAAAGCCACCAACCTACGATAATTTACCTAATAGCACAAGAGAACCACATGCTTCAATGAAATATATAACTGTCTATCTATCTGGGATTAACTAGAAATCCTTCAGTCAATGGTATATCCGTACACATATGTGGAAAAAACACTGATTTGAAAATCTCTCCCATCCCTTTCAATTCTTTTCTCTCGATCAATTTGCGGTGAAAAAAAAATCAAAACAACAATCCTATGGTAATATAGCAAACTTTGTGAATGTGGCATATCCAAAACGTGACCACTCATATAAAAACCAAATCCTTTCTCAACACGGGCAAGACAACACTAAATACATTCAGATAGCATACGGTTTCTATTCGAAAAGGACATTTATTTACGAAATCATACGATTTGAAGCAGATACAATATTTTCCCATTAGGACATATGATGTTTGTTTTCCTATTGGCTTGGTATCCTTGTTGCTTTGAAGCTTGCTTGGATTTTTTTTTTCTTGTGGAGATATGCTAAAGTGCATACATATGTGGAAAATGTCCCCGTAGGGAAGGATTCCATTGAACTCACAAAGGTGAAATATTTTGTGTATTGATTGTTCCTTTCTTTGCTCGGAAGGGTGGATTAGGTGTGTTTTTTTTTCAAGACTAAGCTTATGCTCTGTTTCTACAATACCCTGCATAATTTATGAACTATTGATGATTCGTTTATACGAAAGTTTACATGCGGTTATTCTCTTCTATATGTATAGATGTATCTCTTTTGGTAATATATATGTATGTAAAAAGATTTGTGAATTCAAAATGACTCAGGGTACCCTTATGAATAAACTAATAATTGAGGTTGAGGTTGAAAAAATGCATATAGAGAAAAGAAATGTATGAAATATCGAACAGTAAGCAAATTGGAAGGTAGTAGTGTGGTTTCATATACAATAAATTTAATGCAGCGAACACATCTGGCTACCAATTTTTGCAAACAGGTAAATTATATCAACGCTATAATATTTACTTGTGTATGTATTTTCCTTGAACTAATTACAAGCTATCCCCTAATTTTTCATTTAACAATGATACAGAGTCTGGGCGTGATGTAAAGATTTTTTTCTGCCAAAATCTGACAAGAAAGCAGTTTATTTTGAAGATATACATATTTCGTATTAATATCTTTTTCATTTTACCAAAAATACCATAATGACATTGCAAAACTTTTATCAAACCAATGTTTGATGCGTGTTTGGGTCGTACATACTTTTAAGAAATATTAATAAAACGAGTGGTGGGTGCACGACTTGGTCGTACGCAATTTTCTCTTTCACTGCGAGTTAATTTGACGTTTGTAACAATTTGCCCAAAATACACAATAATATGTATTTCGATTAATGATACTAGAATTATACGAACGTTTATTGCCTAATAGAAAGTAGTCGGTGTTCATGTGAATAATAATGATTTTCCCTTATTGTATTTTATTGCAACTAAGTATACGACTAATCTAGCAATTTTTTTATCATGAGTAAAGAATTTTTGGCAGGCAACTTTCCTGTGAGAGTTCCTGCTCTCTCCGCAATTTATAACGCGGTTTGTTATTATCGGGCCAAATCTAAGGGCTAAGTTCTTTGAAGACGCCGCAATAAATTTGTTTCGTCAAGAATTTGGAGGATCGTTGAATTAACGTGTTCACGTGTTGCTTATATACCACGGCGCATTGACGAATGATCATAACATTTTGTTTTCAAAAGTTGATAGAATGCTTAGATTCGATTCACTGGTACAACATCATAGTTGTATACCATATGTCCAGACCGGCTTTAGCACTTGCTTGTATAATAGCAGCTTGTTATCAAGGTTAAGCTTCGAATATTTTCCGAGTTATGAGTATAGTTCTCTGTATTTATTTTTAAGTTCTTCGCATTTATTTTTTACATACGACTTCCATTTTTTGCATCGAGTGTCATTCCGAGACATTTGCTACATTTGCAAAAGGGACTCGAACCGTATTGAGAAATACTGGAAAATTGTTTTTCCGCTTATACGAAAAATATACATGAATCGATTTGCTCTCGTTAAGTGCAATCCGCCAGGATTTCGTCCATTCATTAACCTCGGTAAAAGTCTTTTGTAATTTCATATTTGTTTCCTCTATTGTTGTGCCAACTGCTAGTATAGCTGTGTCGTCAGCAAACGTGGCAACTATCGTTTGTTTGTGGGATATCACGTGTAAATAGGAGGTACTAGAGTGGGCCAAGGACGCTTGCTTGGGGTACTCCTGCCAATATTTCTTTGGACTCCGAATATTCGTTTTCAAGTTTAACAAGGAAGAGTCTATGCTCAAGTTACGACACGAGGATTTTATATAATTCTTCAGGCTAAACTTGTCTTAATTCGTATTGAAGGCCTCTTTGGCAAATTTTGTCAAAAGCTTGCGACACGTCAGGAAATACGTCTGAGCAAATTTTATTTTCTTCGAAAGCTTTCTCAATTGCATCAGTAATTAGATGAACTTGGTCCACAGTCGAATGTTTACTTCTAAACCCAAATTGATCGTCAGGTAAAAAGGCGTTTCCGATCAATAACGGGATGTAAGCGACCGAGTAATATCCTTTCAAAAATTTTTAAAATTATTGGAAGAAGTGAAGTCATTCGGTGATTTTCCGGTTTGATAACCATAATCGTTTCCGCGACCTTCCACTGTCTTGGTATCTATTCTAATCTAATTGCTGCATTTACAATGTACAGGAGTAAGGTCACGCTTTTCGAGGAAACATTTTAAGAAGTTCTCCAGTAATTAGGTCATAGCCCAGAGCTTTTTTAGGCTTTAATTTCTGTATTTCCCGTTTAAACTCGGCAATACTTGCATATCTAACTAGATTACTATCGGTTGTAGTCTCGAATAAATTAATGTTTTCTGGACCATCAAATGGTTTAAATGTTTCTTCAAGATGTGCGGCAAAAACGTCTCCTTTTTCTTTATCGCTTTTTGCTCAAACGTCTTGAGTTACTCTAATTGGTGGCACAGCGTTTTGCTGTTTTATGACTTTAATTGCTTTCCAAAGTGAATAATTCGATTCTTTTCCAACGGTAAGACTTTGCATATAAGTTTCAACTGCAAGGTTTTTAAGCTTTTCATGACAATTGATACTACTCGGCGATGATTTGTCAGATCATCAGGAGAGTAGAGCCAGTGAAAAATCCGTTAGGTGTTGCTACAGATAGTTATCGAACTTACCACCTCGCCACCACTATGAAACTCCATTTTTTCAATCAAAAAAGCACCTTGATCTTTTAAACTGTTCACATTATGGAGGATGTGCTCGGACAAAGTCAAATTGAAATTGGATGAAGCACGTTTTCGTAAAAAATGTCATTTGCTGGCATTTGGTAGGGTTCAAAGCGAATAGCTTAGATCATTTTCATGTCATCCGCATATATCAATATTTTGCTATCTCAAATACAAGCTCTTACATCATCTATTGGAAGTATAAATAAAATTGATCCTAAATGACTTCCTTGATGTACTGCATATTGAGCAAAAAAAGTTGGACTTGGAACCTCTAAATTTTATTGAATAAGTTGTCAATGAGTGATATGATTGAGCAAATTTAGAATCATGAAGGGGATCCACACGCCTTAAGTTTAAAAATTATGATGTTATGTGATAACTGGTCAAAGTATTTTGAGAAGTCAGTAGATATGAAATCGACTTCTTTTTTATTTACCAAACTGTTCGAACAATTGTGCATAAAAGTTAAGAGATTTATGACACAAAATGATTAGGAATGTAAGGTAATTTTGAGAAAGGTCTAAGGTCTCGTTCACTTTTTAAAATCAGGTATTACAAATGAATTTTTCCATTTGGGTATACTCCTGTGGCAAGGGAATTTTCAAACATATGCCTAAGGTATGGCAAAAGAGCATCTTTGCATTGCTTTACGACTATTGGCAGGATTCAATCTGGCCCCGCAAATTGTTCATTATTTAATAAAGAAATATATTTAAGCAGTGTCTCATCGTGAAATGTAACATTGCTGAAACTAAGTTGACGACAGTCATTGAGATAGCTGAAAAAATGTTCGTCTATAACTAGAGGGGTATCAATAAATGTTTTACTGAAATTCTTTAAGTTTGATAAAATAAGAGAGCTTGATGTTTTTGAATTATTGTAAGAGAAGTTGGCTTGATATCCATTCGTTTTTTCTCAAAATATCTCAAAATATAGATATTAAGATTAGATGAATATCTAGTTCAAAATTTTATTAGTTTTTTTTTTAAGAAAAGGGGGATTAGCTGTTGGCGGATTTCGAAACTTTTTACACCTGTTTTTCTGGAAGCAGAGTGCGTGTATCAAATTTTATCATTCTAAGTACGGATGGATGGACAGACATAACTTAATGATAAAGATGATAATTATTTCTCCATGTTACAAAACTTATATACCCCTATGGGATAGGGTATAAACATATGAGAATTCTCTTTCTGGATTACAAATGCCGAATCTCATATGACGGACGTGTCTTCCAAACGATGTGTATTCGACTAACGAGTCGAATATAGCGTACGGGCTACGTATATTTCGGAATTCCTTATGTATTGATTAATATTGAGTTTGATTTCGCTATAGTTTAATTATAATGAGAAGAAATGTTTAATTGCTTATTGCGTAGATCTAAGATATTTCATACAATAAACATGGTTAGTGCGATAAACTGCCGCGGCCAAGGTTCGTTTCCCAGCCGTAGCACACCTAAATGTTTATACCCTATCCTATAGGGGTATATTAGTTTGGTACATAGTTTGTAACATAGTAAAATAATTTAGCTAGGTATTCCTCAAAGTATATGGATCGACTCAGGATCGCTAGCTGAGTCGATTAAGCCATGTCTGTCTGTCCGTCCGTCTGTCCGTCCGTCCGTCCGTCCGTCCGTCTGTAGGTTACCGGTTTTTGGGGCCTTAAATGTTGAAGTAGGATAATGAAATTTGGTACATGTGATCCGCGTACTGCCACGCCTCCTTTTTAGAAAAACCTAATTTTAGGCCAAACCATTAGAGATTTTGAAAAACTCTCTGAAGAAGATATCTAGACAATCTGAATGTCTATATGTTATCTTTACAAAGTTTTTTGTGGGCGTTTTCCGTAAAAAAACGTTTTTCGGGAAAATTTTAAAAACTTTCGAAAAAAAAATTAATGCAAAATAATTGCATTTGGTAATATAAACATTTCTTCCATATATTTTTTTTTTACCCACGCCCACTTTTTGGAGACGTTTTCATACAAAAACAATTTGTATACCCTACGTATGGTTTTGGTCGAACCATACAGATTTGAGAAACTGTCTGAACAATACGTTGCCACAATTTCAATTTTAATATCTCTTTGCCATAAAACCCACATTTAAGGGATATTAATTTAAAGGATGGGATGGTATAGGGTATAAAACGATCCACACAGTGTATTGTAGCCTTCTCATAATAATTTATTCATTTTTTTTTCACTTGGTCTATGCCGGACTGAAGGAATAAGCATTGATACAAAAAACAAACACTGGAATCCTATCTCCGCCTTTATAGGTTGATACATCAATTTCAGTAAAATTATATCCCGTAATGTCCCGGTAGATTACACTAAGAAGTCAGTGCATTCCGGTTTTGGTGAGTTTTCACTATTTTGCCAAGTTTATTCATCCTTGGTTTAACAGTCCGCATAAAATTAGCTTTAAAGATTAATGATTTCTATGGTAAATTTTCGTTATATCGACTCCAACTATCTCGATTATATTTATCACTTACTTTGAGATTCTGTTAGATCTATCATTTGATGATGTATTCACTTGTATTATAGTACTTTTGGCTAAGATTGCCTTTTGAAGGCTTATGTTTCTCGGGAATAGCATTGACGGTTTTGTCGATATTTGGAGTCTTCCGTTTACAATGAAGTGAGCATATAAGGCAATATTTGTGTGATTGCCTTTATTAAAGTGATGGTTGCGTTTTGTAGAAACTTCTTTTGGAACGGAATAAATTGTACGGAGTATATTGGTTCTCTGATCACAGAAATCAAGCAGCTTCGGGCGAGGTTAGTACATGGGGAAGACGGCATGTTGTTCGGTAATTTGTAAGAGATGAGACGAGAAGAGTTCAACTGTCATAAAAAGGTCTGAGCTTCGCGGTAAGAAATTGTTGAAGTTTTAAACCAAGATTTTGCGGTAATCTAATAATACAAACACAGTTTTTGATCATTTTATCAATGTAGTTGCATATAATTCTCACACAAACGCAAGAGCTTGCAAATTGTCAAAAAGTAATCAAGGCAATTGTGAATTTCGATAGAAATATGTACTAACACAATGAATATGAATTCATGTATAGAATTTATTCAGCCGGCATAATCAATTCATGTCATATGCGCCCGGAATATGGTATGAAGCTGCCATACAGTGCAGATACATGGTATTCGTGACACTGACACTACGATTGAAGTCCTTAAAGTCATAACATAATAAACATAAAGAACCCCATCTACTTCGACAATATTATCCTCACTAGGTTTTTTTCGACGATTTCAAAAAGATCTCCCCAGCTGTATTATTTTTTATATTTATTCATATTCATATACGTATTTGACAGCGGTGATAATTTGAATCCCTTTGAACACTGAACGCTTTCTATTTTGAATGAAAACTTCGAAACTAATTGCGTATAAATCTGCACTTTCGAAAACTGCTCTATCTCTCTATGCAAAACCAATGTTTTATTATTCATTTAATTAATCATTTCTAGTGGTGAATGTTTTGCCAATGTAGTGGATATGGATCGGTTATGTACAAGTCAATGCATGCGTATGTTGTTGGTTGCACAAATACACATCTCCAAAACAAAATATTTTCAGGGTAATCTCAGAATGTTTGTGTTTGCAATTTAGGTGTGGGTGTTGTCATTTCGGGTTATGCTTCAATACATACTATTGATTGGTAGGTGCAGAAAGGTTTTCAGTTGCAGATTATTCAGGAAATCAATGAAATAATCAACAACCCCATAGATATTCATTAATAGGCCGAGTTCTAAGCCTCAAACTGAACCAAGTTGAATTTCCAAATATATGTCGGATGTGGTAGATTTTGACATTCGTACGTTTCCATATCTGTTGGCACAAGTGCAAAACCAGTACCCCTTCTGACGATGGTGTTATCTAAGCATGTGCGTATCTGTCTCGGGTGTGTTCCAATCATCATGATTCATCATAATTCTCTTGATAAAAAATCGTTGCTATCAGTTGTATAGGTATTTGCCATTGCTTAGAGACGTTCCTGCAGAAGACATGCATTGTTTATAGGTTGGTTGAGGTTTGAAATTTTGATA
Organism: Rhingia rostrata; assembly: GCA_949824845.1. Lineage (NCBI taxonomy): Eukaryota > Metazoa > Arthropoda > Insecta > Diptera > Syrphidae > Rhingia > Rhingia rostrata. The sequence continues at coordinate 62,450,052 of OX463757.1, forward strand.
AATTCAACTCCATGAGAAAGGATTCTGCATGCGTGCATCGTCCCATTGCCAGACAACGGATGCAGGCTACACAAAGTAAAGGAACGATTGAGCCAATTTGTGAACGCTTCCCCAGACTGCTGATATAAAAGACAGATTTATGTTGAATCGCATTATGAATGGTTGTTGAAAATGCAACTCATTCTAACGATCAAGTGTATGTAGGCATGTAGAACACATATTTCGGACTTTGGGCATTGACCATTTGTTTTATCTCAGTAGCGGCGGTCTACTGAAACGAAAATTATTCGAAATCTGAGCGACGCGACGTAGGATGGAAATGTCGACTTACGATTAGGTCATGCATTGTCAACCGAAAAAAATGCTATACGATAATGTATTGACAACATTGATAAATAGTAGATTTTGAAAATGTAGACTCGTTTTTGAATGGACAAATTATTTTTTAAGCTGTTTAGCATTTAAATTTAATAATAATGACGACATAAGATCTTCTTGTGAGAAACATCCCTTAGAAAACATCTTTGGCAGATTAGTTAAGCAGCACATCTTTCACGAAGGAGCATAAGAAATCCAGCGATTGCAGTGGCCGAATATCGACTGAATAAGAAACTCCCCGCTGTGCTATTTGTATGATAATGTTTCCAAGTATCAAAAGTTTCAAGGCACTGCAAAGGTAAAACTGGTTAGCGCAGGATGAACAAATTGCAAAAATAATCCAAACAACAGGCAGCCTGCTTCAAAATAGATATACAAACCGGAAGAAATAACAATCGCCGCCAAGTCAGAGTGCTACAGGCATTTGTAGATGTATTTAGACTACATTTCCAGCACAAAATGGGCATACCGCCGAGAGAGTAGCCAGAAAGCATAGTCATACAAAAATTAAGAAAAATAAGGCATCCGCTTTTGAGGAATACTAGTGAAACTCTCCAAATACTAAGGTGAGCGATGGAGAACATGCACCAAAACGTAAAAAAATTTTTTATAAAAAGTCAAAGTACGACCAGGTCTTAAATACTTTTCTCTTGTTTGGCGTTCAATGCCGAAACATACACTAGAATTACTGGAGTCCATCCAAAGACGTGCAATTGCTTTATAGACGAATAATCACTTACTTCAAATTTGCAACTTTTGACAGTGCAAAAACTTGTACGAGATCTCTCTCTCTCTCTCTCTCTTTATTAAAAGTACTATAATGGCTGATGTTTGCAGGAACACTGACGAAATACAAAGATTATACTACGACTCAAGGCCAGAGTAAATAAAAATCTGCAAGCGTTATTTAAAGGCGCTCCCAGAGCGTTATTGCCTTGGCTCACCTGAGAAAAGTTTAAAAAAAAAACATCATGATCGATGACCCCGTATGTCCTATCTACAAAAAATGCGATTCCTGTTCCAATGTTCCCCAACGTTGGAACTTAAGCAAATCCTGGAAAAGGCTAACGAATTTCATAACGTGACCCATCATACGTTGATGCCTTGTACAATACCATCAATCTTAAGGATCTCTTTAGAAAATTCAATTATAATTGATACAACTGTGTTGCCCAGCACTGGATGACACTCGGTTTATAAGCAGCTCATTTGGACTTTTCCAAAAATTAAACTGATTTCCACAACGTGTTAACATGCGACTTCGTTTACCTCTGTGCGTAGGGTAGCTGTAAGCACCAAATACAGTATCCTTATAGCAAATACGTCAAGCTACTTTGATATGCACACACCATCGACATGCTCATGATGGCTTAGTAGAGTACGTTAATTGATAAACAGGCATAGAAAACTGATTTTCAGTTAAAGTGGACAAGATCAACAAACAAACAATTTTTGAATGATAGCCTTGGACAAAACGTCCATTTTGATGAAAACAATTTTTAGGTGTTTAGGGAGTTGATCTTTTTCGTTGTCAATATCGACTTGACGAGCTACTCATTATTGGAGATACTACGAAGTTTGACCATATGAAACTGATACTACTTTGGTTTGACAATACAATGCGATCAAAGAATACTTGCGAACAGTTTTTCCGCACTCAAACACATTCTGCATCACATCGCTTTCACGTACGCGCAGCCTTACTGTATGCCAGCAAGGCTAAGAAATTGCACACCAGACTGTAACTTTTAATGGATTCAAAGGTGACTGATGAATAATTTCAGGGTTTTCCATTGCCCAGAACCGACTATTCTTTTTATTCACATATCTGTTCAAATGAAAACGTGGCCTCGTCACTCAATTTGATTTTTTCATGAAAATCGGGGTTGTCATTGGCTAGCTGTAACATCCTATCGGCATATGCACGGCGGCGTAAATGGTCTTATGGAAGAAGCTCTTGTGTCAACTGAATCTTAAATGGAAACAAATGCAAATCCTTGTTGAAAATTGTGGCCAAAGTTCTTCTTGAAGCTCGAATTGAGGTTGATGGATTGTTTTGAACACTTCCTTGAGCAGCAGTAATGTTTTCAGCCGATCTTGCAGTACGTTGTGGTCCATGATTGGGCCTATCACCTACAGACCCTCTTTCTTCAAAATCATTCACTACACGATAAATAGTGTGTTTTGTTGGCACGATGTTTTTCCCAAAAATTCACGTAACGTTCTCATCGTCACAGTAATCGATGATTTATTTTGTTCAAATGTTTTAACAATTAAAACACGTTGGTTTATCGAAAATTTTTCCATAAAAAAATTTGCCACGTGTCTACTTTACGACTGCCAAATATGAACTGTCAAGGCTAAACTTTACCAAAATTGCGGCTAAACAAAGTAGTATTCCTTCCCGGTGGACATTGGCTCGGCCACATTGAGCTAATGAATAATAATGCTCCCGCCAAGAAATCTTCAAGTCCCAGCCTTCATGTTTGAGAAATCGGATATCTTAAGAAACTAAAAGAATAATAATTCTTCAACATCAAATATATATATTTCCACTCAGATAAACAGAAGGAATCATTGAAATACACACTTCAAAAGCTGTCTCCAACTATACTGTCAACTAATTCCGAAAATTTTATAAAATATTTGTTCTTACCTAGAAAGTCCACAAAACTAAAGCATACCTAACTTTCAAACAACGGGTAGAAATTGAACAATTTGAATAGATCCCGGAAGGATAGAAGAGAAAACTTGTTCACTCCCTGTCAACTGGAATAGTTTTTAGTTGCATATCACTTACCTAGCCTTAGCCATAGAGTTACATATACTAAAAGTATGCAGTTACGTCTATTGGCTGGAAAATATTAGTCAGCATGAAAACCTAGAAAGAGTTGATTCAAATTCAAAGAATTCAAAAACTTATGCTGACCGCCTTGATGAATACAATCGGAAATTTAAATTCGCTTTTGTTTGTCTTTATTTTGAACACTCGAAGTAGAAAAGCATACACACCCTACTTTTTGACTGAAATATGCCAAAAGGGCAAAGATTCAATTTTCGGTTATGCACAGAATATCATATTCGGATCAGGAAATACCCATGTACAGCATGCTGTTACTTATAAAGGTGGCATCCTTGAACTGTGGTTCAAATGAAATTGGGGTGAAGGGTTGGTTAACAAAGAAATCCAAAAAAACAATAAATTTCGTTACCCATAAAATCATCACCCGTGAAAATTAATTCCGGGTGAATTTCCCTTTCACTTGTAAACCGTCGAGTAATGTCTCCTTTCAGATTCATTTGGTTTTCTATATTCCTTTCTTCTTGCTGTCTATTTTGAACCCAACGACAATAAAAATGTTTGAAAAAATAGATGGACAATGGAAAAAGTTTATCCTGAAAGGACGCACGTTCAACGCCAGTCGGAGAACAAAAACTGGCAAAAAAGATGTACAAAAGGGAAAGCAAAAAAGTGGAAGATTTACGCACGAAATTTTCCCTAAGCGGTTGAGTTTTGTCAAAATATTTTTTTTATTATCTTCTTCTGTAGGTTTTATCCTTTTACTGTTAATCGGAACAAAAGTTTATTGATGGGGGCTTCAGAAACGTACGTGTGCGGCATGCCGCTTTGCTGTGAAGGCCTTACAAACTGACAGCCAGTCAGTCATGTGGTATAAAGGGATTCCTATAACACAAAACAGCACATTTAGTCCGATGGTGTGAAAATGGCAATGCCAGCAGAATTTGAAAGGCATATTAATTTGGTCTGTCATGCGGGGGACTATCATCAAGTGCGATAGTCGAAGCGTTAGAAATTCACAGCGAAACTTTATGGTTTTGGTGTCAAATTTGAATGACACCGAATGGGGTGTATCTTCGAGTTATTGACGCGTATATGTCAAGTTCTTGTCGGCCAGTGATGCGGATAATGTAGATCGATGTGAATCAGTTATGAGTGAGAAATAAAGTCAAGTGATGGGTTTTTTCCTTTGGTTTTGCGGATGAATTAACAGGGTAAAATCACATCTTCTGGATGATATCGTAGTTAAAAAATATAAACGTTGAAATCGAATTTAAAAATGTGTAATGAAAAATATTTATGAGATATGTAATGACGAGGGATTTCAGAGAGGTGTTATTTTGGACCAAGATCAAGGTTGCTTATTGTTACTGAAGATGGAAACTACACCCCAAAAATCTATTGACTATTGAACCTAGTATTCGATTCTAGTGTGGCAAAATATCCTGAAGTGGTCTTCTCTTATTTTCTGACTACTTAGCTCAGTATAACTGTTTTTTTTTTCAGCTAAAGTATTCGAGTTAGCGAGTTCTCTCTTCAGTACTATAATGAATATTTTAAAAGTCAGCCTACTGTCTTTAGACGGTGGCAATTTTTATATTTCATCCATATATTTATTTTATTTATTTATTTATCTACCGAGCTTAGGGCTAAAGGATTTGGATTTAAATAAATAATATATTATATTAAGAAATATAATCAAATTAATTCATAAAAATACATTATTAACATTCAACGGATTTATTAATTTTTTTCGTCTTTTTCCTAAGGTATCTAAACCAATTAACGCACATCTTGTTGAATATGACGGCATTCTGTCAAGGTTCCATTTCATTTGCCTTACAACAAATCTTGTAAAAGGCTTTTGCACACTTTCTAGTCGCATTTGACAATTCGCATAGGCACCAACCATAGAACAATATTCAACGAAAGGACGTACAATAGACATATAAACAGCCTTAAGGGCATATGCCTTGGGGGCCACCAGATAAGACCTAAATGCGCCTAGATTGAGAACAACCAATTCTTACGTACTGCTTCCTATTGGAAAGGTAACTCGAAACCCATTTAAGAGACATCGAGTGTATGCCAAACGACATGTACATACTGTGTCACAGGCTTTTGTGAAGTCGGTGAAAATAACATCAACTTGATATCCTGACTCCACAGAGCCAAAAAATATCTCATCAAAAAAGGTCGAAGCATTAGCTGGGAATTCGATTCGCAAGTCACGCAAGACTTCCGAAACATTTAAAAAACTTTAAAATTTATAGCAAAAAACACGTTTTTTTAAAACGCTTTTATGAACATAATTTTGGATGCAGTATTATTTGCTGTAAAATGCATATGAAGAAAAATTTTGTTTTGGAGTTTCAAACCCATTTTTAACAGTTTTATGGAACAAAAACGGAACGATGTATGATTTTGATGATTTTGGATAGTTCAGATTTATAAAATGACGCGTATTTCTGATTGTATTTATTTTTAATGTAATGTTGTATTTTTTTCGTTAACTAGACCTCTTCAGTTTTATAAAAAGTGGGCGACTATCAAAATCGGTTGAAGCGTTAGCTGGAAATTCAATTCGTAAGTCACGCTAGCTAGACGTCCGAAACATTTAAAAAACTCAAAAATTTGACCAAAAAAAAACATCGTAAAGAATGTCAAGTGATATTTGTTTCTTCATTAAAAAGTAAATTTTTTTGCAACAGTAGACTCAAACAATTTAGGAATAGCTGAAAGTTTAGAAATTCCATGATAATTTTCAACTTTTTGTCGAGATCCGGCTTTGAATATGAGAGTTATGAATGAAAATTTCCATTCATCTAAAAACCTCCAAGACTCTAAGGAAAAATTGATAATTAATTTTAATGGAAAGCACAGGGATAAATTGCGTTGCTTAAGCACATTAAATGTAATAAGGTCGGGGCCAGCAATTTGGCTAGTATTCAAATAAGTTATGCTGTGCAAAATGTCATCAATTGAAAGATTAAGTGATCCTAAACTTATGTAGCCAATTCTTGGTTTTATATTGACTGACTCAAAAAACTCAAAAAACTTAGCAAAGAGCTCACAGGTTGAGTCAATGCTACAAGAGACAATACCTTCGAATTCCATATTTTGCAGAACACCATTCTGCTTTCTTTTGTTGTTTAAAAATGTCCAGAATGCTTTAGGATTCCTTTAAACATAAGATTCAGTGTTCATAACACACTTTTTACACAAGAACTTTTTGTCCAAATCAGTCGTGACTTTTTTAATAATTTATAAACTTTGTTTTTAGCATTCTCTAATTTTAACAGCCTTTGATAATATAGAGTATTTAGCTATCACACATTTTGTGTATGTTTATTTTAAGGATGAGATAGGGTAATAAACGCTTCGCATAGCGAATTGTAGCCTTCTCCTCATATACATATTTCACCTGTTTACCCTGTTCGTTTTTCCAAAAAAAGCGATTTTAATATCCTATATCATAATATATGCAATAAGGGTATAATAGTCCGAAAGAAAATTTCGAGCTTTAGGACGGGATATGAATGGGAAAATAGTATTTCTGCAGTCAAGTAGTTCTAACGAAACTTCCCTTTTGAAACCTTTTATTTCGTCGATATATAATTATATCGCTATTGTACAAGGTGGCGCAAAAATAACCTTCCGATGTTTTTTGGCTGTAATTTAAAATAAGAAAAACTTTGATTCTTCTTGTGGATTATTTTTATTTGGTCTTTTAATTTTTTTTACATCAAGTCGAGAATATGATGTCATGTAAATGGCCGGCGCCACAGGTGATTGTCATGTGAGCCCTTTTTATGGCATTTTCCATCACTTTGGCCAAAACTTCCGGCGATAGGTCCTCACATTCTTGACGGATATTGTCTTTAAGAGCTGCAAGAGTCTGAGGCTTGTTGACATAAGCCCGCGACTTCAAAAAGCATCACAAAAAGAAGTCTGGAGCGGTCAAATCAGGCGCCCGGGAAATGCTGAAGGATTTCAGCATATCGGTTGTGGCACGTGCAGTGGGTGCCGTTGCACCGTCCTGTTGGAACCACATGTTTTCCAATCCCAATTCATCAAGTTGCGGCAAAAAGAACTCGTTGATCATTGCTCTGTAGCGCTCACCATTCACAGTAACCGTTTGGCCCGCAACGTCTTCGAAGAAAAAAGGTCCGATGACTCCTCCAGCGAAAACAGCACACCACCATACAGTGACTTTGAGCGGGTGTAATGGCTCTTCGTGGATTACACGTGGATTTTCAGTGCCCCAGAAGCGTAATTTTTGCTTATTTACGTACCCGCTAAGATGGAAATGGGCCTCATCACTCTTGATTATTTTTGATGAAAAATCATTTTCCTCTTGGTGGTGATTAAGGATGGCTTGAGCGTATGTTAGACGCGATTGACGGTCAGCAGCTAACAGCTGATGCACCGTCTGGACTTTGTACGGAAACATTTTCAAATCTTGTACCAAAATTCGCTGTAAAGACCTTCGACTGATACCCATTTGCGTGGCACGTCGTCTGGTCGATGTCGACGGCGCTTCCATGACATCTTCGGCTACAGCAGCAATATTCTCTGCAGAACAGCTACTCCGGGGTCTGCCACGCCTGGCAGCATCTCGTGTTGTGCCAGTCTCTTCGAGGCGAGCGGCTAAACGTCGCAGTGTTTCACCAGTAGGCGTTGGACGGCTAGGAAATTTGCGACGAAATTCACGTTGTGCCAAAGTCACCGACCGATTATTGCTCAAAAAAAATAGTCACCAATATTCCGCGTTCTGGAGCAGTGTAGCGTAACATTGTTTTGTTAACATGTATTTCGCATGTGTTTACTACACAAATGTCAAAACAGAACTGACAGTAGGGGCCAATCGCAAAATTTATAGCATTTTCTGATAGGAGGATTACTTTTGCACCACCTTGTACCATGATCAATGAGGTTCGCTATTGTTCTATGTTGGAAGACTATTTTTGGCAGGAATTCAATGGACTTGACATTATTAATATGTGGTTCTATCAATATAATGACACATGCCAAAAATTATTGATATTTTGATGGCCAGGTTCATTGGTTTCTTGGAACTAAGCAATATCGAAACTATAATAGCGAAATTTACAGCCGATTTATGTGGAAGAGTGCTAGAAAATTATTCCCAATAAACTGAAACACATCTGGAATGATTTTTAGATTAATATCTAAATTAGCTACTCTGTAGTTCATCAAGATATAAAATTGTTAATTTTTTATTGAATTATTCATACAATGTTATCATCATGTCTATGTTTATCTCCAAAATATAAAGAACACAAAAGTTCTCAAATAACTCACTTGATAGATAGTCTTTTTGGGATCAACATGGTCCAATATATGTTAGACAATACACAGCTAAAGTCTATCTTTCAAACAAACTAGAAAATTGCTTTGTTCATCCAGTCATCAGTGCCAGATAAATCTGTGTCTAATTAGCCTGAACAATAAACAACAACAACGTTTTAAATCGTACAAAATTTGAAAAACTGCAATAAACTTGTGATGTGTTGATGGATGCTAGAGTAATAAAAAAAAGCAATAAAAACATTACGGGAATAGCTTCTTACCAGCATGAACGCAACTTTATATATATGAGATGAAGCATTATCTGCAAGTAGATATACAGACCAGTGATGCCAGACTTTGGAAGCACGTTTTCCCACAGTGGTACCCAAAAAATCCCTTTTATCCCACGCCGTTGTTATTAAAATCCCACAATTATCCCATGAAATAAAAACAATAGAAAATATGTATATATATTTAATTATAATTCAGTCTTTTTTTCTTTAGTCCTAGCCGAAAGCCCTAGTAGCTAGCACTATTAAAAAAAATTAACAATTAACAATTGTAATTTATTAAATTTTAATAAAATTATAATAATAATAATTCAGTCTTTTTTATTATTGAATTAGTAACATTGTAATTGAATTAAATAAATAAATAAATTGTTTTTAAATATATCAGGTATTTCTTCGTAATTCATAAACATAATACATTTAAAATTAAAATAAAAAAATAAATATATGTACAGATATTGCATTGATAAAAACGTTTTATAAACGTTTTTTAAATATACTAAAATTAATTAGTAAAACAATATATAAACAATATGTTATATCATAAATTAAGGGTAAACATTTTTAGAATCGTGGAGCGATAAGTGCTCAACATTCACAACAAAATTGAAGCAATTTAAACCTTTAGATTGAAATGAGGTCTTCATTTATATGCAAATTTAATTCATCATTTCTTTTCCTAACCTATTTCGTTTTTTTGATTTGACATCGGTAACAACCGAAAAAATCCTCTCAGCCTCTGCGTTTAAGTGGGGAAGAGTCAATGCGACTTTAACTAATTTTCCTAAATTAGGAAATAATAGCATGTCGTCAAAATTTTGCATTTGACAAATCTCGAACCACATTTTATCAATAGGAAGTTTTTGGAGGGAAATTTTTTTGTCGTCGTTAAGAAGTACAGCTACGTTTATATATTCTTCTATTATTTCATTTGACGATCTAGGGTCAATTTTCTTTAGTATTTCTGAAATTGATGTGCTTCTACTTTTTGCAACATTAAATGCTATTTGTGGATCAAGAAATTCAAGTTGTTCAATAGCAACATCATCAAAAGGTAAGCGATTTACCATTTCGACGACAGCAGTTTTATAAAAACTTAGACAGTTGATCTGTACCTCTAACTTGTCTTTATTATTTAAATCTCTGAAGGAGTCTTGACATTCTCGTCCTACGAATAGATTGTCTAGATCATCCATGTAGTGTGTATTGGCTTCTCTCAAAATAGATAGTTGAGCATCCCATTGGAGCTCAAAAAAATTAGATTTAATAAAATAACGACACATTTTCAATACTAATATTCGACTTTCCTGCACAATGCAGTGAACTAAAACCTTTTTATTTCGAAAAAGAGCGTTGAATTGATTAAATAAGGAAAGTACATGTTTTACAAAATAAAAGTAACTTTTATTATTATTTTCTTGCATGTTTTCGTAAATTTTGGTTGCTTTTTCCCGTTTTTCCTCAAACGAAGCCAGCCGAAAAAAAGATTTAAGAATTTCCCAATTATCGAGATCGAGAAGCCTCACTACACGCGGATGCATGGACAACCAACGGGTTTTTGCGGGTTTTGAAATCTTACGTACTTCACCATTAAAGTATTCTTGAAATTCGATGAATTCCGCTGAACTTTTTGGGCACGACACCAAGAGCAAGACAGGAGTGTTGAATTGTATTTGAACCGAAGAAAATGAGTTAAGGGATGTGAATTATTTTCCAATTCCATTTTCCAAGACGTTTGACATCGATTCACATCATTTGTTTCATAGTATGCGTGTGTTGAGAATTGGATTGAAATGAGTATGGTAGACAATGTTCTTGTGTAGGTATGCAGATGTGATTAATTTGACTACGTTCATAACATATGAATACGTGTGAGTAAGCTATAAAGGCTGTGTTCGTTTTTGAAGATGAAAATGTTTATAGTTGGATTTTGGATATTGTATTCTTCATGATAAAATTAACAATTAGGTACTTTTGGAAATGATTACGGGCTTGGAAAAATCCCTTTATCCCTTTTAGCTTATTTTTGACTAAAAAATCCCACAAAAAGGGATAAATCCCACGATCTGGCATCACTGATACAGACCTATGAACCGACATCTACTTACATGACCATTTATTGCTGAGCAGCAGGTCATGGATGTACTCATAAACACTTTCGTGTTACAGCCAATAAAAGTTATTTATTTTCCTACAGGAGCACACAATATTTTATGAAACTCCCTGATACACATTAATTGCGTTTATATCGCATCATTGCCTTCATCTATCACGTTGATTCGAGCAACCTAATAAATACGTGACCTGGGGCTAAGATAATTTTGTGCAAATGTTGCTCTGTTAAACTTGTGGTTTGTTATATGTATAAAGTTTTGAAAAAATGGTGACGTGGCTTGAACGTGCAAAGCAAATTGGCGTATTCCTTCGCCGTAATTTATCTACAAGTTGAAATTATGAGACGACTAGGTAGTACGTTGATTGTTTTTTTACTGAGAGTAAGTTCAAATACCAAGTGTCCTTGTGTTTTAAGATTTGTGTAATTTTACACAAAATGAAAAATAGCTTTATCTATATGGATTTTAGCAAGTTTTTTTTACATTTGAATTAAGCTTAGAAACGAGAGTACGTACTTGCACCTTGCGCTTTTCCTTCTCCATTTGTCCAATCCACCCCATCGTATTTCCTGTATTACAAAGTTATCTGCTTTGTATCAGGTAACTGCTTCCGGCAGTTGTTTGGTTGTGTCTTCTTTTCTGTTAAGCGTTCAAACATTCTAGATTCAGATGGGAACGCATTGTCTTTTCGTCGTTTTGGATGGTCGTCTACGAAATAATAATACTTCATTTCCAGTTTTGTTGGTTATTTTACTAACATAAATATAATTTTTTTTGTGAGTTAACCCAAATTATAACTTCGAACTTGGAAAGCCAGTTTAAAATAATTAGATACTACTTAACACTGTCCATCAGTATCCACTATAGGATTAGGTGCTGCTGTAGAGATCGTTCATGGGACCTTACTAAGTTTTTATATTCCTAGTTCGAATAAGTGGGAACAGCTCATATAGAATTATGAAATTGGAACGATTTTGACCTTTTGTGGTTAAAATACAGATGATTCAAGAATTCATTTCCCTATATCAGACGTTTTAGGTTTAGTATTATCTTAAGTAATCCCTATCATTTTGTTTGTCAATTTGTATTTGCTAAGGATCAACTAATATATTTAATCAGTTACACTCAAAAGTTCATGTGGTTGTCATTGATGTTGTAGATGAAAGGATGTACATTCTGTAGGTTTAGAGAAATTTAATTTCAGTAATATCAACGCACTTGCTCAAGAGATAGATAAAATATATTCCTGGTGTTATTTTTGATTTTGTGATTTTTAATACCACTTACAAGCTTACAGAGTAAATTGTTCTAAGGGTTGTATTTGTGGTTTTATTTAATCATTATAATTGTTGAGGGTGTTATTGAGTGCAATACTTATTATCACAACCGCCTACCCTTTACATGCAAATACTTTAAATAATTTCATTAAAGTTGGAAAAAACTAACAAGTACAGACTCAATATAAAATAACGAGGGATACAGATTTATTATTTTTGAAATTCGGGTTACTTAAATGGACTGTTGTTCCAGCCAATAACGGATGAATGCGTTTGCTCACCAACCAATTAACAGGAGCATCCACGGTTAGGTTAGTTAACCGGATAAATCTGTAACCGCCCATTTCAGTTCGGTTAATGGCATTTAACCGATGTTTTTCTGGAATTTTGGTTGTTCATGCTTACATAGGGTGACCAGATCCATGTACACAAAAAGAAGACACCTTCAAAAATCTCAAGTGAAAAATTTAATCACAAAAAAAATGTTAACGACCCTACACCCACTCTGATCTGTTGAGGAACATTTCATACTAACATTACCAATGAATTTGAATCGAAAGTTCTATTGAATATTTTAAAATTTGACCGAAAAACTTTTCTTAGTGAAATCGCCCCCAAAATGTGGACATGGCAATAAAACTTTATATACACGAGATATTGATTAAGTCAAAAACAAAGTTTAACTTAAAAGTGGGCGGACAGTTTTCACACTTGTTCTGCTTCGTCGGACAAAGAGTCTATATACCAAATTTCATCAAAATTTAAATCCCAAAAATCGATGACACATAGATGGACGAAAGGGCAGACAGACAGACAGACATGCCTAGATCGACACAGCTATCGATTCTGAGTCGATCCTTATATCCATCAAAATATACAAATATACATACGAAATATGGCATTGTGTTCAGAAGTAAATGAGCTTAGGTTCAAAAATATTTAAAGTCGTGTTCGTATCAAAAATATGCAGAAAATATTTTATTGTTATAACATTTTTTTTTGTATTTTTGTGATTAGTCTATCGTCAGAAAAATTAAAAAAGGATATATTACATGTTTTCCAAAAAGATACCTGACTTTTTTTTTCTTAACAAAGAGAGGACATGTCCTCCTAAAAGGGGACATCTGGTCAGCCTATTCATGCTTGGTTTCGAGTGTGTATTACTTTTGACATGTCATTCAATATTCTGTGCAAATTCATTGAATTATTCGTGTGCTACAAAAAAAAACAATTAAACAATAATAAATATTACTTTCAGTATGGAGTGAATAAATTTGTATTTAAATTAAGTTCATTTGGAAATTGGATTTGGGATACAAGTAGTAGTTAAAGAGTGAGGACGAGAACTACCAATTATTGGTGGTTAAATAGCGGCAGTATCAACTATATGAACGATTGGCTCATTTTAATAAATCGGACGATGTTGATTTCTTCACACGGTTTATATTGCGGAAGAAATATTGTTGAAATTGCAATATAGAGAAATGAGAGGTGTGTTTAATATGCTATACAACCAACAAATTAAAAAAAAAATTTTGGAACCCGCAATATTTAACTCGACTTACTACATCTTCCTCCATTTACTATGTTTTCACTTCGAGCTTACGTCCGTATGTACTTTTAAGTTAAAAAAATATGTGTCCTTGTGTTTTTTATGTTTTGATGACGGTGTGCTATAACCGGATATATCTAATACAACTCATATCACTTTTCCACATATTCTTTTGCGATTTTTCAATTTCATTGTTTTTATTTTCGATTTACGTCTATCGTACGATACGCGGTATTCGTATCAGTAGTGGCCCTATACAATATTTTATTAATATCTACATTATCTACATGGCAGTTCTTCAATCTCTTCAGGTTGCTCTTCGTTCCAAATGCGGCAATTTTGTTTGTTTACATACCCATTGAGCCAGAAATGGGCATCATCGCTAAACAAAATTTATAAAGGATCTCCTTAGTAGTTCGAGTGAGGGCTTTACTACTGAATTGCCTTCATAGTCCGAAGAAACAGCGGTCGGCAAGAGTAGTTCTTCGCTTAATATCTGACGAGATGTTGTAGTCAGAGCTTATAGTGCAGCCGAGATTGGACAAACGATGCTGAGGTTTCATTTTCCAATCATAGTTTCTTCCGACCAGATTTGGCTTATGATTTGGTGGATGTTTCGTACCAAGTCATCTCCGCCGGCTTTATAAAGCTCGGCGGGAAGGCCGCCTTTTCCGTCAGCCTTATTAGGTTGAGTTCAGATATTGCTATCCTCAATTCACTCAGTTCTGGTCGTTGGCAGGTTTACTGTCGTTACCAATAATAAACTGTTCGTTCTGCCTGACAGCGGAATGTTGTTCGTCATCGCCGTTTAACAGTCTGCAGAAGTGGTTCTTCCATATCCTCAGCATTGACTGTGTCTCAACTACTATATTTCCTTGTTCATCTCGACAGGATTCTGTTCGAGCCTTTTTCCTTGGCTTTGAAGTCTTACACTTCGGTGAAAATTGCGAACATCATTCCTGGAGTGGTACTTCTCTATATCCTCGATCGCGGGCTTTTCTTGTTTATTTTTTTTTTTCATCATTTTAAAAAGCCAGTGTTCTTCACCTCTTTTCTGTCTATAAAGCTCAACGGCAGCTCTCGCCTTCACCCCCAGCTTAGCCTAGTGGGCCTCGTTCTTGGCTGCGAGCATCTATCGGCATTCTTTATCAAACCAGGGGTTTCTTGCTTGTGGACGCGAGAAACCTAGCACATCAGTTGCGGCTGATCTAATGGCTTGTTGGCATCGTTGCCATTGTTCTTCGTCCTTCGAAGGTGGTTGTATGGTGTTAATCGAGTGGTTAAGGGATACGGTTGCGCGAAGGGCTTGGTGTCTGAAAAATGGTTTGAATCTTAACGCTGCAAAGTGCATATGTGGCACATTTTCACGAAAAAGCACACTCTTTGTTGTGTTAACAGTTTAAAATAAAAAAAAATTAATTTATGGCGCAACAGGCTCGTAAGTACCCAGGGCCTAGCTTTTTTCACGCAATCATTCATGTGTGCGTGTGTACTTCTTTGCACGATGGCGGGACCTCCTGTTTTATGCCGAATCCGAACGGCTAAGTTGAGATAAACTATTCATGACAATTGATACTACTCGGAGTATTTGTCAGATCATCACTAGAGGAGGGCCAATGGAAAATCATTTAGGTGTTGCTACGGCTGGGAATCGAACCCAGACCTTCTGCGCGGCAGTTCAACGCAGTAACCATCGCGCTACTGAGCCCGTCCCGTTTAAAATGTCTAGTTGTTTATTTTGATCCTAAAATGGAGTTTAATAAACACTTTAACGTTATCCTTAATGAATCCAACCCTATGTTAAGATTTATAAAAAGGTGATCAAAATAATTTAATTACGCTTATGTTACTCTTTCGCTACTTAATTGTCTAGTTCGCCCTCACTTGGAGTATTCATCACAAAATTTTAAACCCCTCTATGTATTCATTAAAATAGAATTGATATTTCGTTGCAGCATTTCATATCATAATAGCAGTAAAAAGTGTAAGATATTCCTACGATGTTCAAGCGAGAATATAGAGTTCACTAGGGTTGAATCTCAGTTTTATCGCACGCTTTTGTATCCTATTCAGTAGGCGCAACGATACATATTATACTGAAGCCATATCAGAAGGGGTGAAAAATTTCTAACATCGATTGAGGAAACCTTTCGCTACGTGTTTAGCGATTTTGAATATGTGGTCGCTCCAACGAAGGCCGTTACTAATACACATACCGAGAATGGACAGTTTTCCGGTTTCGACTATGCAAGGAATCCTTTCACGGATAGTGCCTGTAAATCATTGTTTCGCTTAGTAGGCAGAAGACAGCATTACGTTTTGGAAGTATTAAAATTCACTCAAATAAAAATGTACCTGATTTAATTGTGATGTCGAGGATGGAATTTAATGAACTTAACAAAGGTGAAGGGCGTGGATTCGAGAACGCTGAGGATATTGTTATAAACTATAAAAATTGGCTTGGATTAGAAGTTGCAAACAAGAGTTCATTTAACAAAATATGAGAAAGAGCGTAGGAGATATCTATTTGGTGAGTAGCACACTTGAAACCAATTTGAAATTTCACCGATTCCAAATGCACGCAAAAACGCTTGATGCCGAACTCTGTTACACACCTTTAAAATATCGTTTGCAACGATCTTGTTTTCGCCACCAAGATGGATAAATTGGTTCCACTTTTCGGTGAGATATTATATCAAATTACGAGTGGGCCTGTTCATATGAAAACCGTATTATCGGCCATTGAGAAGTTTTCTAGATTCAAGATATTACATATGCTAACGGTTTATCAGCGTTTCCATGACCTTAAAAAGAAGGTACGTAAGTGCAAAGTTGGGGATAGAGTAAGATTCGCTCTTTTTGGCGATGCGCTAGACAAATGTTGTTTTCCATCTACGCGGGAAGAGTCCTGACTATTATTAGTCTGTCTTATGACAGATGGAAAAGCTTACGCAGTGGTATTGACGGTAAATACTTCTACAGAATTATGGGAGATATACTATAAGAACAACACGATTTTGTGAATGTTAAGATCAAATAATTCTCTTGAGACTGTTAAAGTATGAAAGTGGATTCATCCCATAGAATGTTCTACGTTCTCAAGAATAGAAGGAGATTTATTTTTTCTGAAATCATAACTCTTATAACCTAATAGCCTCTTTGCAGCTCGAGTTGTAACACCTGTTAGCATAAGGTTCGATGCTCCGTTTTCGGTAAGGAATAGAAGATTTTGCTACGGCAACACTCTTAATTCAGACTTGTACTTTTTTCAATTGGACCGCCTCAATGAAACTATCACCCAGAAGAGGCCACCAATAAGAGTGGAGTTGTATTCCATCAGGAATACGTTGAGCTTAGTTAACAGGTCCACATGTATTCGACTTATAATCCGAACCTGGACTATGCTGATTGTAATCTCGTCATGTGTTTTTTTTTATTTGAAAAATTACCCTTTCATATTACAGTATCTACTGAACATCGATCATAATTTTCGTCGAGAATCATACAACCATTTTTCACCATCCCGAAGCTATGATAAACCAAATCCATATTGGGTTATCCTATCTAGTGCCCGCAATAAATAATGGAAAATATCGCAAACAATCCTTGCATTTGGTTGAGCAATGTAGTGCAAGAATACGTCGCAGAATTAAATTCCTTTATAGACCTAGGGAGGATTCCAAATGAGCAAAAGTTGTGATTGAATGCAGCTATTGCAAAATAACGCATGCATACTCGATATATTTTGTTACTATTCGAGGAAGAATTCTCAAAAAAAGTACAATGATTTAGATTTTTACTCCAGAACTGCTCCATTGATTCCGTTCAAAAAAAAACAAAAACAATTTCTGATTTACACCTAATAAAATATTTTTAGAAAATGTATTTGTTCAAGTGTTATCGAAACTCTTCTAGATATCTACAGGGGTTTGTTTGAGTCGTGTCCAAACTTTCAGTTATTGCTGATATAGTGAGGATAATTGCAATAAAACAGGACACAGTATATTCTAAAAATGGTGTATAACGATCATTTATTATATATGTAGTTTATTTCTAAACAACAAAATAGTAACAATAACAAATTTTAAATCATTACGACAAAAACTCTTTTCAATGATTTCCAATTAGCATTTTACCATTGGCACTGCCCCCGTTTGTGGTTCCTAAAAATCGTGTCTTTTTACCGAACTTAACCTCTCATATGTTAAAAGTAGTTCGGGTAAACACTTTTCTCGATTAGGAATATTTTTAGTTTTACTATCTTCATGAAAGCTTCACAGCTCCAGCTTAACATGGAATTAGTGGAACTGCATATACATATAACTAGATAACAATAGCTTTTCAATTATATATCATATTTTGAATGATACATCAATATATAAAAGCCAATGATAAGTGAAGTGATAACGACAAATTGCAGCAAACAAGAGTAAAATAGCTTAACACAAAACCATTTTCATGTTCACATGCACATGTAGCAATCTAAATACAACCATCATATCGGCCAAAGTGGATGCTTAACTTTATGATAAAAATTGTCGTTGTTAACATTTTGCTTTTTCTTTCACCATCCATTACTCAGGAGACAACTCCTTCAATGAAATTTATGATGCTTGAACAGTCTGTGTAGGCGGAAGAGCAGCAACAAAAAATACGACCAAAATCCCCAGTAGCTAAACATGTCGTGAAAATGGCGAGCATTGCTCCACACAAGAAAAAAATATGTTCCTTGGTTTATTCTACATGTGTCACTAATAAAGGACTAGAGATGGATGCCAAAGTGGAACACCCATTGAATGGCTCTGCGGTATAATTTGGAAGCGTCGATGGCGTGTATTCATGTAGTATATGCTTGGGTAACAATGAACGAATGAGTGCAGATTATAAGGTTATGGCAGCAACCTTTCCGTTCAGGAAAACATCATTTTTTATTATTTCCACTTTTTCCATCAGTATGTACCAATAAAATTAATTACCCGGCTTTAGATACATCGTAGAACTGAGTGCGCAGACGGTAACGCCTGTGGTTTCCCTTATTGTTGACAATAGTACGGGACGAATAATGTGTATCCTGAAAAACTGACAAGTAATCTTTATCCCGACGCAAGGTACATACACGTTCTTAACTTTTTTTGGGGCAAATATAATTTATAACATTTCGTAGATAAAAGCTGCATGGGGCTTAGAGATTGCTTTTAGCAAGGCATCATCAAGCACCGGAATTAATGACAAAATGTTTTTTTGTTTTTACTTTTGTGTGTGAGGTTTTGATGAATATTCCAATCAGAATGTTATGGTTATAATCTGTTAAGGAGCAATTTCATGATGAATATTGCTGTCGTGGTAAAGGAAGTGGCAACAATAAACAGAGCGGAGGTAATTGGCAATAAACAGTAGCTGCAATCAATTATGTATGACAATTGATTATATGGAGCTTTTGGTAGGTATCTACAATTTGCGTTTAACAACCTAAATTGATTGAAGAAGATGTTCATTGATTGGTCTTTAATACTATCCTAGAACAATTTCCGGCAATCAAATTAGGGTGGTGTGGTATTTCTGAAATTAATAACGTCTAGGTTGGATTTACATTGCCGCAGCATGGAAGTGGGAAATATAGACCTTAATACGTAGACGAGGGTTGTGCATTATCCATTATGAATGAACATTTGGAAGATGTACATTATAGCTCATAAGGAATTTCCTCTGGTTTTATTTTGCAAGACAACGGTTGAGACAATAAACAGTTCCACACGATTTGAGCAAACTAGGGTATTATGTCTGAGGAATAGGTTTAAACAAATCCCTCATTTCAGCAAAGAGGTGGCAATTATTTAAATATGCCACCAATGAGGATAGTGTACTATTTATGAAATTGGGGAATTATTTAGAAAATTACTCTTGTAGGCAAAATAGAAAAACTGATTATACATTTTATATCATACGTTAATTAAAAAAAAATTTAATTGAGAAAGCTTACACTTTTAAGGGCTAAGTGGCGCGATGGTTAGTGCTATGAATTGGCGCGCGAATCTGGGTTCGATTCCCAGCCGAAGCAACACCTTAAGGATTTTTCACTGGCCCTCCTCTCGTGATGATCTGACAAATCATCCGAGTAGTATCAATTGTCAAGAAAAGCTTATCTCAAATTCGCCGTTCGGAGTCGTTCTAAAACAGGAGGTCCCACCAACGTGCAAGAAGTATTCACGCACACATGATTGGTTGTAAGAAAGCTCGGCCCTGGGTACTAACGAGCCTGTTGCGTCAAAAATTTGTTTTTACACTTTTAAGTGTTCATTCAATTATGGCGTACAAAGGTAAATATTTTTATTTCAAAACAGCATGTAAGGCACGACCAAAAATGCTTAAATTTGTGTCCCTAATTATATAAACAATAAAATCCATATTACAAAGAAATTATACACTTCTTCTGCAGGACAGCCAGACATGGATAAGTCGATTCAGCTAGCGATTCTGAGTCTATCCAAATTATTTTTCTATGTTAAAAACCTTATGTCAAAAATTGTATCTCCCTTTAACTTTAGACAATGTCCTGAAATGTTTTTAGCCATGCCCACATTTTGAGGGCGATTTCTTAAAAAACGATTGTAAACGATGGTAATATTTTAATGGAATTCTTCATAACTGACACAAAGAAGGAGTATCAACAATAGATTGCGTAGTTATGTTTTTCCAATATTTTTAGAATTTCTTATAGTTTAAGAAAGGCTTTGATCTTCCAAAAGAATGCGCGGCAGTAAGTGATATTTAAGCTTTTCAAATGAGTACTAAAGGTAATTTTAAATGAGACTAACTTAACAAAATTATATTTTTGTAGTAAAAGATATTTTATGTTTTTACTTACGCCTAGGCCTTAACCAACCTGTCCCTCCAATCAACACGGTCCCTAGTTATCTGCTTTCAGTTGTGCACTTCAAGTTGGTTGATGTGCGTGGTGGTAATCGAAAACTTTCCGAGAAGTGTGTTGTCATTCCAAAAAGCCTAATACGGAGCGTTTTGATCAGATCTATGTCGAAGCACAGATCTGATGGTTAATTTTTGTTTCCAAAGCCCGTCAACGCATAAGGGACCA